>CM053600.1:115186871-115217189 GCA_028646575.1 Pseudocheirus occidentalis | reverse complement strand
CATTATGTCTGAATTCTCAGCTTGTTCTTCTCTGCTCCATCCTTCCCTCTTCTCATTTGCTTCCTCATCTTTTTCTTTGTCTGATTTTTTTTCTCCACAGTTTCCTTCTTTAATTATTAAGATAGTTAAATTTAAATGCAGTGTATTTAATTTCATAATTATATGAAACAATTCATAAGTAACTCTTGGAACTTAGGCTTTTTCCCAAAGAAAGTTAAATCTTATTTAGTCTCAAAATCCCCTCCTTGTGTTCATCTATAACTAGCGGCTAGGCAATGACAAACTGGATCTGCTTTGGAGATGTTAGGGATTCTCAATCCACAAGACACAAATATTAGTAGGCAACACAGCACATCTCTGCATAGCACCTGAGGGATTATATAGACAGCTATTCGAAGGCAGGATAGGATCTCCAAAGTCCCTTCCAACTCTAGGATCCTGAAATGTTATTTAATGAAAAAAAAAACCACAACCAATATACAACAAATGTAAGGTGAAATAAATTTAACAATCAGAAATAAATTCTACTGATACGACAGCGCATATGATAAGCATACAAGTTATTTCTTACTATACTTACAAACACCGTTGGTTTGGGTGTAAATACATTTTCTTCATTTTCTTTCAGTAGATCAACAGGATTTGTTGTCTCAGCCATAATTTTTTTCTCATTTTTAGGAGCAGGTAATTTATCCCCATAGTGCCTGCTCTGCATATTAATTAGGGTTTGTTTCATTACTGCCAACTCCTGTTGAGTAACAGAATAAGAAACTATGAAACAACTGAAAAGTACAATTATATAAATCTATCATTAATTCAATCAAAATCATTTATTTTAAAACTTAAAACAAGGTAAGCATGAAGAAAATATAATTACATAAATGAAACCTACAGAAATAATACAAAAAGTTTAATCCAATATAGGACTGCAGAATCTTATGAGTTGAAAGGGAGCTTGTAAATCTTCTAGTCTAGCCCTTAGTTGGAAATATAAAGTATACACATATATGCCTCACATACTTTGTAAACTGTCAGTACCTTTTAAGACATATTATTAAAATAACGTCATATAACTGACATGTTTCTACTTAACTATTTTGTTTCTGAATAGCCTGGATTTGATTACTATGCTTTTAGTTAGATAAGAATTTAAATTTTCTCCCTTCTGAATCACAGATGTAAAGTTGATAGAGACCTAAATGGTCATCTAGTCCAACCACTAATTTAACATTTGAGGCCCAGAAAAGTTAAGTGACTTTTTCAAGTACCAGCCAGAATGATGATTCAAACTCAGGTCTTGTAACACCATGTGCTATTTTCATTGCACATCTGCATCCTTTATTATACTGTTTGTTTTGTTTATTGCATTCTTAACTACTTGGCCTATCAAAACGGTGGCAAGATTTATAAAAGAAAAAAGTCATGGTCTAAGTATTTCCAATTGGCTATTTATTAGTAATTTTAGTAAAAGGTTGTACAGCAGAGCTTGACAGTCCTGGTTCAGATGTGGTGTAGGGGTTGCCTATGTATTTTGTCTAATCCTGCTATAATTGCATCCTTCAGTAAGTTGGGCAACCTAGAGTAGGCTTTCAGAGTTTTCCCTTATAATTCAAAAAGCCTGTGCTGGACTTCTTTGGAGCCAGATTAAGTTGTATTATTATATAATGACAAAATTGAAAGACATCCGAGAAGTCAATCAGTACTTAAACAAGAATCAATCATGTCTATAAATACTGCTAAAAGAGTTACCGACTCTCTGTATGAAGACTTCTAGTAAGGGGTAACCTACCACCTCCTGTGGCATCCCATTCCAATTCTGGGTAGCTCTGATTGTTGGTGAGTTTTTCATACAATAGACCTAAATATGGCTCTACAACTTCTATCCAATGCTCTTTATTTTATCCTCTTGCTGGAAGAAGTCAAGTTCCTCTTCCTAATGATAGCATTTCACAGATCTTTGTGGTCAGAACTCAAGTGCTCTGTGTGAAAATGCTTAGCCATTGTGGAGGCTTCATGGTTCTAAGTAGAACAAATGATAGCATAAGTATACTAAGCCATGGTGGCTACTATTCATAACAGAAAGAACTTCCTTTTGTTCATAATACTTGAAGAAAGCTATCATATCCCCTCTTCTTTAGGCTAAATACCCTCAGGTCCTTGAAATCATCTCTGTACAGCATTTTTTCTAGTCTCCTTGCCATTCTATGTGTTTGTTTTCCTGAATTCACTCCTTGCCTATGGTTTTCCTAAAATGTGAGATCTAGAATAGAATACCTCAAAAATAATCTGATCAAAGAAGCATCTAGAACTTTTACATCCCTCATTCCAGACACTATACCTGTTTTAAAGCAGTTAAGGTAGCATTAGTTTCTGCTGATTACCATGTCACAATGTTGATTCATATCGAATCATTACACCTCTCAGATCTTGTTTCACAGAACTGTTGGTTTGGCCACAACTCCCTTAGATTGTATTTGTGAATCTAAGTATGTAACTTTATACATATCGATATTAGATTTTTTAAAAAGGGAGTGTTCTAGCCTTTAAGATCTTTTCTGAAACCTGACTTTGTCAACCAGTGTTATCAGTTATCTACTCCAGCTTTGTAAATGTGACAAGTATAGTTTCTATGATTTTCATTTAAGTGCAAGGTCAATGATGTATCTCTAGGGGGTGACTTTAATTTATTTCCTGTAGAGACTTTTCTTCAAGTTGACACTGATGCATTTCATTCAGGTAGTTCAAAATCTACCTAACTGTGCTATTACTTAGCCCACAGCTATCTTGTCCATAAGTACAGCATGAGGGACTTGTATTGTCAAATTCTTTGCTGAAATCTAAGTATACGATGTCTTTAGCATTTCCCTGATATAACAATCTAGTGCTCCTGTCAAAATAGAAATAAAGGTAGATCTCTGTCAGAAATATGTTAAACTCACTGCACTCTAGTTTTGAAAACTGGGGTAATATTTGTCCTTTTTTAAGTCAAATCATCTTAATATATTTCTTTGAAGGAGACTATGAATATTCTTTAGTGATTTTTAAAAATCTAGTATTTCTGCAAGTAATTTCATAGAATCATGTAAGTACTGATAATCCTGCCAGAATCCACTCATCTTAAAAATCAGAAATTCTGCTCATATCAATCTTATTTCTTATTAATACATCATTTCGTGAGCATTTTTCCTGCTCCCAATCCCTTTAAGCCGAACTTTCATCCCATATGAGGTCAAGAACCAGTGGAGTAGAACCAGAGAGTGATTGGGAGTTTAAAGATCATACAGTCCTTCATTTTACAGATCTCAAGTTAGAAAGAGCCCATGAGATATGTAGCACGTTTCCAAATCTCTAATCTAGCCTTAGAATTGGAGTTGGGGTTGCAGCCTAGTAGCGACTTACTGATAAAAGTCACCAGTACTTTCAGCACTCCAGGACAGACCATGTATGGGTCTGAGGACAGTTAGATGACGTCTGACTGTTTTCTCATGTGTCTTGTGTTTCCAGCCTATTAGTTAAAAGAGATCTTGGTAGCCCCAATTTTCACTTCTTTCCTCATATGGTTCTGAGTATACTATATCCTCCCGTACTTACATACACTCAAGCTTCCAGTTCCCTGCACATAGTGGTTACTGCACAGACGACCAATTCCAACACACAGAGTGATGACACACCTAGCTACTTCCCTACCTTCTTCCTCATTGGAAGCAGTAGAGATGAATTCTGCTTCCTGAGACCCTCATTTCATCCTTATCATTAAAAAGCATCAGTGGTGAAGGGTAGCTTATTTCTGTTATATACAGCAGCTACCATGCTTTATTTTTACATACCTATACTGACTAACATTGGGGAAATGAACACAATTGTTTGGTTATTTGAATATTTGTTGGCTTTGCCCTTCTTTAGGATTAGGATAAAAAACTGATCTTTTCCAACCCTGTGGTCACTACTGTGTTTTCCAAATTTGCTGGCCTATAGCACTATAACAACACCATCTTTTAGGATTTTAAACAGCTCAGCTGGAATTCCATCAACTTCACTAGCCTTATTGTTAGCAATGTTTCCTAAGGCCCACTTGACTTCATTCACCAGGATGTCTGGCTCTAGATCAGTAGCCAACACCACAGTGGTTATCTAAATATTAAGATCTTTCTTGTAGTTTTTTCTGTGTATTCTTGTCACTTCTTCTTAATCTCTTCTTAAGAGTAATTCAGAGTGTGAAAAGCTTTAAATGCAGAATTAGGAGAGGCATTTTTTCCTAGTGGCAATAGGGAACCACCTAAGCCTGTAGTAGGTACAAGTCTATGAGAGATGAAAGGAGATGAAAGACTAAATAAGTGTGGTGACTTGCTAGAGATAAGGGGATGTTTGTAAGAGATATTGTAGAAGTAAAAGCTGTAAGACATGGGAAGTGACTGGATATGGGAGGGGTAACTGGGAGTGAGTGAGAAAAAGAGTTGAAAGATAAACTAATCAATCCTAAGTAAATAAATAAACATTTACTAAGTCCCTATGTGCCCTTAAGGAGCTTACACTTGGGGGGGTGTGGAGAGACAACTCACAAACAAATATATACAAAGCAAACTATGTAGAGTATAAATAGGACAGAACAAACAGACAGAAGGCAGTGGAATTAGGAGAGACTGAAGAAAGCTTCCTGTAGATGATAGGACTTTTAGTTGGGACTTAATGGAAGCCAATGAGATCAGCAGTTGGAGCAGAAGAGGGAGAACATGGGGTGGGGGGGCAAGCCAATTAGAAATGTCTAATAGCTTGTGACAAAGCACAGGAGAGGGATTAGGGTTGGATATGTAGCTTTGATGGTAATTTACATCATAAGTATAAAACTTCATAGGCCACATGCTGCTCTTAGGATTCCCAAGTGCACCAACCAGATTAAAATATAATTGGGAAATGTTTAATAAAGTAAACAAAAAACCAATGTAACACAATATTAATTTGTGGTTTTCTAAATCAATATAAAAGGCTGCAGGGATCTGTTCCTATTTGAGTTTGACTGCACTGATCTAAATCAACATGATGACTGAACCCACTGGAACAGCTAAAGTAACCAAATAACACCAAATAGAGAAAAAAGAGGACAGAGGGTAATTAGGGAGCATTTCATGGATGATAAGAGGAAAGGTGACCAAGTACTGGTCAGACAGGTTGGAGTAAAACCAAGAGGGAACAATGTTATGAAAACCTTGAGGAGTGAGTATTCAGGAGGAAGGTGGTTAAGAGTGTCAAATGCTGCAGGTGGGTAATAAGCAGTGAAAAAAGGCTATCAGTTCTGCCAATTAAGACATTTCTGACTTCAGGACAGAGAATTTTCAGTGGAGTAAAGAAGTTACAAGACTCATGAAAGGACAGCAAGTGGAGGCAACAAATGGGCAACTTTTTTTCAGAAAAGATTAGTGTTAAGGGGCAGAGTGTTGTATGTTTCCCTGGCTAGGAGATGGGGAATGGATGATAATTTATCAAATAAAAAAACTTTGAGAAAATCCAAAATGAACATTTTTAGGCTCTTTATTTTGACAATTTCTTATACCATTTAGTATTTGAATCATACTCTGATGCTTTACTTATAGTGTGAAAAAGTACCTGCAGTTCTTGATCTAAGATCCAGAAATCTAAAAATGAGGCGGCTTTTTTTTTTTTTTGGGAAGAAGTGGCATTAAACCAAAACCCATGTAAATGTGTTGAGACTTAGAATTAGGAACTGGGGTTGGAATCAAGAAAGAAAAGCATCAGTATCTGTGTACATTTACTGCTATCTTCTGTAATTCTCTTCTGCAATATTTCCCATATGCTTCTATACTATAAACTAGTGTTACCCTTAGCTATCAAGTCTCTCTGGTTGGCAAGAAAATTAAGTATTTTTGAGCTGAGGTGATTTCTGGACTCTTTAGGCCTCTTTTCATTCTGTGCCTCTTCTGCATGCACTCTAGTAATGTTTATATCAGTTAAACTACCCTAAGAAATGGTACTAATCAGAGTATTTATTTATTTTAATCCACCTCTCATTTCAGTGTTAATAGCTAATTTAAACAGCTAATCAAATTCTTCTAATCTTTACTTTTTTTTTCCTGATTTGGTGTTTGACCTCCATTTTAATGCGGTTAGACAGAACATAAACAGATGTTTTGGTGATGATACCAATAACTAGGTGTTTCCTGTCTGTTAAGAAATAATAATTTTAATTTCAGTGTTATTGTTTGGAGTTTTTTATGACTAGTGTTTTCTAACTATCTTTTTGAAGAAAGTACATGATAAATAGAATGCCGTAATGAAGCATCTACAAAACACCAGCCTCTTTCATTTTTTGTTTCCAAATCCTATTTTCCCATATATTTATCATGTACCCCTGATATCCATCTTTATAGTGATGTTACCGAATATACCAAGGTATATATAAGCTGGGTTTTAAAAACCTTAAATTCTTTGAAGAAATTCTCTGACACTTTTTGCTTTGCCAGAGACGTTGGCTACAAACACCTTTATGGTACGTCATAAGCACTGTGGATGATCACTCTCCCAATGAAATGATGTTTCTTATATATAGTCTTTGGATGTACAATAAAACTATCTCTGCCATTTCCTTTATTTATCTTTTTGAGAACATGTGAGCCAACCTTCCACTTAGCTACTTCTACACACCTTTCAGTTTTATAGTGAGAATATCAGTATTGATGTGGTTCACTTCTTTTAGTTTAAAAAGTGCCTATAGTTAATGTTTATTATTTAATATTTTATTTTCCCTCAATTACATGTAAAAACAATTTTTAACATTTCTAGAAAAATTTGAGTTCTAAGCTCTTTCCCTTCCTCCTTTCTCTGCTGATTGAGAAGGCAAGCATAAATTCATGTTTATGAAAAAAAGTATTGGGTTATCCTTAGCACCCAATGTCTCCTTTATCCATTGCTCTGCCACCATTACTGTGGTAGTGGAAGGAGCCCACAATGGATGGAGGTCCATTCTATATTTTTTCTTGTTTAGTATACTGTTATGGCCAAATAATTAATCACCTAGTATACAATCTGCTCCTTAGCTAATACATCAACAGCTAATGCATTAAATCTGTCAACAGTATAATATTCACTAGTGGTTGTCGTATTAACTCAAAAATAGCGCTGATGGAAAAATGAGAGTACAGAAAGCTTGGCAAGGGACTAAAGTTTTGCATTTAAGTAAAAGGATAATAATAATATTAATAATAATAATACTAAATGATAGCTAGCATTTATTTAGTACTTAAAAGCACTTTACGCATGTGACCCCATTTGATCCTTACAACTACTGAGGCAGTTTAGTTTTACAGACGAGAAAACTGAGCCTTAAAGGTCAAGTGGTTTGCTTAAGGTCACGGCAAGTAACCCTATCTGAGGCAGGATATGAACGCAGATCTTTTTGAGTTCAAGTTCAATGCTCTATCCAGATCAATCCAATACTTAACAAATCTGCTAATGATTTTTGCAGTGATCTCTATTACTCATTAGAGATAATGGAAGTACCACATTCGGCCCCTTCAGTCTTCAGTAACCAAGGCGTTGTAGTATGAAGAGGAAATGGCTCTTTTTTTAAAAGAGCATTTTATTTTTCCCCCCAATTACACGTCAAGACCATTTTTAGCACTGATTTTTATAAGATTTTTAATTCCATTTTTTTCTCCCTCCATCTTCTCCCCTCTTCCTAAAATGGTATGGGTGGGTTACATATGATCATATAAAACATTTCCATATTAGTCACAATTGTCAAAGAAGAAGCAGATCAAAGGGAAAAAAAAGCCATGAGAAAGAATAAAGCAAGTGAAAAAAGTATGCTCTGATCTACCTTCACACTCCATCAGTTCTTTTTCTGGATGTGAACAGAAATTTTCCTCATGAATCCTTTGTACTTGTCTTGGATCACACTGTTGCTGAGAAAAGCTAAGTCTCATGGTTGATCATTACACAACATTGCTGTACAGTGTTCTCCTGGTTCTGCTGATTTCACTTTGCATCAGTTCATACAAGTCTTCTCAGTTTTTTTCTGAAATCTACCTGTTTATTTCTTATTGCACAATAGTATTCCATTATACTCATATACCACAGCTTGTTCTGCCATTTCCCCAACTGATGAGAATTTCCTCAGTTTCCATTATTTTGTCACCATGAATAGGGCTGCTGTAAATATTTTTGCACATGTAGGTCCTTTTCCCTTTTTTTTGTGATCTCTGTGGGATACAGACCTAGTAATGGTATTGTTGGATCAAAAGGTATGCACAGTTTAGTTGCCCTTTAGGCACAGTTCCAGATTGCTCTCTAGAATGGTTGGATCAGTTCACAACTCCACCAACAGTGCATCAGTGTCCTAATTTTCCCACATCCTCTCCAACATTTGTCATTTTGCTTTTCTGTCATATTAGCCAATCTAATAGGTGTAAGATGGTACCTCAGAGTTGTTCTAATTTGCATTTCTCTAATCAGAAGTGATTTAGAGGGCGGCTAGGTGGTGCAGTGAATAGAGCACCAGCCCTGGAGTCAGGAGTACCTGAGTTCAAATCCAGCCTCAGACACTTAACACAAAAAACTAGCCGTGTGACCTTGGGCAAGTCACTTAACCCCAACTGCCCTCCAAAAAGCAAAGAAAAAAAAAAAAGAAGTGATTTAGAGTAATTCTTCATGTGCCTATAGATAGCTTTGATTTCTTCATCTGAAAACTGCTTATTCATATCTTTTGACCATGTATCAATTGAGGAATGGCTTGTAATTCTTATAAATTTGACTCATATCTCTAAATATTTGAGAAATGTGGCCTTTATCAGAGACATCTGCTGTAAAGACTGTTTCCCAGCTTTTGGCTTTCCTTCTAATCTCAGCTGTATTGGTTTTGTTTGTATAAAACCTTTTTAATTTAACATAATAAAATAATCTATTTTACATTTTGTAATGCTCTCTATATCTTGTTTGGTCATGATCCTATATCTCACTTAACTTCTCCTTTAAGAATTTGGATGCTATACCACTTGGTGCATATGTTCAGTATTGCTATTACATTGTCTATGTGACAGTGAAGATGGATCGTTTTAGCAAGATATAGTTTCCTTCCTTATTTCTTTTAATTAGGTCTATTTTTGCTTTCTTTTGGTCTGAGATCAGGATTGCTACCTCCCTCCCCCCTTTTTAAACTTCAACTGACACATAATAGATTCTACTCAGCCCTTACCTTTATTCTGTGTGTGTCTCTCTGTTTCAAGTATGCTTCTTGTAAACAAAATATTGTAGGGTTCTGTTTTTTAATCCATTCTGCTATCTGCTTCTATTTTATGGGAGAGTTCAACACATTCACATTCACAGTTATAATTACTGTATATTTTCCTCCATCCCATTTTTCCTCCTGTTTGTTCTCTCTCTCCTTTCACCCTTTCCCTCTTGTACAGAGTCCAAATAAAAGAGTAAAATGATATGTAATTATAATATCCAAGCTTGGTTGCAAAGGAAAGTTAAGAAAATACATCTTCTTTCCATCAATGTGGAGGAAGGAGATTGTGGATATGAAAGGTTATAAATACTGTCAAATGTATTAGTTTTAATGAATTGTTTTGTGTTTTTTATTTTTTAAAAATTTTTTTGCGCTTTTTGGAGGGGGGAAGATAGGGTAATTGGGGTTAAGTGACTTGTCCAAAGTCACATGGCTAGTTTTGTGTTTGCGTTGTGTCTGAGGTCTGATTTGAACTTAGGTCCTCCTGACTCCAGGGCCAGTGCTCTACTCACTGCGCCATTTATTTGCCCCTTTTTTGTATTTTTAAAAATAATTTTATTATAAGGTGGCTCAGTAAGTAGGGAAGATGGACACATATTCAGACATAAATGTGACTGGAACCTGCAGGTGGGAGTGGGAAGGCTGCCCATCAGCTCAAACAAATGAACAAATTATGTTCTCTTATTGTAATATAACTGTGCCAAATGAAATAATGAAAGAAGTTTTAGAGAAACCTGGGAATACTTGTATGAACTAGTATAGAGTAAATTGAGGAAAAAATAATTTGTACTATGATGACATTATGAAAATGAACAATTTTGAAAGATTTAAGAATTCTAATTAATGCAGTGACCAAATATAACTGCAAAGGACCAATGATGAAGAATGATAACAGAGAGGTAATGGACTCAAGGTAAAGAATGATATAAAATTTTGGACACTGCCAATGCAGGAATTTATTTCACTTGACTATATATGTTTTCTTTCTTTCTTTTTTTTTTTTCCCCTAGCCAGATGGGGAGAATTAGGAGGGAGAGAAAAAATACTTGATAAGTGAAAAAAATTAATTAAAAAGGAATAAATGTAATATGGAAACAAAAGACACTAATGAAAAGAAAATAAAAATTTTAAATTCCCTATAGAGGGTGAGATCTTCCAGATGCTTTTGTGTAGATAGGTCACATTACATGAATTTAATTATACTTCTTATGCTTATGATAACTACTTTATGACCATCCCTAATCCCACTTCTGGGTTCCAGTTCTGCTATCATCAACTACCTTTTCCATATTTCAGGTCAGATAAAAATATCTCAAAATAAAAACATCCATAACAGAGCTCATCACCTTTGCCTCTACATTACCCCTTTCTCCAGCTTTTCTATTATTACAAAGGGTACTATCATGTTTCTAGTCACCCAGGCTTATAACTTCAGTGTCCTCTCAGAATCCTGACTTGCTATCACTGAACAGAATGAATTTCTTATATATGAGAAAGATACTGTAAAGGAAAGAGTTTGAAAAGAACTGGTATGTATATGTATCCATATCTATATCTATGTGTGTGTGTATACATATACACATATATACACATATGCATATCTTCCTTTATCTCCACTCACACATGCCCCTATCACCTCTTGCCTGGACTATTTTAAGAGCCAATTAGTCTACCTCAAATCCGTCCCCACTCCAATCCCTACTCAGCTAGTAGTTATAGTGATTTTCCTAAAGTGGAGGTCCAACTATGTCACCATTCTTCATCTTCCTTCCTCAATAAACTCTGGTGGCTCCCTATTACCTCCAGGATCAATTAGAACATGCTCTGTCTGGTATATAGAGCTCTTCACAACTGCCCCCTTCCTGCCTTTCTATCCTCCTTACACTTTACTGCCCTCTTTTTACTCTATGATCCAGCCATATTGTCTTACTTGCTATTTCTTGCGCATGACACTCTATTTCCAGTCTCTGTGCTTTTGCCCTAACTCTCCTCCCTGCCTGGAAATGCCCTTCTCTTACTTCTGCCTCCTGGCTTTCCTCGTTGCCTTCAAGATTCACTGCAGCAGATTTCAGAAAAATTTGGAAAGGTTTATATGAACTGATGTAAAATGAAGTGTGCAGAACCAGAACACTGTATGTAGTAAAAACAACAATGTGCAGTGATCAGCTATCAGCAATACAATGATCCAAGACAACTCTCAAGGATTCATGATGGAAAATCCTGCAGACTGAAGCATACTCTTTTCACTATCTTTATTTATTTATTTTTTTTTCCTTTTGGTCTTTTTCTTCTTTCACAAAACAACTAATATGGAAAATGTTTTACATGATTGCACATATATAACCTATATCAAACTGCTTACCATTTTATGGAAGGGGGCAGGAGAGAGAAAATTTGAAACTGAAAATTAAAAAAAAGTAATGTTAAAAATTGTCTTTAAATGTAATTGAAAAAAACAAAAAAAAAGATGCTGCAAATCTCATCTTCTGCTGTAAGCCTTTCCCATGTTCATGCATTCCCTCTAAGATTACTTTCAGTTTACAATGCCTATATCTGATATTTATGTAATTATTTGCAAGTTGTTTCCCCCACTGAAATGAGAGCTTAAGAGTAGGGTCTGTGTTTTTGCCTCTCTTTGTATCGTCATGGCTTAGCACAGTACTTGGTACAGCGCAAACTCTTAATCGCCAGAATACTGCAAAATCTCCTCAATAAGATCTCTAATCCCTCAAAAGAAATCTGCCTAAAAATCTACACATAAAAAACCAAAGGGTTAAAGAATACGTACTGTCCATACCATGATAAAAGTTTGGGAAGGCAACATGTATATCTGGAGAGGCACTGTAGTTATCTGGATAGTGAAGCTGGTCCAAAATTGAATAGGAGGAAGAAAAGAAGCTACATTATATTTAAGAAACTGAGCAGTGCTTTCAGTGATCCAAAGCTATTTTTTGGCTTGTAGTTTTGTTTATTCTCACAATTGCCTTTCTGAAAGTAGTGTAAAAGGTTATCATCCAGAAAATATATGATCAAAAAAAGAGACAGGCTACTAATTTAAGGAATGATGGATAAAAGATGGACAGTCCAAGTACTGCCTTGGTATACTGAAAATGTTAAAAGGCAAGAAGGCACACTGTTTATTAGCTGGATCTGCTATGAAACCCCAGAAGATGCTTAAGTCAGAGACCTCCACAGTCTCATCCCCAGGAGGCCGAACATGGACTGGACAGGACAGGAATCACTGCCTCATTACATTCTAACAGAGAACTAGCTCATATGGTCACCGAATGATACTCATTTCTTTTACCAAGCCTATAGGAGAAAGCCCAGCTTTTACTACACTTTGAGACCAGGATAAAAATACTAGCTGATATTTATACAGTCTTATTTCTGTCTCTCCTCCTTCCCTCTGGTTGTGGGATCCCTTTCTGTTTTTGTTCTTTTTATTTAGAAGATCTCTACTCCTCCCTGTTAGTTAAAATCCTACTCACCTGAGGCCTAGCTCTTCCAATACACATCTCTCTCTCTGATTTCCTACCATGTTTATTTATTATTTCATCATATAATTTAACAACTTATTATATCCTTCCTTGCCTTCTGATTGTTTCTGATGTCTGTCCAAGAAAAATTTTAAGTTCTTTGAGGGATAATTTTATACTTATTATAATTTTATTCTTATGGCATTTATCATGATGAGATATAAAGTACATAGTACATTTTGTAAACCTTAAAGCATGGTGTAAACAGGAATGACTATATTAACAGGCTTTCAATAAATATTTGTTAATGATTTTTAAGCGCCACTCCTTCGGAACTGGCATAGCACAGGGTCTCTCAGATACCTGTTTCTTTGTCAGATGATGAGAGGCAGGTTACTGATGACTGCTATGCTACCTCACTAAAAAACTACAGTTAAAATACTCAAGTTTCCTGTGAAGGCTTCAGGATACTGGTGAGTCATAGCCTGGGGGAAATGCTACTTCCCCAAGTTCTGCTAGTGATCCCAAACTCTGGGAGGGAGCAGTCTGAGGCCAAGTCTGGTTCCTGCTACTACTCATACTGGTAGGAAGTTTCCTGGGTGACCACCCATCTAGCAATTCAGGTTGTTTTCTGTCTGCCAAGAAAAGTGGCATACAATCCTGCCACTCTTCAAAGTGTTGTGCAAAGCAAAGGAAAGAAAAAGGAGTGTAATGCTGGAGAAAAAGCTCCAAAGAAAATTTATGCCATTGCTTGGTCACGCAGGTGATCCTTTTTATAGGGAGTTTTACTGAACAGGCTAGAAAGTTATTTTATTAATATCTAACATAATTCAGGTTAGAGTAGTCTGAAAGACTTTACAACATGTTAATATCATGATACCTACAGTGTGCCTTCTGTGATTTTTTATTTTTCCTTTTTACTCAGTTATCTCAAAATACATTTATTAACTACTTTTGTTTCTTTCCACTTCCTGTGTCTATTTGGCAACAGTGTCTATTACACAGACCCTACAATATTTCATTCATGTTCTTATTTTTCCAATTGTTATTAATTTTTAATAAGTCATATCGTGGATCATGTCAACTCTTTCTTTTCTCAGCTAATTTTTAAAAACTCCGGTCTTTTGCAAATTGTGCTGTTTGATGAAACACTAAAATGACTAATTACACAATATAAATATAAAAAATTCCATATTAAAATCCTGTTCCAAAAAACTTAGTGTCAGTGTAATATGATTCTTCTTTTTTCTTGAACTTTTCAAAAGTTTAAAGGTAGAATTTATGTTTACTACCACGCCAAACACATGAGGAAAGTATGGTAAGCATAAAAAGTGATTTACTAATATGATCTGAATTGAAATGACTTGTGTAGTTGGATTATATTGCTGATGATATAATTAGGCTCTATCACAAACACTTTATTACCCTCCCATAATGAACACAATGTAGACTTAAGATGCAATTACTGTCATGCAAATTAAAATGTAAAATGGCTGGACAACTAATATATGGCACGGCAAGATTATATTTTTGTCCCAAACAACTTCTCTAAGGGAGCCAAATCACTCACTTGGAGTCAAAAGCGCGCGTCTCGGTCAGTTAATATTAACTGTTTGCACAGTGTGGTGGCATGTTCAAACAGCTCAGCTGCACGGCAGCTGCTTAAGAGGACGGCATAGCTGATGCCAACATGTTACTGAAAGTTGTAAACTCTGCAAAGATGTTGCCAAGGGGATACATAGACAGCATTTCTTGATGAAAATAGTTCAGACAAGCATAATGCAAACTACGTGCTCCATCAGTGGAAATGAAGCAGTGCTTCAACATGATCAAGTACTTATATGATCTTCAATTGTACATTCAATTATACTGACTCACAAAAAACCAGATAATGCTTTAGTGGTACTGAGTTTTTACACAGGTTAAACCCCACTAATTTTCACATGAAGTTAAAGTTAAAAAAAAAGTACAGTTAACTTCAGAAATGCAAACTGCAAAAAATTAAGAACAGAATTTACACATTATTCTGAATATTTTTAGATAACATGATATTTTGGGAATAGTATCAAGATGAATTTTCCTCAAAGATTAATAATAATAGTTAACAATTCTATAGCACTTGCAATGTGCCAGGCATTGTGCTAAAGCACATTACAATTATTATCTCATTTGATTCTCGCAATAATCCTGGGAGGGCTATTTTTACAGATGCGGAAACTGAGGTAAAGTAGTTTGCCCAGGGTTACGTGGTGTCTTAAAAATCTGAACTTTGATCTTTCTGACTCTCCACTTTACATCTGGTACCCTGTATAGTTTCCACTTCGAGGAATAAGGTACCCTTTCCAGGATAGGCTAATGAGCTTTAGAAATTTAGAAATAATGATTTCTAAACTCACCTCCACATTGCTAACTCAAACGTGGACTGACTCTACCTCCCTCATCTCCTCTCCCTTCTATCTGGAGGACTTGAGAGCTTTACTACCAAACTCTTCTCAATGTTGTCCCTTAGAGAGGGCAGATTCTCAGATCATTCTATTTTGTATCTGATGCTCTGCTTAGTTTCAGCTCCAAGGAACATGATGTCCCTGAGCTGGGTACCCCCTGGTATCCCACGTACTCTCCTTCCTGACTCCTTTTGTATGTTGCTTCCCTGTACGCTCACTGAGGGCAGGGATTGTTTTCAAAAAACAAACCCAAAACCAATTAATTGTATCTCCAGTGCTCAGCACAGTGCATGACATGTTGTAGGTACTTGGTAAATGGTTATTAGACCGGATCAACTCCAGGCTCAGCATTCTACCCTAGTTTCACTTGGGTGACACTTTCTGTGTATTTTATGATGCTAAGAAATATGCCATATTTTGTGGAATTTGACACCATTTAACCTCAAATGCCAGTGCCCCTAGCTTTTATATAGACATGTAAAGCATTTTTATAGAGGGAGTTTATGGGAAAATTTCCAAAGAACACACATCAGGATTGGCCTTTCCTAAGCTGTGGTTCTGTATCACAACGAGGTGCTTCTTAGGACTTATATCATAGATTTAGAGCAGGAAGGGACCTTAAAGATAGCTCATCTAGTCCAGTCCCTTTATTTTACAGATGAAGAGATTATGGGAGAGAGGCTAAATGACTTGCTCCTGGTCTCAAGGTAGTATACACAGAGCAGGTAACTTATGAATCTATGGCCAAATCTAGGTTATCTTTCCAATACACTATGCTACTAATTACCTGTTCCCATGTTAAAGATGCATTTGGATTAATTTTTACTCCAACAGGAAGAATACAAAAGGTCTAGGCCTGAAATAGAGTGACTTCCTTCTTGCAGCTTCCTGCTTTTTTAACCCTAAATTTTTTTGAAATCCCTAGTCCTTCACTGATTTTTGGGCATTAAAAATACAAACAACAACCACCACAAAACAAAGAAACTATCTTTGTTGTCCGTTGTTATCTTCTTGGTTCCTAAACCTTTAACTACCTCCACTGCTCCTCCATTAAGTACATCTAGTGCCAGGAATGGGGAACCTGTGTGAAGTTTGGCTGCATTTGAGGACCTGGAGGCCCCATGTTCCCCACCCTTTCTAGTCCCCGTGCCTCTGACTAGTCTGACCTGTAACACCTCACTGGGGTTGGCTCTCTGGGGAGGGCAGAGAAGCGGCTTATTCTGACCCTGACCCTTTCTGTGCACACCTGTGCCTTGCCCACTGTTTCTTATCCTACTAGAAACTCTTAGGTGTTCCACTCTCTGCTCCAGCCTGCTTATCCAGACCCCATTTGAGCTTGCCCATTGACCTTTCTCGGGATATGGCTCACTCCCCTGAGTATCTTCTTATCTCTCATTCACATATTTATCTCACCTCTGCTGGTTTTAAGTCTATGACCTACAATCTGTAACCTCCTGTCACCTATAGGCTTAGGTATGTAACGTGAAGCAACTTCCATTATATTATGGTAGCACAATCTCATATTATTGTCAACTGGTTACTTTCTGAATCATCGTAAGATCACAGAAAAGTCTGACTTCCAATACTGAATGATTTGTAGATAAATACACATTAGGATTTTATAGCCTTGCACTTCGGATAGTAATTTCAGATTTTCCATTTCATTACAGCTTTGCAGAAATGCTCATTGTTATGTTTTATTGTGTACCAGAATCATTCTCACCCATTCTCACTCTGATACCTCACTGTGGCTTGGAGACGACCTTGGGTTTTTGAAGACTATACTAATGGGGTACAAGACTTGATGGGGTCTGGGGGTAGGAGCTGTTGAATTGCTCTGTGACAATACAGCATCAGGAGAAGGAAACTGTAAGAGATGGAAGCGTTACAAAACTCAGAAAGAGGAAGCTCATCAGCCTTCACTTTGCTTGTAAAAGGGCAAAGCAAGACAAAGGCGCTGATGGGTAGTCGGCCTAAATGAGGGGAGGGCTGGCCGGTTTCATAGTCAGAAGAGGATAAAGTTTATGAGAGAAGGGCAGGCCAGTGGTACAAACCCTATGGAGAACTGGTGGAAGTTGGTAGTAAGTAAAAAAAAATTTAAATTGGACAGATCTAAATCTCTTTCTGGATATTAGAAACTCTCCTAGCTGGGTTCTCTAAGCTCGATTATTAATACCTTTTTGTCTTAGGTAAACTCCTTAACCTAGAGAAGAAACAGATCCAGACAGGTTAGAGGCCATGCTACCTCTAGGATAAAACAAGCTCAACTGGAAGCTCGTTGTAATTAGAAGTATCTGTTCAAAGGCGTGAGGTTTCAGGTAAAGTTCCAAAAGATAAGGGGGAAGGACATAGAGGAGAAGCTATACTTCTGTTGAGTCAACTAAACAATTTCTCATGGTTATAAAGGATGTGCTAAAAAAATTTTTTTAATTGATGTTTTGCCTTGCCCTGGCCTTCTGTTAATCAGAGCATAAATTAAACAAATTCACTAATTTAGCAAACATTAATTAAACGCCTGTAGTGTACAAGAATTATCATCTATGTGTACATCATATGTGAATAGGTATTTATAGGAAATGACATACACAGATAAGCATCACAGTATATGATAAGTACCTCAGTTTAACAGTAGACTTGAAATTTGAACTGGGTCAAGAAGGACTGGGATGATTTCAATACATGGAAATAGGAAATTTAATCTGCATGAATATCTTCTCCATCTATTTAGTTCAAACATTTCTTTTTTGGCTTTTTTTTGGAGGGCAGAGGGCAGGGCAATGGGGGTTAAGTGACTTGCCCGAGGTCACACGGCTAGTTTTTGTGTTAAATGTCTAAGGCTGGATTTGAACTCAGGTCCTCCAGACTCCAGGGCTGGTGCTCTATTCACTGCGCCACCTAGTCACCCCTAGTTCAAACAATTAATAAAATAAAAAATCAAGTCCTGATTTGTAGCACGTGCTGATTTCTGAGGCATAACTGCTCACAATGAACATTTAACAATCTTCTTACAGTTAGTTGGAGATGGTTCCAATACATCCCTGGTGGTAGGCAATGCTGCAAGATTATGGAGATCTTGAATATCACAAGTTTATAAGTCTAAACTTTACTTTTTGATCAACAGTTAATCACTGATGGGTTCTGAGCAAAGCAATGAAAAGGACAATTTGTATGACATCAATATTAAGGGTTTCTTAGATGATAAGAGATGGAGCTGGGAGGACCTATTAGGAAACTATTGCAAAACTTCAGATAGGATAGCAATGTCAACTGACTTGGTCACTATATATTTACAGTACATATTCACACTAAAAGAAACTTAAGTGGGTAGGCACTGTTACAGACCCCAGGGATATACAGACAAAACTCAAATAATTTTGGGTTCTATAATTCTACACTTCTGTTAATAATGCATATAAGGACGTATTTGCTATTTAGACTTTTATAAGTACAAGTGCTATTCTTCATTCTGGGGAATATAAAGAGTTGATATTATTTGTTATAGAAAATGTATGTGCATAGACACATTCATATATAGCTATATAAATGATTGAGGCCTTTTCTGCCTACTAGGGCATTTATGTACCGGAAGATTATTCTGCCTTCTCCTCTGTAATACAAATTAGCATACATATTTGGAAATCCCAGGGGTTTAAAAAATCAACAACTTAAGAACAACTGAAGGTCAGTATTTTGGCATCTCCCTGAAAATTTACAATTCAAGATTTCCTGGGAAGATTCGTGGCCATTTAAGTTGGCTGTCATCCTCTAAGATTTCATTTTTTCATTCTTAAAATCAATTGAGAATCCCAATATTTTCACAATTATAAGTTTGCAAATAAGTGTCCCTTTGGATTCATATGCCCCCTGTACATCCTGTCATCAAAAATAAGAACCTCTATGCCCACCTTGTTAGCTAACCTAGAAAAGATCAGGGAGAACTCTATGCTTATTGGCTGAGGGCAACAGACATATATTAAGGCATTGTTCTGTAAAGGAAAGTAGCAGGTAACACTTTGGTGCCCACATATTACCACCCTGGAAATGGCTCTCCTCCCAAAAGTAAGGAATATACCTAACACCTGTGAGAGATGGGACTTTTCTTATATAAAAATGTAAAGCTGGTAAGCTACGTTTGAATAGCTGGGGAACTGCTACATTATCCTTCCAATCTAGTTACAACTTTGGAGGCCCACGCCATTCCACTGCCATCTCTAGCCAGATGTAAAGAAAATCCTTTAATCTGTTTCTTTGGACACGTAAATCTTGTACATTGGTTTTCTTTTCCCCTCCCTGCAATGGCTTCAAGGTTACTGCATAATGACTTATTTGGAGGCATTTGCTAGGAAGTGATTGGGCACGAGAAACTGATCAAGTCTCCTGATTTTTTAAACTCTTCAAACTCAGCCCTCAATCCATCTGCTATGTAATGAGTGGTTATAATTTAAGGATTCCAGGAATTAAAGGCGAGGAAAGAATGTGTTACACAGGTGAATCTGTAAAAAAGCTGTGTGTGTGTGTGTGTGTGTGTGTGTGTGTGTGTGTGTGTGTAAATAAGCAGGCCAGTCTGGCTATAAAGTACACAAAAGGGAATATGTAAAATCAACTGACAGGCTAAAAGTCAGATTATAAAGGTCTTAAAAATTGGAAACAGAGAAGTTTGCATTTTATCTTATAGGAAACAGGGAGATACTGAAGCATCTTAGGTAGCAGAATGGAGTAGTGAGACTTTTTGCTTCAGAAAGATTATTCTGGAAGCTGGTAGAGGATAGATGGGAAGGGGATCTGGATATAGAGTCCAAGTAGGAGGCTACTGTATAGGCCAGGCAAGAGGTCATGAGAGTTTGGCCTACGGTGGTAGCTATATGTACTGAGAAGTTCTGGGTAGTTTTCTTGATTTATTCCTTGTTGTTATGGTGTTCAGATTTTTATTTTTCATGTTCTTTTTGGGAGTTCTATGATCCTCAAATCATATCTGCATAACTTGTCTTTGAGAGAAATGGCTTATGCTTATACACACATATGCTTATATAGAGATCATGTGGCATTTTAGTGGTATTGTGTTTTGCTTCTAATCTTTCAAACTATTTCAGATATTATATACTTTCAGATTTCACCTTTAGTATAGGGATGTATTCCAAAACTACTGTTTTTTGGTTTTTTTTTAGCTTCTTTGGAACCATTCATTACTATGGAGGTTTTTTTTTTTTTGCTTTTTTTTTTTGGAGGGCGTTGGGGTTAAGTGACTTGCCCAAGGTCACACAGCTAGATTTTTTTGTGTGTTAAGTGTCTGAGGCCGGATTTGAACTCAGGTACTCCTGACTCCAGGACCGGTGCTCTACTCACTGCGTCACCTAGCCGCCCCATTACTATGGAGTTTTAAAAATTCTAATAATTATTTCTCCTCTGTGGGTTATAAGTTCTGACATTTGCAGAACACCTTGTTATATGCTCTCTTGGAATTCCCTAAGATGTGTTTTATCAAGGGTGGTTCAATTTCCTTTGTCTCACATGTAATACTTATTTAGAGAAGTTTGTATTCTTTTGAATGTTTTGTTGTTCATACTTTTTAATTTTAATATCCTCTCTGCTGATTTATCTGTTTGTGCTATGGCTTTTTAATAGATTTTTCTTTCTCTGGATATACTTATTTGGTGATTTGTCTTTTAAACCAACATTCACTCATTTTTTCTCTCTTCCTTAAATTTTCTAATTCTTCTCACTTTGATGGTAGGTATACCTCTGGATCTGCCTTACAAAAATGACTCAAGACTACTTCCAAGTTGGGAAATTTACTTTTCACTGGTCTGGTCTTTATCCTAAGGAGTTTTGGGAGGGATAGGGCAGTATGACTGCTTCCAGCTAGACTTTAGACCCCTTTCCTTCAGGCCTACTATAGCCACTCACAGTGATCTTCTATTCAAATTCCATCCTTGGGGCTTATCAACAGGGTATGCCAGCAGAGACTATGTAGCAGGAGTGGAATCCCTGTGTTTATTCTAAAGCATAAGCTCATTGGGAAGTCTGTAAAACCATCAATGTGTAGAGGCAGATGAAGAAATGCTGAGGTAGCATATAAAGGATTACCATTCTCCAGTATAAATTGTAAGGCTGTTATAACCTTACTGTGTTTTTTCCTTTCTTATCCTTTGGATTCAGCTGCAATTGCTTTGCCTCTGGAATAGTATTCCAGAGTAAGAATATTACTGAAGATAAGAGAAAATGTGAAGTCCTTCATTTTGCTGATCATATGACCAAAGCTCACTTTGGGTTGTGACCTTGTGAATGGAGAAAAGTGAAGGATATGAGAGATACTGGGGAGGTGGCTATAGTAAGACTTGACAACTGATATGCTATGAGGGCAGAGGGAGAGTGAAAAGTTGAGGGTGCTCTGAAGTTTGGGAGTATGGATGGTACTCTCAAAAGAAACAGGATCATTAGGAAGAGAGATATGTTCATGGGAAAGGTAGTTTTATTTTGAACGTGTTGAGTCTGAGATGCCTTATCCTCCATTAAGGTGGGATACGTCCTGAAGGCTCCAGAAAGGTTTTGAGAAGACAGTGGCTAGTCTGAGTCTTAGAAGGAAGATAATGTGATTCTGAGAAGCAGAGAGTAGTAGAGAATACATTCTGGGCATGGTGAATGGATTGTGCATATGCATGGAGGTGGAAGATGAAATGTTGAGTTTGGGGAAGCTAGTATTCCAACGTGACTGGGTCATATAGTATCTGAAGGGAAGCAATATGGAATAAGGCTAGAAAGTTATGCAGCAGCCAGATTATGAAGGCTAAAGCTAATTAAGGCTAGAAAGATTTTGTACAAATCTATTATCTTTGCTATACCTCAAGCCTGGTTTCCCCAGATTCTTAATTATGTGTACAGTGAGTCTAAGTACATGTGTTTTGGTGTGGTAAAGTTTTCACAGGGAACAAAGTGTGAAAGTACGTGCACTTGTGACACCTCTGTTCCATGCACCAAATACATTAGTCGTCAACTAACCACATGCTTCAAAATAAGGAGACATTAACTTTGTTCTGAATATATTTTTGTTGGTAAAATATGGCTTATACCATATTTCTAAAATGTTATCACTCAAATGCTTATTTAATAAATAAATCTTCACTAACTGTGCTAAGCACTTAGTAAGTGCTTACTAAATGTTTTTCATTCATTCATTTATGGGAGAAGTGGTAACACATTTAAAAATATAGGTATTTATGAATAAATTATTACATCCTTCATTTTAATGCTTAGTAAGAAAAATAACCTGACAATTCCATAAGTTTTTCGATTTAAAATCAGTAAATTTCAAAACAGTAAAGAATGAAACAAAAAACAAGACATACATTTCGAAATATATCATTTGTTTGAAAACTTTGTCTGAAATCTATTTAGATTGCCTCAGGGGCTACTTGTGATGCTGAAATGTCCTTGTAACCTTCTGAGAAAACAGAAAGAACATAGAAGTAAGAATCTTGGAACACAAACATAGCACAAAAGGAATGATAATTATACCATGACTTCATTTTTTAGAAACCTAGTAGACTGTACACCAGATCTTTTTTTTTTTTTTTGGAGATGTCATATAACACTACAAAAGCAATGTTGCCTAGTATACTGGGACTGAGTTAAAAATTTTCTTATGTACAACTTGTATACAAAAGGCACTCAAAGATTTGTTGACTGATTAATTTTGGTTAACTAAAAGGTAACCGATGAACTGAAGTTCTAGTAGGCCTGAACAAAACATGAAGGCCTCTATATCACTGAGGTTAGGAGGGTAATACAGGCTAAGCCTCAACAAAGCAGCATCTGTCATTGAAACAGAGATACGAGGTGTCATAGCTATGCCAATTGCCATTCTGGGAGGAATAGTTCTTTTCCTGGCAAACCCCACCAAAGGCAATTTATTTTTTGGCTATTTTCTCAAATGCTCTTAGGCATACAGGTCCTGAACAGTTTCTATGATTATTATGGGTAAAATTAGTTCCTAAATTTTTTTTTAGTTTGGATAATCTAAAAAATGACAGTTTGTCAAAGCCAATGCAACCAAGATTAAGAGGGAAGTGGGAAATTGGGAAAGAATATTTACAACCAGTGTGTCTGATACAGGCCTTATTTCTAAAATATAGAGGGAATTTAGTAAAATTTATAAGAATACAAGTCATTTCCCAATTGATAAATGGTCAAAGGACATGAACAGGCAATTTTCAGAGGTAGAAATTAAATATATCTTTAAGCATATGGAAAAATGTTCTAAATCATTATTGATTTGAGAAATACAAATCAAAACAACTTTGAGGTACTATATCTCACCAGTCAGATTGGCTAAGATGACAAAACAGGAAAATGACAAATGCTGGAGAGGATGCAGAAAAATTAGAACTCTTATGCATTGTTGGTGGAGCTGTGAATTGATACAACCATTCTGGAGGGCAATCTGGAACTGTGCCCAAAGGGCTATAAATAATTGCATACCCTTTGACCCAGTAATACCACTTTTGGGGTTGTATCCTGAAGAGATCATAGAAGTGGGAAAAGGACCCATATGCACAAAAATTTTTGTTAAAGCTCTTTCTATGGGTCAAAAAACTGAAAATTTAGGGGATGCCCATCAATAGGGGAATGCCTCAACGAGCTGTGGTATATGAATGTAATGGAATACTATTGTGCTATAAGAAATGGGAAGGAGATGGACTTCACAATTACCTAAAGAGGCATATATAAACTGATGCTAAATGAGAAGAGCAGAACCAGGAAAAATTTGTACACAGTCATAGACACATCATATGTGTGACAACCAACCTTGATAAACTGGACTCTTCTCAGCAACACACAGTTAAAAGACAACTCCACAAGTCTCAGGATGCAAGGACATATCTACATTCAGAGAAAGATCTAGAAAGACCAGAATTTAAATGGAGACTGAAGCAATTCATGCTATCATTCTTTTCCATGTTTGGTTTTGTTTCTTTTTTTTCCCCGTTGTTCACTCCATTGGTTACAACCCTTCTATACAACCAGACTACTGTACAATGTAAGTGTTTGCAGATGTTATACATGATTGTATGCCTCCATGGGGAGGGGGGAAGAAAGGAGAGGAGAAAATCTGAAACTCAAGTGATTCTGGAACTGAATCTTGTAAACTAAAAGTAAATAAACAAATCAATAAAAAAATGACAGTTTGTGAAGTTTTTTGATTGGTAAGGTGCTAGGTAATACAGTTTTTAGTATGTATAGAGATATTTTCATTGAGTGCAGGAAGGACTGAAATAAAATATGAAATATATACATTCCTGCCCTGGTTTGTGAAGGATAAAGAATGAGAGAGGAAAGGATACAACATTAACTATAGAAAAAAAAACCCAACAAAACGCATGGCTGTATAATGTACTCTTTTCCTTTAGAATAACAATTTATGGCAATAAATAAGTTTTTAAGGCTTCCCTCCCCTCCCAGTTAACTATCTGTACACCTCTTGGAAATGGGTAGTAGGGATTATGTGTCGATAAATTGTTAAACAAGTCAATATCTCACATATGTCTATATATTTTATTTATTTATTTATTTATTTTTTGCTTTTTGGAGGGGGGAAGGCAGGGCAATTGGGGTTAAATGACTTGCTCAAGGTCACACAGTTACTGTTAAGTGTCTGAGGCCAGATTTGAACTCAGGTTCTCCTGACTCCAGAGCTGGTGCTCTATTCACTGCGCCACCTAGACACACTGTCTATATATATATTTTAAATAAAAGCAATTTCTTTGAAATTAATATTATATATATTTTTAAATTAACACTATATTAACAATATGTAAATAGTATAACAAAAATAGCAATAAATTCAAGAAGTTTTTGTATGAGATTGTGTCATTTCATAAATGGAAGGTTTTTATAACTTATGAACAATAATTATATACTATGTTAATATAAGTTATATTTATCAGAGGAACTGAGTTGAGTAAGATCATAGCTGAGTAATGCATAGATAGTAAATGTTTTCATTAATGAATTTAAATTTAAATTTCATTAAATTAAAATTAAATTTTATTAATGAATTAGAAATCACTGATAAAAATTCACTGTTTATCTTATATTTTAGTATAATTTGGGCAATCAAAAATATTTAACTTTTTGTCCTTTGATATTTGATCAAATTTCAAAACAGTGGTTTATAAAAATAAATGCACTTGTGAACAGTTTCAAATGTTAAAAATAAATAATTTGGATGTGACCAACAAGATGGAGAACTAGATATTTTCTTTGCTCCTTACCACCTTTAAAACCTCTCCAAAATAGGAATTATGTGCAAGAGATAAAGCAATTTCACTCTCTTCCACAGTTTCTAACAAGGTAACCAAGAACCTCAACAAAGTCATAATCTGATTAACCAATAACAGTGAAGGAAAATTTCTAATCCCTAATTTGATGCCCTTTTCCTTTCCACCAGGATATAGTTAGGATGTACAAGGCAACCCTAGGGTTTACAACAAAATTCAGTCCTACCCAGCTCCCTCACACAATGCCTCAGAAAATGAAAAGGCAGAAGATAGTCCTGGTTAGTTTAGCAACAAGGCTCTGTGGTGAAATACAGGTCTGCCAGGGAAAAGAGCAAGGTAGGGAACTGCGTGAGGAACTTGGGGTTAGGGGTGGGGAAAGAGGAGGCAGCAGTTCTGTCCACCCAGAAATGTGAATTGCCCAGTATGGAAGGAAACTGGGACTGCTTTGAGCTCTGCACTGCAGGGAAACCACCAACAAAGTGGAAGTGTTGTCAGATAGTGAGAAACAGGAAAAATCTAAGGGGAAAAAAGACAGAAATTGCTGAAGATGTTAGGAGGAATAAAAGGAGAGCAAGGAAGATTAACCAACAGGAAAGATGGCAATAGCAGAGTGAAATAAAGATACCAGATCAAATAGAACAGTCCAGACATCTATGAATTAGTATTGTAAGACAAAAGAAAATGAGTCACTACCAGATGTGGCAAAGGATCCTTATGGATTTCCAAGAGTGCATGAGACCACAGTACAGTTACCCCTTCTAAATTGCTATTTTCCCCATCATAGTTTCGATATATTACCAGCTGGCATAAGAAATTAAATGGAAATTTTTGGGGAGTTTTGTGGAAGCCACAGACAACACGTGAAAGCCAGTAGACAACACAGAAAAGGTTTAGAAAATCAGAAATGCATAAAATATATGTAAAATATTGTATAATGGTAACTCAGACAAAAAAAGAAAAAGAAAATAAGGAAAAGAAAAAAAATTCAGACTTCTACTCTGTTACTAAGAGAGTATCAAAAATTTTAATGCAGATTTTCCAGACTGCAGGGTGGGGGGGGGCAGGGGAGGAGGTTGTACCCCAACCCCCACAATATGGAAGGAATAACTGTAGTATGTTCCTGAATAGTTCAAAAGAGAAATAAGAATTGTGGAAGTAGAATTTATGGGCTGCATGATAGACAGAACTGGCTGACTGGAAAAACTTGAATCCACGATGGTCAAAGAAAAAAAGAGAAAAACTGATTGTGAATGCAAATATATAGATGTAAAGGACAAGCTGGAAGAAGAAAAGCAAAAACTAATAATGCTAAAAGAAAAAAATGATCTCCATAAGAGCAAAATATATTTCTTTTTTAAAAAATTAGCCATATGACCATGGGCAATTCACTTAACCCCAATTGCTCTGCCCTCCCCACAATAAAAAGCATACACACACAAAATTATTCTTAGTTTTCAATATTCATTTCTATAAGCTTTAAATGTTCTCCCCCTCCCTCCCTCTCCATCCCCAAATTGGCTTGCAATCTGATATAGGCTCTACACATATATTTCTATTAAACACATTTTCACATTAGTCATGTTGCATTGAAGAATTATAATAAATGAGAAAAACCATGAGAAAGAAAAAAAAATAAAACAAAACAAAAAAGAAAATATTCTGCTTCATTCTGGATTCTGACTCCATAGTTCTTTCTCTGGACGAGGCTGGCATTTTCCATCATTTGTCCTTTGCAATTATTTTAGGTTTTTGCATTGCTGAGAAAGGCTAAGTCTATCAAAATCAATCTTCACACACTGTAAAACATATTTATCTTAAAGACTGGATGTCTGGAGACAATTTTAGAAGTATACTTCTCCTAGGAAAACATAAAAAACCTGAACACCATTACATAAGAAATAATAAAAGCTGTCCAGAATATCAGAACACAAAACAAAAAACCCCAACATACTAACAGAAAGAATCCACAGAAAAAACCTTGATGCTGCAAATTCTAAGACACGCTGTAGCTAAATTGAACAATTCCAATGACAAAGAATTCCACAAACATCCAGGATAAAGAACTTCAAACTTAAAGGAAAGGAAATTCTAGTAACTTATGCCTATTCTGCACCTACCAAAAATTACAGGAAAGAACAAAATAATATGTTCCAAAGAGTAATGAAGCTCAAGATGTATCCCAAAGGCCAAATTTGAGCCTAAGCATTAATTTAAAAAAAAAAAAAAAAAAGAAAGCATGTTCAATAAAATGAGGTGCTGGAGGTATTCCTAGAAAGGAATTTTTAAAATTTATATATTTTTATTTATATGAATCTCTTCTCCCTTTAATTGCTTCAATTTATATTAACCAATATAAACCTTTAAAAATGTCTTAAAATGCAACTTCGCAACTTTCTATAACAAATTTGAAAGTATTAACAAGATCAAAGGGAAATTTTATCAGTCGATGTCTATTTATAGTAAAACAAACCTTTCCTAGTCAGGTTTCACTTGACTTTTAGTCAGAAATCCTTGAAAATCTTCCTTTAAAAAGTTAGACTGCATTGATCAAAATACAGGTTTGTAAGGTGAAACCTAATGCCATAGCCTGGATGATTCTTTCTCAAAACCTTAGTTTGCTGTTGCATGGACTTAACTTTACTGTACTTGGCTACTATTTGCTATGTTACAAACCATATTTAGGTTCAGATGTCTTGTATACATGCCCGGAGTCCCTTCCTATTAATAGAGGTCAATTAACCCATGGACCAGTTAATAAAGAATCCACTGAAGTGCTTGCTATGTGCCAGGCACTGTGGTAGGGAATTCAAGGACAAAAGTAAAAAAAGTCCCTGCTTTCAATAAGATTATAGACTATAGGTGGAATGAGTATACAATACTACCTATATATCTATACTTGCATATACATATATCTCTATATACATATATGCATCTAAAATCATATATACATATATGCATCTACATATATGAATGTGCAGATAATGCATATGCAAAATTTTTGGGGAAAGGCATACACACATTCATACATATTTGTAACATATCTACAAAGCAGAGAAAAGGTAAATTTGTGGGAAAGGCATACATAGCTGGTGGGAAATCAGAAAAGGTTGCATGTACATGGTACTTAAGCTGAGTCTTGAAGGAAAATAGATATCCTAAACCAGAGGGGTCAAACTGTAGCCTATTGGTAATTGGCAAGATTCTGGCTGAACCAGATTAAAATGTAATTGCAAAATGTTTAATAAAGTAAATAAAAATAGAATACAATACAGATAATGTTAATCTGTGGTTTTCTAAGTCAACATGCAGCCTGCAGGGATGCATTTCCATTTGACTTTGATACTTTGATCCTAAAAGGCAGAGATAAGGAGAGAATGCATGGGGAGAGGGAAGAACGAAGGCCAGAACAAAAGTATAAAGCCAGAAGTTGGGAGTAACAAGTATGAAAAAAATTAAGAAGGCTAATTTGGTTGGCCAGAAGAGTGTACTGAGATAATATGTAATAGATGGAGAAGGGAGATTACTGTAAAGAGCTTTATATGCCAGACAGAGGAGTTTATTTGTTTTTTGAGTAGGGGACTGACAGAAAAATCATTTTGTTAGCTGTACAGTGGGGAGACATATAAGACTGGGAGATCAATAAGGAGTTCTATAATAATCTAGGTGAGAGGTGATGAAGGCCTGAACTAAGATGGTGGTTGGGTAAGTGGAAAGTGGAAAGAAAGAGCACTAACCCTACTGGGAAAGTAAAGATTTGATTTAATGCATTGTAAAACACTTAATGGTTCTATTGTGAGAACATGCCACACTACTTAATGGGAAGAAATGAAATTAATGAAAATTACAAATATATAATAACAAATAAATGAAAATTTATCAGTAAGTAAAAACATATTTACTACATATTATTGAGTAACAATTTTGAGATGTCAGTGAGCAAAACGGAATGAATTTTTCTCTAGTGAAGTGTAATGAAAGCTGTATTTGCCTAATTAATAGCTTCATTTCTATTAATCAGTCAACATCTTAGCACAGTACCTGGTACATAACTGCTTAATAGTTTGATAAATGATCAAAAAAATACTTGCAGACTGATTGACATATAGTCAATGATTATGATTTCCTAGAGGCAACCAGTAGCCAGCAATTTCCATTTTACTTTCCTAAGTTCCAGTAGACAACAGTGTGAAGGGATGAAAATTGATGGAGTTTTCATATGAGAGATAAATAAGTAAAAAACTGAAATTCTGAACCCACAGAACACTGGCAAGAAAGAAGGCATTGTAAAAGACTATACTATATTTTGTTATATATTCATAAATCCTTAAAAAATTTGGTTTGTGCAAACACATTATTTAAAGTCTAGCTATATTATGGCATACAGGCAGCCTAACTTAGTAAATAGCTTCTGTTGGATTTGGAATCAATCAGGAAGGCATAAGTTTAAATCTTCCTCCAACATTAACTATCTCTAGAACTTGGACAAGTCACACAACTTCTATGTGCTTCAAGTTAATGCCTTAGTATTTATTTACTAAGTCCTAGACCACAGTTATCTGTTAGTAGGTGGATGGAGGTTCTACTGGATCTGCTGAAATCACAGAACCTTATCTGTAGGACAGGCCAGGTGATCTGTTCCTTTTATCTCATTTTCCTCCAGCCATTTAAGATTTATACCCTCCTGCCCCTGAAAGGCCCTATCCCAGCCCCTGTATATCTTAATTCCTAGTTGCAGGTATTGCAGAACTTTAAATTCTAGATTCTGTCTATTCCTCCCTTGTCACCCACCCCTACTAGAAGGACACTCAGATCAATACAGGGTATGGATATGTGATTATACAGGACATCTTCATAGTGGACAGATTGTGACAGTGATAGTC
>CM053600.1:115165743-115186371 GCA_028646575.1 Pseudocheirus occidentalis | reverse complement strand
AAAAATGATAATAGTAACTTATGAAACTTTTCTCAGTTTGAGGATAGGTGAAGGGAATATAAATGTATAATATGTATGTATACATACACATATGTCTATATAGGAGGGTATATATGCATATGAATACATATGGGAGTGTGTGTATATATGTGTACATAGAGGGCATAGGATAAATTGAATAGGATGAGATAATATTTTAAAAGGTGAAATTTAGACGTGGGAGAGGAATAGTATGAGAGGAGACAAGGAGAGACAGAACAGGGTTAATCCTCTTATATATAAGAGGCCAGGAGTAACTTACAATGGAGGAGAAGAACAGGAAGGCAAAAGGGAATGGGTCAACCTTACTCTCACTGAAGTTGGCTTAGAGAAGAAATGAGATACACTCTAAATTGGTATCTTGGCCTACAGGAGAGTAGCAGCAGGATGAGAAGGGGAGGATGGAATAGAGGACAGGTTGGAGGGGAGGGTTGTTAGACGCACACACTTTTGTAAAGGGACAGGGACAAAGTAGAGAATAGAACAAGAGGGGAGTGGAATAGGAAAGAGGGAAATATATAGGTACTGGGGTAAGGAGATCCATTTTGCCCTACCAGAAAGTCAGAGGGGAGATGAGGGAGGATATAGGAGAGAGCTGATTGGGGGAGGGGATATACAGTGAGATTGCTGTTTTGGGGTGGGCAGTAGGGGAAAAAGGGGGAGAAAATTTGTAAATCAAAATCTCATGGAAATGAATGATGTAAACTAAAAATAAAAGTCAAACAAAAAATAAAAATAACAACAATAGAAAAAAATATATTGGATTTTGTGATATTTAAATAATCAGAAGCAATGAACTGGGGCAGAGGGGAAGAGGTAAAGCTATATTCAAAAAGTATACCTTCTGGGGCAGCCTAGGTGACGCAGTAAATGGAGCACTGGCCCTAGAGTCAGAAGACACTTAACACTTACTAGCCATGTGACCTTGGGCAAGTCTCTTAACCGCCTTCCAAAAGAAAAAAAGTATACCTTCCCCAGTTAAAAGTTAAAATTTTTCACAGTCATATCAAAAAAAGAATGTATTACATAAGTCACCATCTTGTTGGATATACAAGTCAAAAAATGTAATGTGAAAAAGACACTAGTGTTCAAATAATCCAAAGGATTATAAGATAAAAAGTCATTTGATAGTATATTTGACTTGTTTCATCATACTTTTCATTCTCTGTGCCTTTTTGGGGGGACGGGGTCAGAGATCATTTTAAGAGGTACTGGTGCTACATTATGCACCAGTCAAGGTATAATTAAGACATATCCTTCAACTGTCCAAAAGCTAGAGATAAAAGGGGCTGCCTTATTGTTGTTAAATGATCATGCAAGGACAGTTAGCAACACAGTGACCAAAGCACCTACAAATAACAAGATTTACTACCCAGTTTTTTGTTAGAAGGAGGTGCTGTTAACTAATACTACAAATCTCCCTCCACCTCCCCACAAATGGAGTTGGATTCAGTCAGCATTTTTTTTACTATAAATATCTGTAATTTTTTTTTATTTGTTTGGATCTGTTTTATAGTATCTTGATTTCTCATAAAGTCACTAGCTTTCGTTTGCTCCAGTCTAATTTTGAAGGAATTATTCTCTTCAGTGGGTTTTTGACATTTCTTTTTCATCTGGCAAATTCAGCTTTTTAAGGCATTCTCCTTATTGGCTTTTTGGGCCTCTTTTGCCATTTGGGTTAGTCTATTTTTTAAGGTGTTATTTTCTTCAGTATTTTGGGGGTCTCCTTTAGCAGGATATTGACTTGCTTTTCATGGTTTTCTTGAATCATTCTCATTTCTCTTCTCAGTTTTTCTTCTATTTCTCTTACTTGATTTTCAAAATTCTTTTTGAGTTCCACCATGGCCTGTAACCAATTCATATTTTTCTTGGAGGTTTTTGATGCAGGAGTTCTGACTTCATTGTCTTCCTCCCATTCCATGCTTTGATCCTTTTTGTCCCTCAAAAAGGATTCTATATTCCATTTTTGCTTCCTCTTCTTGCTCATATTGCCAGCCAGTTATTTAATTTTGAGCTCTTTGCCATGGTAAAACTGCTTCCAGATTGCAGAGAGCTATGTCCCAAATCACTGGGGGTTTTGCAGCTGCCAGAACTATTAGGAGGGCGCTCTACCTGAAGCCCCCACAAGCTCTGACACACTGGCCACATACCCCAGGATCCAAGACCATGATCCAGATCCAGGCAGGTTAAAGCAAGGGTCATAACCCTCTGAATGGTTGCTTATTTCCCCTATGATCTGCAGCCCAGAAGCTCTGAAGGCAGCCATGTGGCAGCAGCTGCAGCAGACGCACAGCCACCACTTCTTACCCCAGAGGCAGGGGCCAGTCTATGCTCTTCTACACCCAGTTCCAACAGAGTTCCCAACTGACCTTTTACTTTCTTTTTGGCATTTATGAGTTGAGAAGTCTGGAAACCACCACAGCTGCCAGTGATTCACTCTGCTGAAGTCTGCTCTGGCCGCTGCTAGTCAGGGCTATTGTGGGGCTGGAACCTTCCAGTTCATGGGGGACTGGCCACGGCTCCCAGCCTGGTGCAAGAGACCCTTCCTGTCAGCCTGCCAGGCTGCCTTTAGTGGGAGATGTTTCTCTCTGTCACTTTGTGGTTTCTGTAGCTCTAAAATTTTTTTAGAGTCATTTTTTCACATATATTAGAGGTGGTGGGAGCTGGAGCCATGCAGAAGTACTGATTCTACTCTGCCATCTTGGCTCTGCCTCTAAATATTTTGTAATAAAGGGTTTTTTTCTTTTTTTTTTTTTTTTTTGCAGTGAAGGGTTGGGTGGGAGAGAGAGAAAATAAATGTTTGTAGGAGGTAGAGCCAACACAGCATAGTAGCCTGAAGAATTACAGCGAGGCTCCCCTCAACATTCCCACCCACCCAACCAAGTGGTATACATACATCTAGAAAATACACTGGGCTTGGATTTCATAATTTGGAAATCCAAGGGGAAAAAAAATCACTGTGAATCATTTTTCCAGTACAGGTTGGCATTGGGAAAAAGAGATGTGTGAACGCTGGGCAACAAGCTTTAGCTAAGAGCATCCCTGTGGAACATTCCAGTAGCACCCCCCTGAAACATTCCAGTATAAGGAGAGTGTATGCTAGGCCAAGAAGAGGTCCCAAAGCCAGCAAAGAAGGGCCAAAATTTGTGCAAGTTTCAGGAATAGTTACCAACCAGCAGTTTTGTCCTACTCAGCTTCAGTTCACAGATCCAGGGGAAGAGAGGAGGAAACCTGTGCTCAGGAGTAGCATTCTAGGGTAAGCAATGATCACAGACCTTAGGTCACATGTACCAAGCAAAGAGTGAGTTCAGAAGCTAGTGCCATCTGTGTGGCTCAGACCCCACACCCCTTAATAAGCAGGGCAGGAATCCCAAGTAAAAGGAGAACTTTCAGTTCTGTCAGACTCAGCCATAATAATACTGAAATTCCAAATAAAGTAAGCCCATGGGCATGTTGCTCATCCTCGAACCAGAATTTACAGAGCTCAGCTTGAGGGAGGAGAGGGAACAGGACAAGAGGAGAAAGAGGAAAGTAGCAGTCAGACTTTGCCCTGCATCAGATCAGTTTGGAAACATTGAAAGCTTGCAGCTCTCCAGCCTGAGCTGCCAGTGGAGATCCTGGAATAATGTAACACTTAGTAGTCCAAAAAAGTAGCAGCAGGCCCAGCTCAACACACTCCCTACAGAAGTTTGCAGAGACTAGCCCCTAACAAAGCTCAAAGTAACTAAATAGGCAGGAGACTGCAGGCAGAGCACCCTCCACTGTACCACCAGCTACCTCTGGGCAGCTTGTATTTGATCCTAGAGTTACTGGAGAACTGCTGAGATACCTTAGGAATGTTACTTCCAGATATAAATGTTATCCTTAAGAGAGAGAGACATATACACACATAGACATGGAGGCAAAGAGAATCAGGGCTACAAGGAGAGGGCCTTTCCTGGCAAGGAAAAGGTCTTCCCCAGAGACTGAAACAAGGTCAGGAAAAGCTGAAGGAGGAACATGGAGGTTTTGTAGTATAGAGTACGGAAAATGAGGAAGTTCGTCATAGATGGCACCCATTGACTAGGCTGTCTGCTGAAGTTTGGGGATGGGGGGCTGGATAGCTGAGGACTCGAAGAGAGGAGAGTTTATTACAGCTGATTCAGAGAGTGTAATGAAGAGTGAGTTATTGAACAATAAAAGGACTGATATCTGACCATCAGTCTGGCATTTATTTTGTGCCTCCTCTGTGCCAGGAACTATGCTAGGAGCTGAGAATACAGATACAAAAGTGTGACAGTCCTTGCCCTCAAGGAGCTTATAGTCTACAAATGAAATACAACATGTTTACAGATCAGTAAATATAGACTGTGTACAAAATAAGCGTCCAGTGAATCGGAGGGACATTGAAATTGGGAAAGTTATGTAGGACCTCCAGAGGAGGTGCCACCTGAGCTGACCTTGAAAATGAGTCTTAAGGCTATGAGAAAGAAGAAGGATATTAAAGGAACACAGAAGGTCATATGCCCCAAACCAGTTTAATTGGGAGGATAGAGAACGTGAGAGGGAATAATGTACAGGCACAGAGATAAGAGGTGAGATGTTATATGTGAAGAACAGTAAGGCAGTGACCAATGTGACTAGCCCTTAGAGTTCATAGAGGGGAAGATTATATAATAATTATGGAAAGGTGTCATAAGGTCATAAATTTAGAACTGGGACTATGGAGATTTCCCCAAGGCCAACCACTGCAGGAGGAAATTACAGCCTGAAGAAGTTGGCTTACTTCTCCAAGGTCACAGCTAATACATATGTGAGGCAGGATTTGCACTTGGGTCTTCCTCACTCCCGAGTCCAGCACTATTCACTACCCCCCACCTGTTGGCTTGGAAGTCAGTCTGTGTTGGGTGTTAAATGTCCAGTAAGGCAGTCTGGATTTGTTCCCAGAGTTAACAGGGAGTTTGATGAGCAAGGGATTGACAAGATGCTTTAGGAATATCACCTACAGATAGAACTTTTATCCTTACATATGATTCTCAGTGAGAGATAAATAGATCCAGAAAACACAGACCTCTGCACAATAAGTCACAGTTTACTGTTAAATGTTGATACTAGCTTTTTCTTCTTGTTATGAAAGCATCACTCTTTGCCACTAAATTGTCAGTACTTTTAAGTTAAGAAAAGCAAATAATTACTACTCTGTCACAATTTGACAACTTCACGAAAAACCTAGCTGTATATGAGCCATTTATAAACTCCTAAACAATCCAGTTGACCACACTTTTCATGTCTTTAACTTTACAGACCAAAAAAGGACGATCTGAGGGGCTTAAGACACTGAAGACAAAAAGGACATAATTTTTTGGAAGAACTTCAAATACTGACAATCACTTTGAAAGGCTTACTCTGGAGAAACATTTTAACCCTAATCATGTTCTTTATACCTTTGAAATGATTTTTTTGAGATTTATTTTAGTCATATTATAAAAGTTGAATTGCGTTAGCTGATTTCACAATAATTATTAAGCTACATAGACTATAAAAATCTTTCATGCTTATTTTTATCTGTTTTGATACAGAATAACAATTTCTAGTGAATTATTTATGACCTAGAGATAAAAAGGAAGTTTTTTATAATTGTTTAATTTACATTAAAGTGTATGCCTTATAAATATTTGTTTCTATGCATTCCTTTTTTCTAATTAATTTGTTTATTTACTTTTAGTTTACAAGATTCATTTCCAGAATCCCTTGAGTTTCAGATTTTCTCCTTTCCCTTACCCCCCCCCCCCCCAAACACCTATGGTGGCGTACAGTCAAGTATAGGATCTACAAATATTTTCGCATTGGTCTGGTTATATAGAAGGGTTGTAACCAATGGAGTGAACAGTAGGGGAAAAAGAAACAAAACCAAACATGGAAAAGAACCATAGCATGTATATACATCACTTTTTTTCAAAAAATGTCCAGGCCTGTAAATTTAGGATTTAACATATTTTTATATTATTATAAGGTCGTTGTATGACTCATCCTAGTATGTAATTCAGTAAGTAATACTGAATACCAAGCACTGTGCTACAAGCTGGAGATTCAAATACAAAACAGTCCTTGGCCTCAAAGAACTCTCTGGAGGGGGGGGGGGAGCGCGGACAGGATGGAGAGGACAGTCGGATATACACGCATATACATATACATACACATACATACATGTGTATATACATACATGTGTGTAATAGAAAATTGAGGCAGAAGAGGGAGTGCACTAACAAATCTAGTTTCATGGAAGGCTTCAGGAAATAGATGGGATCAATTGCCATTTATATCTGGGATACTAATTCTCTTGGCTCTGTACATTTCCTATTTCAGATAATCAGTAAGCTAATAGAAATATAATTAAATAAGTCCGTGAATCAACAAGAAGGTAGTATAATATAACCTAAATTTCACACCAATATAAGACCAGTAGGATTTTATTCATTTCATACTTTTTTTGTCTTTAATTGTACCAGATTAAACATTTTGGGGATAGCATGCTGGGCCTGCAGTTAGGAAGACTCATCTTTCTGGGTTCAAATCTGGCCTCAGAGACTTACTAACTGTGTGACTCTAGACAAGTCACTTAACCCTGTTTGCCTCAGTTTCCTCATCTGTAAAATGAGCTGGAGAAGGAAATGGCAAACCACTATATTATCTTTGCCAGGAAAACCCAATATGAAGTCAGGAAGAGTCAGGCATGACTAAAATAAGTGAACAACAATATATATTTTTGGACTGTTTTCATCTGTATAGGGAATAATATAGCCAGTGTTTATTTGCAAAGCACTTTATATATATACACACACACACATTATTTGCTTTTACATATGTGTGTGTATATATTTATATATATATACATACATATATATGTATGTATATAATGATTATTATGTCATTTGATTTCCAAAATAACCCTGTGTGGTTGGTGCTATTACGAGGAAAGTGAGGCTGTGAGAAGTTAACTGACTTGGCCAGAGTCACTACACTGGTGTCTGACTCCCAGTCCAGTCCTCTTTCCACCAGCCCCCTGACAGAGATGCCCAGCCAGTGCTCACTGGCACTTTATCTGCATCTTAGAATGTTGCCTCTCTAAACAATGAAGAGATCTCACCAGGGTCACATAGCCAATCAGGACTCAAACTCGCAACCCCATTTTCTATCCACTCTTCCAGGGCTGCCTCTTGGATTTTTAAACATGAGGGTCTCTGATTTTATATTTTGTATCAACATTTCTCTGTGTTAAGTGTTTTTAAAGAATATTTGCTTTTTATCTTGAAAGTCAACAGTGCAACAAAGTCAGGTGCAAGGAGAGGCCCCAAAAAGCCCTTCTTAGGGATAGTTCTGCTACATGGATTGAGAGGCTTTAAGTCCTGTTCCTTCATTTAAATTGGGTGTACCATACACAAGTCTGCAGCAAAGTCACATGAAAGTTGTTTTTCCTCTGAGATTCATCTTTATCCCACTATTGTCTTATAATTCATTAAAACTAAATTAATAGACACAAGCTGACAATTCCACTTAAAGTGGGGGAAAGACCTATCCTAGGTATTTTTAAAATTACATCTTATCATTAGTTTGAATCTTCAAGATGTCACGAACACTTAAAAATCTTTGTAATTAATCAAGAGACAAAAGAGTTTACTCACTTTCTGAGAGGCACACTATTGTATTAAAAGCTTATAAAAGTTTTTAAGGTTATGTAGGGGCTCAGAATCCGTTCTACCTTATCCCCCAACAACATCACAGCCTTATGTTATTTTCTAGTTTATCAGGCTTTCCTTCTTTACCCTTTTTATTGTTCCTCTCTATATGGAATTGCTATCTCACCTCCATCTATCCTGATCCAGCCACATTTTTGAGGGTTATCACCTGAAAGTAATACCATTCACTTTTTTCTTTTCACAAAGGGCTAATTGTTTCAAAAACAGAGCTAAAGCATAATTCACCACCACCACCCTTAAAAGAACATTCTTCAGCAGGGAGTTGGCACTGGCCCTGGAGTCAGGAGGACCTGAGATCAAATCCAGCCTCAGACACTTAACACTTACTAGCCGTGTGACCTTGGGCAAGTCACTTAACCCCAACTGCTCTGCCTTCTCCCCTCCAAAAAGAAAAAAAAAAAGTACACTCTCCCCTATTATACTACCCTACGCCCACATCTGTATTACTTCGATCTCATGGTCAAAATGTGTCATGCTGCCAGAGATGAAACCTTGACTCAGCTACTGCCAGGCTGGGCCCCAAAGGACCTAGATCCTCCAGGGATGCTGTGATGGCTGCATAACCAAGTTGGCTAAGCTCCAACTACAGGAGTTCCAGATTCCTAGAAGCCTGACCTTTTAAAATTCTCAAGGTCATATCTTCACCTAAAATGAAAGATCAAACTCTGAGGCAAAAGACCAAGGCTCATTTTCATAGGTTACATGTTGGCCAAAGAGAGACAGTGATACAGCATAGGGGTCTTGGGAACCCTGAAATGCAAGAGCAAAGGGCACTTTCTGCCTAGAAAAAAATCGACCACTCAAGCCTTCTTTCAGTCCAAATAGCTTATTAAAATACCGGTTGGGATGGGTGAGATTCCTAGTGAGTATGTGACACTAATACAAACAGGCCAGATTTTAAGAATCTGAGCAATTTAATGGGGACAAAGTGGATACAGAAAGACTGTGGGAAGATGTGGATGGGATTAAGGAGTTGCAAGTAGCCTGGAGTGACCCAGTGGGCCAGGTACAGACAGTGAGGGCCACGGAAGCTGGGATGGACTGGGTGCCTCGGAGCAGGGTCAGGGACTTTGGGGTCCAGGTCACAAAGATATGGTCTTTTCCTTTTAGGGGTCCAGCACAAATCCTATTCCCTATCAACAGAAACCCAGTCTCTCCCTTTATAACATAATCTCTCATCAGACATCATCATTGAAGGCATCAAAAACAAGAAATGCACTAAGAAAGAGAACCAAGGAGAATGGTCATTCATTCTTTCATTTTCCTATGTCCTGGGTGGATAGAGCACTGTGCCTGGAGTCAGGAAGACCTGAGTTCAAATCCAGCCTGTGCAAAATAAGGGTGATAATACTACCTCCCTACCAGGAAGGTTGCGAGGGTAAAGTGAGATAATATTTGTAAAGTGCTTTGCTGACTTTTTAAAAGATTGTTATTATTTCAAGGGACCTAAAGCCATTTCATTTCACAACAGTGTTTCAAATGTTCTAAATATAATTCTCTTTTGAATAGTTTATTACCAATTAACAAATTTTGCAAAAGATACCACTCCCTCCAAAATACCAACTTACCGCAGAGCTTGTGAAAAGTCCCAAAGCAAGGAAACATACCCCCCCTGAAACCCAATGAATCTTTATTGTCCTCCCCCAACAGAAGCTCCAGATTCTGCTTGATCGATATATAAAAGCAATCTGGATAGCTAGGCGGTGCAATTAATAAAGCATCAACCCTAGAGACAGGAGCATCTAAGTTCAAATCCAGTCTCAGACACTAAACACTTATTAGCCATGTGACCTTGGGCAAGTCATAACTCCAGTTGCCCTGCCCTCCCCCCTCCAAAAAGCAAAAATGAAAAAAACTAAAAACAACAACAACAACAACAACAAAAACCCAAAGACTTTAGAATCAATACAATGACAAACCAAATTTCTGAAAGAATGAAGATGAAACATGCCACTCAGTGCTTAAACCCAGTTCCTGCCTGTGAGAATTGCTAATAAATGCTGTGCTTTGCTTACAACCTGCTTGCCTCTCCATCTGTCTTTCTCTCCCACTTACCCTGCCCAGAGCAAAACCTCCTCTACAGCTGTACCTATTTTCAAGACTTGCCTTTAAGAAAATAGAGAAACCAGGGAAGGGGAGGTGACACTAATGCTCTAACAGTATGAAGACGTTGCCTTTCTGCCCAACACCAGGCTTAGAGGGCTGTTTTCCTTCCCGAAATCCATTGACAGGTCTCATTCTTACCATTTTAATCCCCCAAACTTTGAAGTGTCCTTCAGCCAATCAAGGAAACTTTTTCCCTTGAAGTATATAGTTGGGGAGCAGCTAAGTGGTGCAGTAGATGGAGCACCAGCTCTGGAGTCCAGAGAACCTGAGTTTAAATCCAGCCTCAAATACTACCTGGGTGCCCCTGGGCAAGTTACTTACCCCCAGTTGCCTCCCCAAGGATTTGGTTGTGCCAAAGCTACGGATTTTCACTGATATTGTTTTCAAGAAATTAGTGTAAATTAACTACATTCATATGTTAAGATTTTTAGAAAAAGAAAAAAGATTTCCCTTATGTAACTTCTTGATTGAATCATCATCATAACTTGTTTCTGCCTTTTGTTAAATAATCTATGTACTTTATCCCTTTATATATTATTGGGGGTGGGGAGAATCTTAAAAAGAAAATTCACATAACTTTCAAGAGAAGGGTTCAGACCTGCGATTTTATTGTTATAGGGAACTTTTCCAGAAGAGATGTTGTTTATCAATACAGATCATCAAGGGTTTACAACTTATAGGGATCCTAAGAGGTTTCATGGAGTAGCTAAGCAGTTGAATGAAATTTCTTCTGCCTTCCCTATCCATATAATAAGAAAGCTATCAAAGGGATGGGGCAGCTAGGTGGTACAGTAGAGTGCCAGACCTGGAGTCAGTAAGACTTATCTTCCTCATGTCAAATCTGGACTCAGACACTTACTAGCTGTGTGACCCTGGGCAAGTCACAGCCTTATTTGTCTCAGTTTCCTCATCTGTAAAACAAGCAGGAGAAGGAAATGGCAAACCACTCCAGTATCTTTGCCAAGAAAACTTCAAATGGGATCACAAAGAATCTGGAAAAAACAACCCAAGAACAAGAGGGTAAGTGATTTGCCTAGTGTCACATAGCAAGTATATATGAAATGGAACTTGTAACCAGGTTACATACACTTCTCCTCAAATATTTGTCTTAATATAAATTTTATCCACAATAATAGCTAATTTCATCTCATTAACAACGAGAGAACAATTAGACACTTGTAAGATTGACTAAAATTAAATTCATATCCCCCAAACCTTTAGTTCATAGCATATGTTACTCCCTGAATGTCAGCCTTGTTAGTGCTATAATTAAGTTTTTAATGTTCTGAACATGTGTAGTCAAAATGTCACCAGCATTAAAAATGTGATCCTAAATACAAGCATGGCCATTCCCCATTCACTCTAAGTATCATCCTCTCAAACATAATTTGCCTTGCTGCAAACTTCACTCTGCAAACTTAATCCCTCTGCTTTTCATACCTCTGGTCTCCTTCATCTATATCTGGTTAAAAGTATCTTGATTTATTCATTATTATTGATATGCTTTGGTAGGGTTTCCCCGGGAGATCTAAGCAAACTAGCTATCACAGTCCCACCAAGGGGAATAAAAAAGGAGAGTATATGAGCTATGAAAAGCAGGGTACCATTTCCCAGAGTTCTTCATAGGTAAAAACAGTTTTTAAAATGCTTGTTTGAGTTTGTTCTGTCACTTAGATAGCCTAAAGGTATTAAAACTTCTCTAAGCTAAAATTTCCCAGTTCTTCCCATTTTCGTATGGCCTGCTTTCCATTTCCTAATGATCTTGGTCATCTTGTCAATATTTTTGCTAAATTGTGACACCCACAATGAAACACAATATTCCAGATGAGGTCTGACCAGGGCAGAAATACATCAAAACTCTCAAACGCTTCCCTCCTTCTGTATTCTAGGCTGCTATTAATTCATTACCACCCTACGTTTTTAGCTGCCTTGTTAGGCTGCAATGTTCTGACTTTACACTGACTTTGTTAACCTGTAAAACTTCCCTGTTCAGTCATTTCCGTCTCTTTGTGACCCCCGTTTGGGGTTTTCTTTGCTAAGTACTAAAGTAGTTTGCCATTTCCTTTTCCAGCTCATTTTACAGATGAGGAACTGAAGCAAACAGCTTTAAGCGACGTGGCCAGCGTAACACAGCCAGTGTCTGAAGCTGGATTTGAACTCAGATCTTCCTTACTCCAAGCCTGGAGCTCTATCCACTGTGCCACCTACTGTCCTTTTAAGAACTTTAGTGAACTTCACAGAGGTAAAATTTTGAGAAGGGGCCATTGTCTTATCTCTATCTACCCATATGTCATTATTACACTAATTTGAAGTTCTCTTTGGAGGGGGCTTTTCTGATGATGGACTTCTGTACAAATAATTGACTTAGTCACACAGTCCATCAAATTCAGTCACTAAAGTGATAAAAAATATCAGATTGAACTTCCAGCTGATAATTTTTCATCACCCAGGCACAGCCTTGGAGAAGGAAATGGCGAGCCACTTCTGTATCTTTGCCAAGAAAACCCCCAAATGGGATCATGAAGTATCTGACGTAACAGAAACAAGAACAAATATGTAGCCTCAACAGCCCAAATGCAAAGTGCTCAGTGTGGAGTCCTGAAGACCAGAGCTAGACTGCTGCCTCCAAGCTAGCTGGGAAGCCCTAGGCAAGTCACTTAACCTCTTAAGTCAGTTTCCTGGGAAGACAATAGAATCTATGGAGGGTTTTTGTAAGAATCAAAGGAGATAATACATGTAAAGTGCTTTGCAAACTTTAAAGTACTATGCAAATATTAGCAATTGTTTAATCCGGAGGTTTTTTTTTTTTAATTATTATTATTTTGTTTGGAGTGTGTGGGGAAGCTGGGGTAGAAGTTTGTGGTAAAAAAAAAATATTGAAATGATTATTCTTTGACTCAATAAAACTTAAAAAGTTTGGGAAGATATTTGAATTACTATTATTTAATTTTGGCTTTCCTGCAATGATTTTTCCATATTGGAAAAATCTTGACTAAAGGTTATTTGTTAACCTGTTTACTATAATTCCTTATCCTGGCAACCAGAGAAATCTCTCTTCTGATAGGGGTTTAATCCCTACAAGTTTAAAATTGGCTCGATTTGTAAAGCAAAAACCTAGTAAAGCCCTTTATCTTAAGTCCTCATGATGCAACAAACTCTTAGCTTTTCTCATTGCCTCCAGTGTCACCTGCTCTAATCTATGCTAGACACAAACCAGCTGATTAAACTTCTTAATGTACAGCTCAGGTCATATTCTTTCCCTGCCCCAAAACCTTCAGTGAGCCACTCCTCTTTTGATTAAAACCAAATTTCATAATCTACCTATTGAAGTCCCTCTGTAATCTATGATCAACCCAGGATTCCAGCCTTATTCTCTAGCAAAGTAGAGACAACACAGGATTTTGAGTTAGGAAGATCAGCTTCAAATCCTGCACCAGATACTTAAAAGCTGTCATTTAGCCCAAATTTTCCCACATATGAAATGAAGATAAAAATAGGTTGCTAGAAGCAAATTATTAGATGATGTATGTAAAATACCTTACAAATCTTTAAACATTAGCCATTATTACTTCACACCAGCCCAGCTTTCTACTCCAACTGGGTTGATCCATTCATTTTCCTCAAGGAATACCTGGAGAATTTTTATTTCCATGACATTGTAGGAATATTCTTTCTGCATGGTTTGAACTTCCCTTTCCTATCTCCCCTTCTTCATCTTATCAAAATTTTAAGGTTCTGCTCAAGGGCTGCCTTCTCCATAAAAAAAGGTTTGTCTCTACCATCCCCACAGCCTTTGACCTTTATCATATAAAACTTGATTTCTTATTTGCTTTTATGTGTTTATCTCTCCTCTCCTCTCCAATGAGACTGTAAACTCCCTGAGGACAGGAATGGAATTATATCTTGAACATATTTTTTTGTAACCACCACAGATAATAAATAGCCTACACACTGATGTACTGAACAAAAATATTGCTTGAAGAATGGATCCTCACTGCTCTAAGACTCTCTAATATTCCATACTTTTCAGTGACTATCCTTCCAGTCATCCAAGTTTGAAATCTCAGTTATTCTTGATTCTTCACTCTCACTCACCCCATATGTCTAATTAGTTTCCAAAGCTTGTCATTTCCAGCTTCATAATATCTCCCAATTTTTCCACCTCATGTCCACTAACATAGCCACCACTCTTGTTTAGGTTCTGTTACCTATTACCTGGACATTTAGAATAAACTCTTCTTTGATCCCCCTATTCTAGACTTCCCACATTCTACAACATCCACCATAACATCTCCACAGTGATCTTCCTGAAGCACAGACCTAATCATGCTATTCCCCTTCTTGCTAAACTCTAGTACTTATCTATTTCCTCTAGGACCAAGTGCAAATTCCTTTGTTTGGACATTTAAATGTCTTCACAATCTTGATCCTTCATACCTTTGTAGCCTTTTAAGATTACTCTTCTAATCACATTCATACTGGACCACTCCCTATTTTATTCTTAAGCCATTCCATCTTCCCTCTCCCTCCCTTTGTCCTCTATGTCTGGAATCTTCCTCACTTCCTGCATGTCTAAACTCAGTTACAACTTTCTATACAAAGCCTTTCCTGATTCTCCCAGCTGTTTTTTCATGCACTTCCCCCCAAAACTACTTTGCATGTAATTCTGTTTGTATATATTGTCTCCTTCCCCTCATTAATAATATTGTCTCCTCCATTAGAATTTAATTCTTGAAGCTTGTAAGCCAACCACAAGCACCTTTCCAGAGGACTGCTGCTGTGAACAGCTTTCAAGGTTCTGATTACACAATATAGTGAACTCTATTCAGTAACAAATTAAAGCAAAACATTCGCAGAAAACAAAGTACAGCATTCACAATGTTATAACTTCACAACTTATCACTAAAATGGCCACATAGTTTTCACCAAAGTGGTCACATAGTTTTAAGCAAAAGATAACATTCATTTAGTAAGGCCTTCATTTAGTAAATCCTTAATTCAATCACCCTTAAGGAGGCAAGCCTCCTTAACTGACACAAAGTACAAAGGTCAAAGTCCTCCACCCATGGGGTGCAATTAAGTTACAACATCATCAGTCACTACTCAGTAACCTCTTAAGAGGTAGTGGAAAGTACAAAGGCCATCCACCCCTAGGTCACAAGTAAGGTACATTCTTATTAGTCAGCATTAAATACCCAAGGAGAGGTCTTTTCATCTTGACTCAAGGAAGGCTCTCAACTTCCATGGTTCCTTTTACATGATCCCAGCTCCTGCCCAAATCTAACCAACTGTAATAGTAATCAGTTAATCAGATACTTAGCACTTAGTAACTTAGGGCTAAGTAGCACCTAGTAACTTAAGGCTAAGTATGGAAGGTGTGAACCCTACCCATTGTTGAAAAGGCATGAACTCCCTTGTTGACATGGAAGAAGGCTATTGGCTGAGACAGGAGGCCAGTGCTGTATATAAAGAAGAATTCTAGAGACAGAGACAGAATTGGGATTGGCTCCTCAGTGAAGAAAGATTCATGGAGACTGAAACCAGCTGAGAGAGGGAAAGAGAGAAAGAGAGAGAGAGAGAGAGAGAGAGAGAGAGAGAGAGAGAGAGAGAGAGAGAGAGAGAGAGATAGCTCCTCTTCCAGTATCTGGAAGTTGACTGAAAACTGAACTGGAGTTTTTCTGAGACCAGAATCTGGTGAAGGCCAAACAGAAGGCCAATATTCCTTCTGGGTCCTAGAACCAGCTGAACTAATGGAAGACTGAAGAAGCTTGAACAGGATGAGACTTTGTTTATTCATGGCCTGGCTGATCCTTGAGTTCCAGGCAAGAGAAGTGTTGAAGGGTCTGAGATGTGCTAGACCCTGTGAACTTCAGTGTGTGCCAGGGATTACCCTGAGGACTGTACAAGAACCTGGGAGCTGTCTGCCTCTGAGGACTGGACGAGAACCTGGCAGCTGTCTGCTTCTGAATCCAGGTGACTTGTTTGGCATATTCAGGAGGGAGCTGGAACCATGGAAGGGGATCCAGGGAATCAGAGAGACCTCCCAGAGTCAAGATGAAGAAAAGGCCTCCCCTTGAACTAAAACTGAGATTTGCTGGAAATCAAGGGGTGGAAAGTTTGTGTGGTTTTCTAATTATTGTATTAGTGACTAATGATATTTAGTAATTGGGAATCTAGCTTAGTGACTGACTGCTAGATGAGTGACAGATTAAGTTAATGGTTGCCCCATGAGTGAAGATTGGTATGTTGTTAATTGATTGATTGAATCCTTAAGTGAAAAGGGTTTCCCCCCCTTAGGAAAACCAGGTGATTTTTCTTTTGTTCCTTGTTCTAAATATTGTGGCTACTATAGTGAAAACTGTGTGGCCATTCTAATGTTAAGCTGTTATGAACACTATATTGTGACTTTCTGTGATAAGATGTAATATTGAGAATATTGTATTGTGAATATTGCACTGAATCTTGATTTGTAATAGAATAAACAGAGTGTTCACTATTACTGTGTAATCCGAATCTTAAAAGCTATTCATAGTAGCATTCTTTTGGGAATTTGCTTGTGCTTGGCTTTACACCATCTGCCACCTGAGTTCAAAGGCAGACAGCTCCCAGTTCCTTGTCCAGCACTCCATGCAGTTCCTGCTCCATATTGAAGCTCACAGTGTCTAATCCACCACAAGTCCTTCACAGTTCCTGTTCCTGGAAAGACAAAGCTTAACCAAGCCACAGTAATATTTGTACACATTGCCAGCTCCCTTATCAAAATCACTTTCTGCCTGTGAAATCAACATAGACCCAAAACAGACAGACAAAGTATCAACACCACAGTCATGCCTCCTTCAGCAGCTCCAGCTGGTTCTCGGAAGCTCTCAGCAGAAGTTTCAACCAGTTCACAGAAGAAGCTCCACCACCATAAGCTTTGTTATCAAAATCAAAATCACTTTCTCCAGCCTGGGCCTCTCCTCCTCAGTCATGCTGCTTGCTCCAAGAAGTTCTGACTCTCCAGCTTGTGTTTTTCCTTCTATATGGTATTAGCTCCTTCCTGTTCAGCCCTTTCCTCTTACATCAGCAACAGAGGGGTTCATACCTTCTGTTTCTTAACAAAGGTTTGATATAATTAACTTGAAACTAAGTGCCAAGTACCTGCTTACTTGCCAATACAAGGGGATCTTCAAATTCCATAACTATTACAAAGGCAAGGACTATTTCATTTTTGTCTTTATATTGCAGGTTGGAACAGTGACTCTCTGATACATACTAAACACTTAACAAATGCTCCTTGACTGATGATTGATTGACCGACCATATTCTTCATTTACACATTATCTGGCAGCAGATAAAATGTTACAGTTTGCCAAAGATTGCAGTGTCTTGGGAAAGGAATGGAAAACCAAAGGGGTGTAAGGAGATATTTTTCTCACTGTTGGATATAAAAGAAGAAAAAAAAATCAATCTGGGAAGTATACAGGATGTCCCAAAAGTCACTTTACTAAGCGACTAGTTGTGTAAGAAGATGGTCTCTTAAAGAAGGATTGGCATCACTTAAAATATAGAAATGACAGGTTCCTAGCTAGACATGGAGTATACCTAACAAAGACTAGTGATAATATACTTGCCTAGTGTATTGCAACTCTCAATTAAAAATCTAAATTAAAGTTATCAAAATCTAAATTTAAATTAAAAACTAATTTTAAAAAATCTAAATTAAAATAAAATGGAGGAGAGAGGAAATTGTCTGTGTATATCTCCCAAGCTAAATATGATAGAAAATAGATACAGTAGAAAACGAAAATCAGTTAAAACATCCACAAGTTCACAGAAAATGAAATCCAAAAAAAAAGCATTAAGATCCAGACTTGTGACCTCGATAGCCTCTGAATAAAGGAGCAAAGTTTAGGCTACAATAATGTAGGCTAGAAATACTAATGAAAGATGTCAAATTTGATCTCATGAGTATCACAGAGACTTTCAGTGACATAAAACTCACCAACAGAACATGTCTGGTATCTATTATTAAAAAATAATAATAGATTAAAGGAGGTGGGGGTAACATTGTTTATTAAAAAGGTATATTCACTGGTGCCAAGGTGATGAAGTAAGAAAGGAACCCTCTGAACCCCTCCCAAATTCTGCTTGTAACAACTTAAAAACTGCCTCCGAATTGATCTAGAAAAGAAGCAGCTTCCCAGCACTGTAGGAAAGGTCTGTCTCATGAGGGGAAAGGAGGAAGGGGAGAGAGAAGGGAGAAAGGTCCAAGACAAGGTCCAAGAGCAGCCGCAACAGCAGCCAGTCTCACAGTGGGAGGCCTACAGCAAGGCTGCAAGTCAAGGATAATCCAGAAACAAGACCCCACACTCCTGCAAACCATCAACACCCTAGCTGAGTGAGCAGTCTGCATAAGACAGCAAGAACACCCTCCCCCCCCCCGCTCCCCCCCCCTGCTCGCCAGCAAGCTCACCCCCAGCAAAAGCTGCTAGGGAGGCCTTGACCCTATTGCTGATTAATACTGAAGTCCTGCCCTGGGGCTAGTCAACAGCAAAACTGAAGTCTCCTAGAGAGACCCTGTTTTCATACCAAACCAGCAGCAAGGCCCCACCCCTAGGGCTGACCAGCAATAACATCCCCCCTCCAGGGTCAGCCACCAGAAAGACTCTTACCAGAGCAAGCCGGCTGCAAGACTCCACTCCTGGAGCAGACTGGCAGCTAAATCCCATACCTAGGGGAAGTCCTGCCTGGCCTCAAGGGAAGCCTACAAGCCACAAGGGAAGCACTCCACAGAAAGTAAGCAGCTAAACCCTGAAGCCCAATGAAAGCTGGCAGTAAGACCCAGAGTCCCCCATGAAAACCTTGGGATAGCATAGGACCAGAACCCAACTATCACATATAAACATTGTCACCCAAAAAAGGCAGAAAAAAATGAACAAAAAACAAAGAGCTAGACCATAAAAAGTTATCATAGTGACAGGGAGGATCATGACATAAACTTTGAAGAGGACAATAGTGTCAAAATGGCTATGTGTGAAGCCTCAAAGAAAAATGTAATTTGGTCCCAGGCCTAAAAAGCATTCCTGGAAAAATCTTAAAAAGGATTTTAAAAAGCAAATTAGAGAAGTAGAAGAAACACTGGCAAAAGAAATGAGAGCAATGCAAGAGAATCATGAAAAAAAAAGTCAGTAGTATGTGAAAAAACATACCAAAATTTATCTAGGGAAATAACTCCCTAAAAAATAGAATTGGCCAAATGGAAAAGACAATACAAAAACTCACTAAAGAAAATAATTCCTTAAAAATTAGAATTAAACAAATAGAAACTAATGACTATGAGACATCAAGATATGATGAAATAAAATTTTAAAAGTAAAACAAAATTTAGAAGAAAAAGTGAAATTTCTCATTAGAAAAAGAAGTGACCTAGAAAATAGATCACAGAGAAATGATATAAGAATTAGTAGACTACCTGAAAGCTAGGATTAAAAAAAAAAACCTAGAAAACATCTTTCAGGGAATGATCAAAGAAAATTGACCTGACATATTAGAACCAGAGGGCAAAATAAAAATCAAAAACATCCACCAATCACCTCCTGAAAGAGATCCCAAAATGAAAACTCCCAGGAATGTCATAACTAAATTCCAGAGCTCAGAGATCAAGGAGAGAGTATTGCAGGCTGCCAAAAAGAAACAATTCAAGTAGCATGGAGCTACAGTCAGGATTATACCAGATTTGGCAGCTTTCACATTAAAGAACTAGAGAGCTTGGAATATCATATACTGGAAGGCAAAGGAATTGGCATTACAACCAAGTTTCACCTACCCAGCAAAATTTAATATAATCTTCCAGTGGAAAAAACAGATATTTAATGAAATAGAAGACTTTCAAGCATTTCTAATTAAAAGGCCATAGCTGAATAAAAATTTTGACCTCTAAATATGATATTCAAAGGAAACATAAAGAGGTAAAAAAAAAAAAAGAAATGAGAAAACGTAAGAAATTCAATAAGGTTAAAATATTTGTATTTCTAGATGGCAAGATAGTATTTGTAACTCTTAATTTTGTTACTATGAGAGCAATTAGAAGGAGTATATGTAGATAGCAGGTGTGGATATAAACTGACTTTGATGGAATGATTCCCAACAAAACAAAATAAAGGGGTGAGAAAGAAAATTGCACTGCCGGAAGGCTGGGGGAGATTGAATGAGGTAAATTATCCCACATAAAAGAAGTATGAAAGAGTTACAATGTAGAAGAAGATTGGGCTGGGGTGGAGGAGTGTAATGCCATCAAAGGCAACTTCCAAGGTTAGGAGTACCAGCACAGGCAAACGCCATTTATTCAGGAAACATTCACAGAACAGAGAAAGTCAAAATACAGTATAACTGATTCATTTAGCAAGTAATTTCTCAATTCAATCCAGGTACTACTCCACCCCTAGACTGTACATTCATTTAGTCAGTCAAAGTCTCTTCTCAAATGGAGATCCGTTTCCAATCATAAACAAAGTACATTCATTTGGTCAATCACAGAGCACAAAAAGGCCAAAGGTTTTCCACCCCTGGACTCAAAGTAATCACAATATCATCCATTAACACCAAGCACTTTCTCAAAAGGGAGCAGGAGAGCACAAAAGGCCATCCACCCTTAAGCCATAACAAGGTCAAGATATCATCTCAGCATGGAAAACCCAAGGAAAGGCCCTTCTTTCATCTTCACTGGAGGCAAGCCCTCAGTAATCTCAGTTCCTGGGGAGACAAG
>CM053600.1:115075786-115165243 GCA_028646575.1 Pseudocheirus occidentalis | reverse complement strand
GAGACAAGGCTCAACAAAGTCATAACCAGTGTCCTCATCAAGTCACTCTCTGCCTGTAGAACAGTAACAGAACCCCTGAAAGTATCAGCAAGGCCCCCAGGCCACCTTCCAGGATTTCTGTAAACATACAACAAGAAAATCCTTCTTCAGGGCTTCTGCACCAACAGCCAGGTTCCAGGACTTCTACAACAGCAGCACTGTCCACCATCAGGTGAATCTGGAAAAATAACATCAAAACAGCCAAACAAAATACCGGCATCACAGCCATGCCTCCTCAGTTCTCAGCAGCTCCAGGTGGCAGTTCTCAAAAGTCCTGGGCAGTTCCAATGGTCTCTCAGCAGTCTCTCTCAGCAATTCAAGCCCCATGATACTGGATACTGCTCTCACAAAAGTCCTTCTCCTGGCCTTCTCTGGGCTTGAGCCTTTCTTTCCATTCATGGCTCCTCCCAGTTCAGCCCTCTCTCTTCATGTCAACAAGTCCATCCCACAAGTGGGATTCACAAGCTCTGAGTTTTAACACTCAACCCAAAAACCAAGTCAATTCAGGGGTGTCTCCAAATTCCATTCCCATTACAGGGAGACTGCAGAGTTTAAACCTTACTCTCATCAAAATTGGCTCAAAGAGAAATAACATATACACTCAGTTGGGTGCAGAAATGTATCTTACCATATAGGGAAGTAAAAAGAGAAAGGGATAATAAAACAGGGAGTGGGCGATCGATAAAAGGCAGAATATATTGGAGAAGGCAGTGATCAGAAATAAAACATTTATGAGGAGGGAAAGGGTGAGGAGCAAAGGAGATAAGGGAATAAACAAGCAAAATAGCATGGAGGGAAATAAACAGTTATCATACTATACATATGAATGGAATGAACTGACGCAGAAAACAGAAGAGGAGAGTAGAATGGATTGAAAACCAGATTCCTACAATATGTTGTTTATTAGAAACACATTTGAAGCAGAGAGATACACACAAGGTAAGACAAAGGACTGGACAGAATCTATTATGCTTTAGTTGAAGCAAAGAAAGCAGGAATAGCAATCATGATCTCAGACTAAGAAAAGCCACACGCAAAAAAGATTTACTTAAAAGAGATAAAGAAGGAAACTATATCTTACTGAAAGTTACCATAGACCAGTAATTCTTAAACTGGGTTGCAATGAGGTCATAAAAAAAAAATTGGCAATAGTAAAATGTTTCTGAACACACAAGGACCAAAAATTAATTCAAAATCAAGCACATAATGAACCCAAGGTGTTTCTGGCAGCAATTGCCCATGTTGCATCTTGCAACTTCCCTACAGCCTTGGTTCTACACACAAAGCATGCCCACTTTGTACTGTGTATGCCTTCAGGCCATGTAACACCAATAAACTGCCCCAAACCACTAAAAGGGGTTGTGACTCGGGTAAATCACATAACACTGATTGCCTTGTCTTCCCCCTCAAAAAAAAGGGGGGGGGATGTGAGTGGAAAAGGTTTAAGAAGCCTTACCATAGACAATGAAGTCATTATTAATACTAAACATATATGTACCAAATGGTATAGCATCTAAATTTTTGAAGAAATTGAATGAGTTACAGGAGGAAATGGATAATAAAATCATATTAGTGGGGGACCTCAACTTTCCCCTCTCAGAACTAGATAAATCTAACAAAAAAATAAAAAAGAAAGGAGGTGAAAAAATTCTGGAAAAGTTAGATATGATAAAACTCTGCAAAAAACTGAATAGGAATAGAAAGGAATATACCTTTTTCTCAGTAGTATAGGGCAACTACACAAAAACTGACCATGTATTAAGACATAAAAACCTAACAACCAAATGCAGAAAAAATAAACACATCCATTTCAGATCATAATCCAATAAAAATTACATTCAATAATGACAATGGAAAGAGACTAAAAATTAATTGGAAACTAAATAATCTAATCCTGAAAAACAAATGGGCAAAGGACAAATCATAGACATAACTGATCATTTCATTAAAGAAAATGCCAACAACGAGACAACATACCAAAATTTATGGGTTGCAGCCAACATGGTACTTGGGGAACATTTATATTTCTAATTACTTACATTAATAAAATAGAGAAAGAGCAGATCAATGAATTGGGCATGGAACTAAAAAACTAGAAAAAGAATAAATTAAAAATCCCCAATTAAACACCAAATTGAAATCCTGCAAATCAAAGGAGAGATTAATAAAACTGAAAGTAAGAAAATTATTGAATTAATAAATAAAATGGGGGCAGCTAGGTGGCACAGTGAATAGAGCACCGGCCCTGGAGTCAGGAGGACCTGAGTTCAAATCCGGCCTCAGACACTTAACACCAAAACTAGCCGTGTGACCTCGGGCAAGTTACTTAACCCCAATTGCCCTCCAAAAATAAATAAATAAATAAATAGATAGATAGATAAATAAAATGAAGCTGGTTTTATGAAGGAAAAAAAGCCAAGAAAATAGATAAACCATTAGTTCATTTTATTTTTAAAAGAGTAAAGAAAAAAAACAAATTACTGGTATCAAAAACCAAAGGAATGAATTCATTATCAATCAAGAGGAAATTAAGACAATTGTTAGGAGCTATTTTTCACAGTTATATGCCAATAAATTTGACAATCTAAATGAGATGGATGAATATCTACAAAAATATAAATTACCCAGATTAAAAGAAGAAGAAATAAAATAAATAACCCAATCTCTAAAAAAAAATCTTATCAAGCCATAAATAAATTTCCTAGGAAAATATCCCCAGGACCAAATGGATTCAGAAGCAAATTCTACCAAACATTTAAAAAAGCAATTAATCCCAATACTATATAAACTATTTTGAAAAATAGGCAGGGTCCAACCAAATTCCTTTTATGACACAAATATGATGCTGATACCAAAACCAGGAAGAGCCAAAACAGAGAAAGAAAAATTATAGAACAATTTACCCAATGAATGTTGATGCAAAAATTTTAAATAAAATATTAGCAAATTGATTATAACAATATATCACAACGATCATACACTATGACCAGGTGGGATTTATACCAGGAATGCAGGGTTGGTTCAGTCTTAGGAAGATTATCAACATAATTGACCATATCAAAAACAAAACCAACAGAAGCAATATGATTATCTCAATAGTTGCAGAAAAAGTCTTTGACAAAATACAGCACCCATTGCTATTAAAAACACTAGAGAGCATAGGAATAAATGGAACTAAACTTACAATGATAAGTAATATTTATTGAAAACCATCAGCAAACATTATCTGAAATGAGGAGATGCTAGAAGCTTCCCAATATAATCAGGGGTGAAGCAAGGATGCCCCTTATCACCTCTAATATTTACTATTGCACTAGAAATATTTGCTATAGTAATAAGAGAAGAAAAATAAATTAAAGGAATTAAAACTCATTCTTTGCAGATGAAATGATGGTACACTTAGAAAATCCCAGAGAATCAACTAAAAACTATTTGAAATTACTAATAACTTTAGCACAGTTTCAGGATACAAAATAAACCCGCATAAACTATTAACATTTTTATATACTACTAACAAAGTCCAGAAACAAGAGATAGAAAGAGAAATTCCATTTAAAATAACTGTATTTTCAGTATAAAATACTTGGGAGTTTACCTGCCAAGACAAACTCAGGAACTCTATGAACACAACTATAAAATCCTTTTCACACAAACAAAAATCAGATCTAAATAACTCGAAAAATATTAATTGCTCATGGGTAGGCCAAGACAATATAATAAAAATAACAATTTTCCCTAAAATAATCTATTTATTCAGTGCCATAACAATAAAATTACCCAAAAGTTATTTTATAGAGCTTATATAGTTTATATGTCAGATTTATGGATAAGGGAAAAATTTAGGACCAAAGAGGATATAGAGAACATTACAAAATATAAAATACATCATTTTGATTATATAAAATTAGAAAGTTTTTGCACAAACAAAACCAATGCAACCAAAATTATAAGGAAAGCAGAAAACTTGGAAAAATTTTTGCAACAGGTATCTCTGATAAAGACCTCATTGCTCAAATACATAGAGAACTGAGTCAAATTTATAAAAACACAAGTTGATAAATTGATTGTCAAAGGATATGAACAGGTGGTTATCATACAAAAGAAATTAAAACTATCTATATTTGTATAAAAAATGCTCTAAATCTCTATTGATCAGAGAAATGCAGGTACCATTTCACACTTACTGGAGTGACTAATATGACAAAAAAGGAAAATGTTGGCCATTGTAGGATATGTGGGAAAACTGGGACACATTTATTGTCGGTGGAGTTGCAAACTGATCCAACTATTCTGAAGAGCAATTTGGAACTGTGCCCAAAGTTTTATAAAACTGATTATACACTTTGATTCAGCAATACCACTGCTAGGTCTATATCCCAAAGACATTCCAAAAAAAAAAAAACAAAACAGGGGCAGGCGGGCAAAAAAAAAAAAACATTTTTGTACAAAAATGTTTTTAGCAGCTCTTTTTTTGAGAGCTAAGAATTGGAGATCAAAAGGATGCCCATCAATTGGGGAATGGTTAAATAAGCTGTGGTATTTGTTTGTAATGGATTATTTTTGTGCTATATGAAATGATAAGCAGAGTGATTTTTTTAAAAAAACCTGGAGAGATTTACATAGTGAAGTGAACAGAACCAGGAGAATGTTGTGATGTGGTTACCCATAAAGAGGGTTAGGGTTGCTCTGGAGACCCCAGAATAACAGCATGCCAGGTCCTGCCAAATGAATTTGACTCAAGTCTTCTCTCAGCCAAAAAAAGTAAAGTTTATTAAAAGTTCATTAAAAGTTTGCCATATTGAATAGACTCTTAAAGGAGCCTAGGTATCTGTGATGCTTGTATTGGGCAAGCAGGCCAGAATCATCTGACACAGAGAAAGTCTGTGCTAGGTCATTCCATGGCACTTTCATACCACTTGGGAGGGAAGATGGGATCTTATACACAGAAAGGTTGTGGGAGGAATCTAAGGCGGTCTAGAGGAGGAGTTTGGGGAGGGTCTTCAGGAGGATTCAGATGAGGTCAGACTCCAGTAATGAGTGAGTAAGCATGGGAAGTTGCTGGAGGCTTCCTGGAGCTAACTGACCATGGTGGGTTAGGCCAGTTCAAGGGTGGAACAGGAGGATCAAGGGTGGAAAATTGCTGGACAAAGGAGGGCTAAAGACTTGGACAGAGCCACAACTTAAGGCCCATGGCCTCAGGCAAATGCATTAGTGGGAAGATTTCAGGAGAGCTCAGTAGGGGCTCCTAGAGTCTGCATGTCATCAGTTGTACACAGTAACAGCAACATTGTTCAGTGAAGAATTGTGAATGCCTTAGCTATTCTCAGCAATAAAATGATCCAAGACAACCCCAAAGGACTAATGACGAAGAATGCTACCTTGAGAAAGAATTGATATCGATTGAATATAGGCTAAAGTATATTATTTTTCACTTTCTTTTTTTCTTTTATTGGAGTCTTCTTATACAGAATGACTAATATGGAAGTGTTCTATCTACATAATTGCCCGTGGATTGTTTATGGTCAGTTTATTAGGGAGGGGGGAAGAGAGCAAAGCAGGGAAGGAAAGAATTAAGAGCTCAAAACTTTAAATAGGAATGTTGTTTTTTTTTATTGGAATAAAAGGAGGCAGCTAGGTCGCGCCCTGAATAGAGCACTGTAGGGGCTCCTAGAGTCTGCATGTCCTCAGTTGTACACAGTAACAGCAACATTGTTCAGTGAAGAATTGTGAATGCCTTAGCTATTCTGGTCCTGGAGTCAAGAGGACCTGAGTTCAAATATGACTTCTGGCTTCAAACACTTAACATTTACTAGCTATGTGACCTTGGACAAGTCACTTAACCCCAATTGCCCTGCTTTCTGCCCTCCCAAAATGCCCCCCCCCAAAAAAAGGAAAAAAAAGAATTGGGAGCAATTTTTTTTTTTAAAGGAAGCAGCATGGTTTCATCAAAAACAGGGCATGCCAGCCTCCCATTTGACCTTGTAAGATCACATCTGGAGTACTGTGTTCTGTTCTGGGCAAAAACTGTTGAGAAGGACATCAATAAGCTGTAGAGTGTCTAGAAGAGGATAACCATCATGGTAAATTACTTTGGGGAGCCCTCGATCTAACAGAAGAAAGTTGGGCATGTTTAGTCTGCAGAAGAGAATGATTTGAGTTGTTTGAACAACGTGATCTGTTTTAACAGACTTGATCTGTTTGGCCCCCGGCAACAATAAATGAAAGGGGTTTGTTTTGTTTTTGTTTTTTGTTTTGAAAGGAGAGGTAGACTTGATGCTTCCCAACCATGAACACTGCACTAATCAAAAGTAGATTTTTGACCGTAGGTCTTCAAGCAAAAGCTGTATGGCCACTTTGGGTGTATGGCTGCAGAGGTCGCTTCCAATTCTGAATTTCTGTATGATTATGAGTGATTGGTAATACAGAGAGATTCTCTTCCTAGTATCTAGTATCAGCCCAAACCTGTGGTTGCCTTTTTTTTGGCTCATGGTTGTGAGAAAGAATGACACAATAGACAGGTTTTTTATATTCTCCAAGGAAGCCTTAAATCTAGAAGGACCGCACAGCACTGCAAAGTTTCTATGGTAACAAGCCATACAAAATGAAGAACACATCTGTAGGAGCAAACCATTCATCGACTTAACTTTTAATATGCAAAGCAGTTTGAACCCTTTTGAGATAGGCATCACGTAAGCTATTAGGTCTGTTTTTCCTTGGGCACTGATTAAAAGAAGTTATTCATAGATGCTCCAGGATAAACACATTCTGATTTCAAGTAACTTCTTTGTCTTTCTGTCTTTGCTCATTTAAAAATGTTTGTGAAAAATTTCTTAACAAATCCCGCATAACTAAACTGCACATAAGACCCAGGGAATAAGACCAGAGGAATGCTGAGAACTTAAAAAATCATGTTGAGGGAAACCTTTTTAAGATAGTGATGTGATTGTGTACAAACCTTCTGTAATTTGGAGTCTCTGTTTGGGGAAGTAAAGTGGGTATAAGTTGAGACTGAGCCCTGTGGGAAAATAGACCAATCAAGTAAATAGTAAAGTAGCCCAGAGCTATGACTGTTTACCTAGACTATGTGTGTTAGTTCTATTTGAAGATACTTCAAAAATAACAATTGTAAAAGAGAATGCTGCTTTGTTGGAAGGACCTGCATATACTCTCTTTGACCATGAATAATTGAGCTTTGTAATGGTAATGCTCCTTTTAAAGAATATCAGCCGAGCAATACAACTTAATTACAGGTAAGCAGTTTGGGGGGAACTTGTGACAGCATTTTATTGAGGGTCTTTCCAGTTTTCCCTTCAAGTCTAATTATAGCTGAAAGATCATTTTAGGCTACCTGGGATAACAGCTGTAATTAGCAGAGTTTTCATTATTGTTCACATAGATCAAAATGGTCATTTTAGTAAAAAAAATGAAATCAGTTTTGACATTTTAAAAATCAAATTTACCTAATAGATACAATCATGATTAAAGGTTAATTTCTTATCCTGTGTCAACTAGGAAAATTTTCATTTCTGACAGGGGTCTAAACCCTGGATGTTAAATTGAAATATTCTGTTCAAGATGCCACATTGATTCACAGTAGAATATCCACCCCTAATAGACTGATTAAAAGTTGTTTTAAAATTCTGGTTACAAGATGATAAATTCAGTCTGCAAGTAATCTCTATGGAAAAAGAAAAAAATGAAAAGCTATTTTAAAAGTCTCCTGTTGAAACTTTCCTTACTTTCGAAGGAGAAAAATAATGCGAATATAGATTCCCTTTTCATATCACTAAAATCTGGAAGAAAGGAGATTGTTAAAATGAAGGTAAAGATTCAGGTTTGAGTTGCTTAACCCTAATTGCCCTCCAAAAAGAAAAAAAGATTCAGGTTTGATTGGAAGGCAGCTAGCTAGGTGGTATGGATTTGGAGTCAGGGAAGATCAGAGTTCAAAATATGACCAGACAGGTCAGACAGATCTGAGTCGGAGTGACCGTGGGCAAGTTCTTTAACCTCACCACACCTCAGTTTCTTTATCTTTAAAATGGGAACAATGATAGCACCTACTTCTCAGGGTTGTTGTGAATCTATTATTTTTAAAACTCTTTGTAAACTGTAAAGAAGAAAATTTGGGGCAATGAAAACCCTGTGATGAACTGCTGACAAGTTCTTTAAAAAGTAGGTATTTTGGGGGCGGCTAGGTGGCGCAGTGAAGAGAGCACGGCCCTGGCATTAGAAGGACCTGAGTTCAAATTTGGCCTCAGGCACTTAGCCCTTACCACTTACTAGCAATGTGATCTTGGGCAAGTCACTTAACCCCAATTACCCTAACTTCTTCCCTCCAAAAAGCAAAAAAAAAAAAAAAAATTTTTTAAGTACGTGTTCTCCAGAAAGATGTGAGGTAAAACTAGAAGCAGCCCAAGGTGTCTTTCAGCCCCAGGATTTTTCTAAATAAATTGGGGTGAGGAACTTAATGGGTTTGGGATATTGCATATACCGTCAGAATCCTGTGATGGGATGGTTAGTGTTTCTGAACTTTTTTCCTTCTCTTTCTTTTATTCTTTGTTATAAGGGATGGTTACCTGGCAGAGAGGAAGGTAAGGGGATATAGAACATGATGCAAAGCCAAAAGATCAGCAAAGATGACCAATTAGTGCAATTATTGCTATTTGCTTAAATTGGAATTTTCAGAGGAAAGGGCCATAATGATGGTATCCCAGATGACTATCTGTCACATTGTGGAGTCCCAATTGCCTAGTTAGTACTTTACTACTTTGTCAGCCTGTGTGGGAAGGTGTGTGTGTGTGTGTGTGTGTGTGTGTGTGTGTGTGTGTGTGTGTGTGTCTTCAAAAGAACTCAAAAGGACAATAAGAAACTGTCAGGAAGAATATTAATCATTATTATTTTGGCATTTAACCGCATAACTTAAAAGCAATGAATAAAACCAGGCACACCTGTATAAAGGGGGAAAAAATGATATCTACAGGGTTTCTGACCCAACTGAATTAGCACATTCCAAATCCATGAGTGGTTTCTTTCATTATGGTAGTAATTAGCTTTGTAGCATTGCTTTCATTCCAGCCAGCAGGGATGGAGAACAATAAGGGTGTTTACCAGAAACAGGAGAGAGCTTACCTTTCTTTGTCACCTTGGCAAATTCTCTCCAGGCTAATCTAAATACCCTGCCGGGTGCCATCCAAGCACAATGGAGTGGGACTGGAGTGTCCAGGCCACAGTCTCAATCACCTGATTAATTCACTTGTCACTGAAACCCAGAGAGAAAGAGTGTGTCTGTGTGTGTGTCTATCTGTCTTTCTGTATATATGTATACATCTATAAACAGATGTATACATATGTCTATAGATGTAGCAACTTCATAAAAAAAAACAGCCATTACAAACCTAAGAAGGTGGCAACTTTTTGTGGAAATTGGTTTCAAAAGAGGAAAACAAAGATTTATAAGAAAGTAGAATGAATTCATATACATACATGTGTTTGCATGTGTGTGTGGCATGTAGAATCAACTTAGTCTTTTTTTAAGAAAGCAATCAAAATGCTGAAAATTCTTTGGCTTATGCTTGCTCTTGCCAATTAATGGTATAGAAAGCTAGCTGTTTTGAGTGGCTTTTTTTTTTCCAGAAAATGGGGAAAAGTAAATTATTAAATGGACGAGTTATTTAAGTTTGAAAATAAACAGCATCTCACGCTGGGAAATTGGGTTACAGGCAGTTTTGCAATACAGCATGAACATGTCATTAGTTTTAATTTTCCACAACAAAGATTTTCGGGTAATTTGCTTTTAGTAGAATGGAGTACTTTTCCCTCCACCACTGGGTTATCACTCAACATCCTTCATTGTCACCATTAATGCTTTTAAAAAGAAACTAGTAAAAAAAATATCTATGTCCTTGATTTCTCCAGATGTTTAAACCTTACAGCAAAGTTACCACATTCCGAGAAGAACTTGAAACACTGTAAGGGCAAAACAGATATGTCTTCTGACTACTATATGATGTCATATATAATGTTGTGACTTTATAGGATCATTTGACGTGCTTTAGTGTTTTAGGGTGTTAGAGAGATAGTGTATTTCTATACTGTAAAATTCAGACTCCTTTAAAGAAACAATCATCAGTTACACATTAACCAGGAAAGGTCATTTCTTGTGGCAAATGCAAGGTCTATTGATCAAGTCACATTTGCTGGTAAAACAGCTTCCCTGTTACTGAATTAGGCAGGGGAGGCGAGACATTCTTTGGGGCACTATAATATTTAGAAAACAGGAGGTTCTTTCAGCAAGTTTGAATATCATCAAATGTTTATCGTTAATTTTTCACATCTAATTCACTGTTTGGGGGGGCGGGGTTAAGCTGATCTCTCCCTGAAGGTAAATTAGTTTGCTAAATCATTCCACTGGAAGTTCCAAAAATGATTAATCATCTCATGCAATTAAAGGATAAGAGAAAAACCAAGGAAAATTAAGGCCTTATTTTTCATTTCTATTTCAAAGCAGCCCTCAACCTGGTTTCCCATCATCACAAGCAGCAGTTTATTTTCAAACTTAAATAACTTGTCTGTGTAACCTTATCATTCTGGCACTTTCCACAGATTTCATATATTATGCAATCAAACCCATAAATATAGGTAGAAGTTGACTTGAGTGGCTGAAATGGAGCTAGCCACACATTGTAGTTAAAGCTTTTATCGACATTAGTGTCATAAACCTCTCCCTTTTCTTTAAGAGATTTACCAAGCCATCATAAAAAAAAGGAGTTATTGGTCAGATCTTTGCAAACATGGTTCTCAGGAAGTGACTTTGTTTCTTAAACAGAATGGGTTTTAACCTAAGGAATTTCCCAACCTTGGAATATACAGTATGTATTTTAAAGGGCAAGGTCATCAAAAGGGATTATTATGTTAAAGCTTAAACCTGCACTAAGACTTCTGAGACATCCAATATTTTCCATAAAATACTCCCTGACAATGAAATTCCCTTTTTGTATATTCTTGAAAAGGTAACATAAAATATTCCTGCTAATACTACATTATTAATAGGTATATCCATAGACACATGTTCAAGGCAAGCAGCAAAGCTTATTTAGAACTGTAAAACTTAGTATCCTAGTTTCCTGGATTTAGTCTTATGGGTTATAGGGGCCATACATATAGTCCAATTCCCTAATGTTTACAGATAGGGAAACTGAGGTTTAAAGAACTTGAATGACTAGCAATTCCCAGCAAAGGTTTTGAATCCCCCACCCCCATTCCAAATTCAGAAATCTTCAAGGAAAAAAAATTTTAAGTACTCAATTCAAATGCATTCTAGAATACATAGCTTTTCCACAACTTGAAGGATAGTGAAATGGAGGACATGATGGGCCATATCACAGTGCTCTTTCCAATACACCATTCTGAGACAAGCTTTATAGCCCTAGGTGAAGAGTCAAAAGGCCTAGTCAGTAGTTCTCTGACCTTCTGTTCTCTGATAGTGGGCAAAAAAAAGTGAATTTGAAGTTGGAAGATCTAGGTTCAGATTCTGTCTCTGCTGTTTACTACGTGTGTGTGTGTGTGTGTGAGAGAGAGAGAGAGAGAGACACACACACACACACACACACACGCAAGCGCACCCACATACAAGTGTAACCTGATTTCTAAAGTCCTGTTCCTATCCTATAATTCTATGTGACCACTAGCCTTAAATATAAAGGACAGGAAAACGATTTAGTCAGGCAGAGGTTGCTAAGCACATTGTTGCTTAGTAAGGAGCTAAAAACAATGAGAAGAAAGGTCAAGAAACAAAAAACCACTTTGTCCACAATTGATGGTACTGATACTGCCGGTCTATTTTCTTGACCTAGTCTCCTGCCCTGTGTTTTGAGGAATGAAATCAAGCAGTTGAAAGTTTCTGGAGTTTTGTTTTACCAGTACTAGAGGACCTCCTTTATGCAGAAACTATATCCTCAACAAAAATGGAAAACTGCCTTGAACACAGAATTAATTTTTCATTGTGAGTTCTAATATCACCTCCTAAGTCACTACTATATACAGATCTGACATATTCTACCCATTACCCTTTGTGCCAGGGCCTGGATTTAAGAAGTAAAGCTATGCTATTTTATGTGTAAGGATAAGGGTCCATTGAATCTATCAGTGTTACCCCACCTTAGCTTTAAGTAAATGGCTAGATGCTATTACACATCGATTATTTAGCCATGTGAGAACACTCATTCATCATATGCTTTAGATTCAGGTATAGAGGTATCAGTTGGTGAGTCAGTCTATAAACATTTATTAAACACTTGCTTTATAAGGAAAGGTCCTGTGTAGGGACTGGGGATACAAAGAAAAGCAAATGACAGTCCCTGCCCTCAAGGAGCTTACAGTCTAATAAGGGAGACAAGGTGCAAATAAATATGTACAAACAAACTCCAGACGGGATAAATTGGAAATAATGAATAGAAAGGCACTAGAATTAAAGGGGAAGTAAATTACAGCTTCCAATAAAAGATAGGATTTTAGCTGGGACTTGAAGGAAGCCAGGAACCCTGAAGATGGAGACGTTGTTCTTACAAGAATACTCCATGCATGGAAAAGAGCCAGGGAAAATTCAAAAATTGGGAGTTGTAGTATCTTGTTCCAGGAATAGGAAGGCCAAGCGTCACTAGATGCATGAGTGTGTGTGTGTGTGTGTGTGTGTGTGTGTGTGTGTGTGTGTGTGTGTGAAGGGGCAGGTAATGAATGGCTTTGTATCCCAAACAGAGGATTTTATATTTTATCTTGTGAGTGGTGTGTGTCTATGTCATAGTCAGACCCGTGCTTAAGAAAGGTCACATTTGGGACAGCTAGGTGGCTCAGTGAGTAGAGCAATGGCCTTGGAATCAGAAGGACCCAAGTTTCAAATCCATCCCCAGACACCTTAACACCTACTAGCTATGTGACCTTGAACAAGTCACTTAACCCTAATTGCCCTGCCTTCCCCCTCCAAAAAGAAAGAAAGAAAGAAAGAAAGAAAGGCAACTTTTATAGCAGAGCGGAGTATGTGCTTAAGATAGGAGAGACTTGTGGTTGGTACTGCAATCATCAGGGAACCTGATTAATTTAGATCTTGAAAGCCATTGGATGGGGGCAGCTAGAAAGCACAGTGGATAGAGCACTGGCTGTGGGATCCGGAAGATCAGAGTCCAAATCTAGCCTCAGACACTTAATAGCTGTGTGATCCTGGGCAAGTCACTTAACTCTGCCTCCCCAAACAAAACAAAACCAAAAAAAAGTGATGAAAACCATTGGATGACCTAATTGAAACCATCAAGGTATTAACTAAGCCATACCTATAGCTATTTTAGTTAGGTTTGTTCTGGAAGCTATCTGCAATCATAAGAACATATCACAATGATTTTCAAACCCTTCCCACACTTCTCTTGTGCCTTGGGGGGAGAAACCCATAGAAACTCATTTCTCAAGTGAAACTTCTTATAGGCATTTTGGCAGGCTTATCCAATTCCTGGACTAACCAGGAGGCCCAAGGGCAGTTATTCACAACTTCTAGAAATTACATCATACTTAACTTTATATTTATTTACCTGTTTACATTTGGATTCCAATAGTAGAATATAAACTCCTTAAGGGCAGAAACTGGTTCTTTTTTATCTTTGTATCCCCAGGTCTTTGTTTAGAGTTTAGTACATAGTAGGTACTTAATGTTTGTTGAATTGTTAAATTCTTCACTTTGGAAATATAGCTTACTGATAATTATATTGGGTTTTAAGATTTGCAAAATGAGGGGTGGGTAGGTGGCTCAGTGAGTAGAGCAGGGACCTTGGAGTCAGGGGAACCTGAGTTCAAATCTGGCCTCAGACACAAAAAGCAAAAAAAAAAAAAAAAAAAAAAAAGGGATTTGCAAAATGATTTACATATATTACCTCTGGACTAGTGAAGTTAGTCATTTATTTTTCAATTTTGGAAGGCAATGTGCAGTTATACAATAAAAAGTTATCAAAAAGTGCCAATTAATACTTCTTCTAACTCTATACTCCCCAAATGATTGGTAATGGAAAGGACTTGTATGTACAAGAATATTCCTAGCAGCTATTCATAATAACAAAAAACTAGAAGTAATATGCCTAATAACTGGGCACTGGCTGCATAAATCATGGTACATGACTGCAATGAATCTTATTGTGCAATAAATAATGATTAATATAAAGAATACTAAGAAATGTGGGAGGATATCTATGAAATTACAGGTAATGGGAGATAGGGATCAGACCTGTGATTTTTTTTTATTTTAATTTTTTGTCTTTTTAACCGGGGAAGACAGGGCATTTGGGGTTAAGTGACTTACCCAAGGTCACACAGCTAGTAAGGTTAAGTATCTGAGGTCAGATTTGAACTTAGGTTCTCCTAACTCCATGGCTGGTACTCTAATCTCTGTGCCTCCTAGCTGCCCCAGTCCTGTGATTTCAATGGTATAGGGAACCACAGAGGAGGAAAGTCTATCAATACAGGTCAGCACCTTCTTTGAAATTTATGGCATTTAGACTTACTTAGATCACCAAGAAATTAAGAAAAAATACCCAGGATCAAACAGCCAATATGTGTCAAAAGTGCCATTTTTGCCCAGGTCTTCCTGGCTGACTATGTACCCATGATGCTACTGCTGCCTCTCTATAAGAAATAACTGAGAATGAGAAAAACAAAACAAAACAAAATAAAACAAAAGACTGATAGTTGTACATTCTATAAAAGAATGTACAGAGATTATCTTTGGTTTTGTCCTTCTTACGCTTGTTGAATTGAATTTAAATAGGTCAAGCAGCAACAAAACTCACAGTGAATAAAATGCACACCTTTGATATTATCTTGTTAATGTTAATAGAAGGGCTCTTTTGTTAATTTGTAAATAACAGTGGTATATTCTTGCTCATGCCTATCCCTAGCACGGTGCCCCCAAGACAATATGCTTAATGTTGTATCTCCCCAGGAGAATCTAATTTCCTTGAGAGTAAGGCTCTTTCATTTTTGGCTTTTTATCTTCAGAACCTAGCAGGTCCTCAGTTGCTTTGCACTGTCTTACTGAATTGAATTAAGTACTATCTGTCCCCAACTAGATTTTTTTCTTGAAATGAGGTGCTTCTCCGGTGATCCTTCCATTTGCCTACAAACTGGCCAATATCTTATCAATTGAAAAAAGTCTTTCCTTGACCCCTCTAGTACCTCAGACCACCAAAATATCATCCTGTCATCTCCTCCTTTTTACTGACAAATTACTTGGCAAAGCAGGCTAAGTTTCACCACCTGCTCATCTCCCATCCTGCCATTCACTCCTAAAGCAACTATCACCTTCTGGTCTCCATCTCCATCTTTTTGCTCTCAATAATGATTGCATTTTCACTAACTGTCAAAGAATGTGAGTGCTCTCTCCCTCCTTCTCTCCCTCCCTCTCTCTCTCTCTCTGTCTCTCTCTGTCTCTCTCTCTCTCTCTTCCCCCCCATTCCCCATCCCTCTTAATTCCAGTGTCTTCCCTCTGTTGATTATTTCCCATTTCCTGTAGGTAGTTTGTAAATATTTATTTGCATTCTGTTTTTTCCATTAGATTGTGAGCTCCTGAGGGCAGAGACTGTCCTTTACCTTTCCTTGAATCCCTAATACTTAGCACAGTGATTGGCACATAGAAGTTGCTTGAAATTCAGTTATTTTTCTTCATTCTTCCTTCTCCTTGACTTCTCTGCAGCACTGGACACTACCAATGATCTCTTCTTTTATATGAATGTTTCTCCACTATTGGTTCTTCTTCCTGATCAAGTACACTCTTCTTTTTCATTCACTCCTCTACAATTTTATGCAGCTAAGTGATGCAGTGGATAGTATCCTGGGCCTGGAGTCAGGAAGATCTCAGGTCAAAGTCAGTATCAGACATTTGCTATCTCTGTGACCCTGGGTAAGATACTTAATTCCTGTTTGCCTCAGTTTCCTCACCTATAAAATGGCAATTTTATTCAAAGGGTCAAAGGAAATAATATTTGTAAAGTATTTAACACATTGCCTGGTACATAGAAAGTGTTATATTGTTAGTTATTGTTATTATTAATTACCCTCACAATTTCAACTATCATCACTAGGTGACTAACTTCCAAACTCTATATTTAGTCCTCAGTTATCTTGAGTTCTAGACTTACCTTTTCATCTGCCCAGTGGACACATTCCCTACATGCCCTACAAGTACCTTAAACTTAGCATATCCAAAACCATACACAGTCTTTGTCAACCAAAACTTGAGCCTCCCAATGGCTCCACCATTTACCTAGTCAGGTATACTCAAAACTTTGCTGTTAACTTTAACTCTTCTTTCTTCCTCATCTTCCATACTTATTTCCTGTCAATTCTACCTCCATAATTTCTCTTCCATCTATCCCTTGCTCTTTATTTCAACTCTCCCCTCTCCAATGTGCCAATACAAGACTTCATTATCATTCACTTAGACTATTACAATAGTCCTAATTGCTCTTTCTGCTTAGAGTCTTTCCAGACCCAACCCCAAACTACAAATAACCAAAGAGAATGGGAACTGAGAAAAGGCCACTGGATGTGGTGATTAGAAAATCATTCATGAGAGTACATTAGTGCCAGATTAGTCTTGCTTTGACACAGAACTAATTATGTCACTCTTCTACTCAAAAACTTTTATGAGCTCTTAGTTGCACACCAATTAAAGTCTAAACTTCTTAAGCCCTCTGTACTCTAACAGAGCCCTACCTCACCAGCCTTATCTCACATAACTCTCTTCCAAATACACTCTGCTGTAGCCAGGAGAGACCAACTACATACAAATCAGCTTAGTAGAATATGGGTTCCTTGAGAGCCTACCACAGTGCCTAGGGCAAGCAAGTGTTTAATATGCTTAAATACTAGCTATTATTATCATTAATAAATACTTGGAGTGAACTGTCTTCATGTCTTTGCACACCTTGTTCTTTTAACCTAAAATATTGTCTCTCTCTCACATGCCCAACAATCTTTGCCTGATGAAGTTGTCCTTTCCAGCCACCTCCTCCATCCTGATACCATTCAAGAGTAAATAACCTTTTCTTAGACCTTGCAAGGGATTTTGTGGCCCTCCTTGGCAGTCACAAAATCACTTCCCATTTTGTCTTATGGTTGTTTCTATAGGTCTCCTCCTATAGAAGAGTCTGTGTTCTTTATTAGACAGTATCTATCTTCTTTACCCTTGCACCCTGCTCAAAAGAGGGTGAGAGGATAAAGATTTATGAGTTTTGAATTTTAATGAGACAGTAAACTTTGAGAAAACAGTGTAATCACATTGCTTTCGACTTTTACATTTCTATGTTATCTCCATCTGTTGAGGATATATATTCTCATCAGCATACACAAGGTACTTTTTAAATTGTCATACTTTGCATCTCCTCATCAACCCAGCATTATGCCTTGGACAGAAGAGGCAGGCTCAATACATATTTGCTTGATTATAAAATGTGTTTAATTGTAAAAAAATATTCCTTAATATGTGAATTCCTCTATACTTTCAAATTACTTAACCCATCATATTTCCTTCTATACTAACTAATAAGGATGACATATATATTCATATGTGGTTCCCTATGCAAAAACGTTTGTGAGAATTGGCTCTTTGTCAGTGTATACCATTAGACCACATGTGGCTTGTATAATTTTGGATTCTAAACCTCAACTATGTACTTACTGTTCCTCCATTGCCCCATTTCCTACTGCTAATTCTCTTCCCTCTCCCTTTTCTCACCTCTCCCTCTCTGTACCCCATGTAAAACCAAGCACAAGCAGCTTTCCAGAGGACTGCTGCTATGAACAGCTTCAAGGTTCTGATTACATAGTATAGTGAACTCTCTATTTATTCATCAGTAAATTAAGGCAAAACATTCACAGAAATCAAAGCACAGCATTCACAATGTTATAATATAACAACTTATCACTAAAATGGCCACGTAGTTTTCAGCAAAGTGGCCATGTAGTTTTAAAAAAAGTACAATCATTTAGTAACTCAATTATTTAGCAAGTCCTTAATTCAACCATCCTTAAAGAGACTTGCCTCCTAAGGAGGCTTGTCTCCTTAATGGACACAAAGTATAAAGGTCAAAGTTCTCCACCCCCTAGGTCATAGTAAATCATATTCTTCTCAGTCAGCATCAGGTGCCCAAGAAGAGGTCTTTTCATCTTGACTCAAGGCTGGCTCTCAGCTTCCATGGTTCTTCTTCCAGGGTCCCAGCTCCTGCCCAAATCTAAACAACCGTCACCTGGGTTCAAAGATAGGCAGCTCCCAGTTCCGTGTCCTGCTCCTTGACCAGTTCTTTGTCCAGTTCCTTGTCCAGTTCCTGTTCCATATTGAAGCTCACAGTGTCCAGTCCACCTCAAGTCCTTCACAGTTCCTGTTTCTGGGAAGACAAAGTTTAACAGAGCCAAAACAACATTGCACATTACCAGCACCATCATCAATTCACTATCTGCCTGTGAAATCAACACACAACCACCAACAAAGTCTGAGAAATGAACACAAATTATCAGTAAAGTCACAGGACCTCTTATCCCTCTACTAGGACTTCTATAAATAGATAACAAGAAAATCCTCTTTCAGGGCTTCCAGTAAGGTCCCAGGGCTTCTGTACAAAGTATCACAAACAAACATCAACAGAGCCAGAAGAGACAGAGTGCCAGGACGCCACAAGTTCTCTCCTTCTCCACCACAAGAACTCTCTTCTCAATTCTGCACTCTCCAGCCTGGTCCTCTCCTTATATCTGGTCATTAGCTTCCCCCTATTCTGTTGCAGGAGTTCACAAGATCTAGAGTCCACAAGTTGTGAGATTCATAAGTTCTGGATCTTAATACCTGATACAAGCATGAACTGAAACCAGGTGTTAACTACTTCTGTGTTAATTAAGTAGCTGAAACAAGGTGTTAATTCAATAGCTGAAATAAGGTGTTAACTACTTCTTTGCTTGCCATTACACCCTATTTTCCTCTGTTCCTCTCACCCCAAGTTCCTTTCTCTCCTCTTCCTCTTTCTCTTATTATTCTTCATAGGTATAACAAAACTGTCTCCTTCATGTATCATGGGGGTATTGTTGTGTGGTTCTGAGGCAGAGTAGACAACTCTAGCTTCTTACCCTGCCCTTACCCCCAGCCTCTTCTCCAGGAGAGACTTGAATTCCTGCCAAGAAGGGAAACAGGAAGTTGGGGCCAGGAGCTTGGTCACTCTGCTCTCCTCTGAGAGAAGAGGTATTGGGCTAGAATTATATCTATCTGCTCCCTTAAATATTATTAGTTTAGAGATGCAGTTTTCAGGTTCAAGCTAAACTTCTAATCATTATTTCTAATGGGGAAAGGAAAATCCAGGCTTTATATCCATTGCTTGACTCCCTTCCCACAAAATACCAGTTCAACAATGAAGAAAATCCATTTAACCAAATCATTAGTAAAAAAGTAATCAGAGAAAGTGTGCATAGATGAATATATACCAGACAATACAGGGGAGGTAGCTCTTTCGTTGGGATCAAGATAACCTCAGCTCAAATAAGAGAGAAAATCTCAGATCTCACTTAAGAAGTTGTCCTCCAAACTCTCTAGTGTAGCAAGCTGAGTATAAGGACATGCCCCGGACTACTAGCTCCTCTCATGTCTGCTTTCTCCCAAAGTCTTGTTTTCCCTTCAATAACAAGATGAACTTGGATTGGCATCATCCATCTTTTCTCCAAGCTGGAAGCCATAAGCAACTGAATTCAACACAGTTTGAAGAGATTCAAGAGATCTGAGATTCTACCTCACCCTTCACATTAGCAAAGGACCTTGATCTTCACCAGTGAGGATGGGCTTTGGGACTCCAGTTACATAGGCATACTGAAGTGTATGGTATTTCTGAAAATGGCAACTATGTGACTGACAGGATGTCCCAGGAGTTGTTTCATTGTTTAGTCATCTAAACCATCTTCTAAAGTCCAATCCCACTGCCTATAATGGGATGTACTCATGCCTTTACTGAGCTGGGAGGGCCACAGGTATGGAATATAATAAAAATCAGAAGTTTGCTGAAAATTTGGAGTAAAGTTCATTAAAACAAATATTTAATTTGTCATGGATAAGCACTGTGTTTATAGATCATTAACGTCATAATATTGACCTTTCCCTGTTCTGTGCCTCAATAGATATACCTCACAACTCTACACTTTGTCATGCTCTGATTCCTACCCATGTTTTTTCATAAATATTCTGTAGAGGAATCTACCAAAAAAGTGAAGAAGTTTTCTTCTTGTTCTTTTAGCACCTTAGAAGTACAAATGTGCTACTAAGTAATTGTACAAATTATGCCACTACTTATACAGTAACCATTAGTACTATTCCTAAGTGGTACAGTGATTACAGTACTGGGTTTAGAATCAGGCAGACTTCTCTTCATTAGTTCAAATCTGGCCTCAGACACTTACTAGCTGTGACCCTGGGCAAGTCGCTTAACCCTGTTTGCCTCAGTTCCTCATCTGTAAAATGAGTTGGAGAAGGAAATGACAAGCATTCCATATCTTTGCCAAGAAGACCCCAAAAGGGGTCACAAAAAGTCAGACATTACTAAAAGGAAATAACAGCAAGCAAACCCATTTTAAAAAAAATGAAATTTAAGAGAAAATAAATGCTTATTAATTGAAAAAAAGTAATTTCAAAAATAGAACATTAAAGTTCAAAGGTCTGGGGAGGAAGATCCATACTCACACTTTTGCCGGAGAATTCTCCAGACATGTTTTACTTGTATGGAGGATTTTGGAACCAGTTTCTCTTGACTTGTTGTCCTACTATCCCCCACTTCCAAGAATAATAAACTCACTGTTATCACAATAAAAATACAGGCATTGGAGTAATGAAGGACCTAAATAATTTAAACTGAAGAGGAGCAACTGAAAATAAAATTTAAGTAAGTTTCATTTTGTTCTGAGTTCAGCACCTGGTTTGGGGGAGTTATTTTTTGTGAGGGTTTTCCTCTTGAAGTTACAGGGATGGTCAGTTTTTGATTAATGTTTTTAGCTACTAAGAGCAGTCATAGCAATATGCTAACATGAAATCTGTAAAGTAGTGATAGGTGGGCACCAGAAGCTAGATTTCTCTAAAGTACAAAAACATGCACATATTTTGGGGTGGAAGGGCCAAGACAAGTTAAATGTTCAATACAGTCTTCTTGATGTGGACACACAGATTTCTAATATTTTGCTTAATATTTCATTGTCTCTGTGATCTCACTGTTGTGGATACACCTTTCTCCATGGTGCAAATCCCACTCAAACTACACCATATTCCGTGATAATTATATCCATGACCTCCTTCAAACCTTTCATAATGGATACGTGTTCTAGACATTTTAAATTTCAGTAGATACCAGTGCAGCATTCAGTGTACATCTTTTATCCCTCATTTTCTAAAAAAAAGAAGTTTGTTACTTTTATTTTTCAAGTAAGAAATATTTCATTAATCTATCCCTCCAACTACTGCCCATGTACCCATCCCCATGGGGAAATTTAAAAACAAAACAAAAATACTCTGAAAAGCAAATCCCTCAAGATACATCTACATAGTCCAGCAAAACAAATGCCCGCATTAGCTGTGTCCAAAAATGTATGTCTCTTTCTACATTTTGAGTTTGCATCTCTGTCAATAGGTAAGCATTGCATTGCATTTCATTCTTTTGGATTCATGGTGGATCACTGATTGAACTGATCAGAATTCTGAAGTCTTTCAAAGCTGTTTTTCTCTGTAATGTTATTGTCATTGTATAAATTGTTCTCTTAGTTCTTCTCACTTTGCTCCTCATCTTCCCAAATTCCTCTGAAATGACCTATTTCATCATTTTTGTGGCATGACAATATTCCATTATACTTATATACTAAATTTGTTTAGCCATTCCCTATAGGAGGACAATCACTTAGTTTGTAATTCTGACAACCAGAAAGGAGCTGCTATAAACACTTTTGTACGTATAGAGCCTTTTCTTCTTTCTTTGATTTCTTTAGGGTCATAGGCCTAGCAGTAATATAACTAGATCAAAAGGTATGAACAGTTTGGTAGCTTTCTGGGTATGTTTCCAAACCGTTTTCTAAAACTGCTAGGCCAATTCATAGTTCCACTAACAGTGGCCTACTATACCTGTTTTCTTACAGGTCCTCCAACTCTTTTATCATGTTTGCCAGTTTGATAAGTGTGAAGTACAACCTCAAAGTCACTTTAATTTTCATTTCTCTAATTTTAAGTTATTTAGGACATTTTTCCCCATATGACTGTTGACAGCCTAAACTGCTACCTTTCAAACTGTCAATATGCTTTGACCCATCCCTCTTCATGCTATGTAATCAGGCTACTATCCTTGATAAAAATATGAGAAGGCTTTTGCAGGTGATTATAAAGTGTACCACATCTTTACATTCACACAATTGACTGAAAGATCCAGAATACAAGATGTTATTGTGTTTGTTGTTTGTTGATTCAAATATCTAATGCAGGGTAAAATTAATTTAAATACCAACTTATTTGAAAGAATGTCAATAAAATTCTGAGAGACTAAACTGAAGATTTTATCAAAATCACTGTGAATAATCTAACTTACTAGGTAAAAGTAAAGTCAAAGGAACTCCAGTAATCTAAAACAACCCTGCAACAAAGCCATTGATTGAAATCTGTCTATCTGTTTACTAAGGAGTAAATTCTAACATATTTAAATTGAAAACATTACTACCTCCTGAATTCAAATCAAGTCAAATAGCATTTATTAAGCATCTATCGTAATGTACTAAGTTCCAGAGATACAAGAAAGGCAACAACTAAAAAACCCTCGCTGTCAAGGAGTTCACAGTCTAATGAGGGAGACAATGTGTAAACTATATACAAACTAGGTATATACAGGAAAATTGGGGATTTAAATTTTGTTTTCAGTATCAAATTATCTTCCTCTCTCCCTTCCCCCACACATTGAGAAGGCAGGAGGCATAAGAGTCATTATACATATTAAATCATGCAAAAACATATTTGAGAAATGAGACCTTTATCAGAGAAATTTGCTGTAAAAATTTCCTCAATTTCCCATTTCCCTTCCAATCTTGGCTGCATTGGTTTTGTTTGTGCAAACCCTTTTTAATTTAATATAATCGAAATTATTCATTGTGCCTTCTATGATCTTCTCTGTCTCTCATTTGGTCATGAACTCTTCCCTTATTTATAGATCTGACAAGTAATTTTTTCCTATGCTCCACTAATTTGCTTATGTTATCACCTTCTGTGTCTAAATCATGTTACCATTTTGAATTTATCTTCAACAGTGTGAGATGTTAGCTTATGCTTATATTCTGCCACATTGCTTTCCAGTTTTCTGAGAAATTTTTTTGAATAGTTACTTCTTGCCCCAGTAACTTGGATCTTTGAGTTTAACAAATATTAGGTTACTGTGGTCACTTACTTCTATATATATATATATTGTGTGTGCTTAATCTATTCTATTGATCAAGCATTCTGTTTTTTATCCAGTACCAGACTGTTTTGATAACAATCACTTTATAATATAGTTTGAGATCTGGTATTGCTAGGCTACCTTTTCCCTCTACCCCCTTTTTTTTTTCATTGATTCCCTTAATATTCTTGGTTTTTTGTTCCTCCACATGAATTTTGTTATTTTTTTTCTATCTCTATAAAATAATTATTTGGTAGTTTCGTTGTTATGGCACCAAGTAAATCAGTTTAGGTAGTGCTGTTATTTTTACTATATTGACTTATAACTTGTGATCAATTAATATTTCTCCAATTTACATCTATTTTTCTTTGCATGAAAAGTTTTTTGTAATTGGGACATATAGTTTCTGTGTCTCTTGGCAGGTAGACTTCTAAGCATTTTATAGAGTCTGCAGTTATTTTAACTGGGATTTTTCTTTTTAAATCTCTTCCTATTTAGCTTTCTTATTAATATGTAGAAATGCTGATGATTTGTACAGGTATATTTTATAACCTAAAACTATGCTAAAGTTCCAACTAGTTTTTTAGTTGATTCTAGGATTCTTTAAATATACTATCATATCATGTGTAAAAAGTGATAGCTTTGTTTTCTCATTGCCCATATTTATTCCTCTAATTTCTTTTTGTCTTATTGCTATAACTACCATTTCTAGTACAATATTGAATAGTAATGGTGAAAATGGATGTTCTTGCTTTACCAGTTGGGGGCAGTTTTAGAAGGAAAACAATAAGATTAAGAAAAATTGAGAAAGGCTTCTTATTGAAGATGGGATTTCAGTGGATGCTGTGGCCCCACATTCTTAGGGATTCTATGGTATGCCAAAGAATTTGTGGTTGACTTGGCTCTGGTTCCTACTGGCTCATTTTTTAGGGGGCCAGTGACTAGCACTCTAGTTAAATTTAAACACTGAACACTCATTTGACATTTACACACGTTTATTTACTTCCTAGCTATAGAAAAAACAAACATACAATTTCCCCAGTGCCTTAGAGTATAGAGTAACCCCCCTAAACCACCTCAGTCATAGAGTATGGGAGGGCTATTAGGTTCCTAATTTAACTCAGTTACTATATAGCATTGACCCCACCAAGTTCACATTCAAAGGCAGAAACAAGGCTGGCTTCTGCTAGCCTGGATCCCCAGATTCTTGTCACTCAAGATGTCAGTGCTGGAATGACTGCAACCCCTGGCTAGGATTCATGGACTCTTAGATCCTTGTGGTTCACGCTCAGCCCAGGACACTCCACTCCCTGCACCTAGAACAGAAAGGAATGATTGAGAAGACCAAAGACCCATGCCTGTTTCTAGGAGACCATACAGCTTCAAAGTGAAAAAGAGAAGGTTCCATGATTCTTACCCTTATAACATGATTCTCTCCCTGGAAGCATCAGGGAAGGAGCCACCTCACTTTCAGACACAAATGCAGAGAAGCCATGGGTGATGCTGACTAAGGCCCTTTGGAATACAAAGATAGTTCTGGCTATGTCAATGGAAAAAAAGTTTCCTCCCAACAACATAGTTGGCCAGAATCAGTTAAAGGATGTTTACCCATGCTCTAGTACTTACAATTCTTCCATGAGTACCTTGCAAACATCCTACACATGAATGACAGCATCTTAGATAACTGATGGGGTGTGCACATGTTCAAGACTTCCCTTAACAATATTCAGATTGGTTCTATACCTACTAAGCCTACTTCAGCACTGTCTGACCTTTCTTAATCCATTCCACTGTGGAACTCTAGCTTTTCTCTTAAAAATACACTACCTACAACCTCAGACTTCTCCTTAAATTCTCCTTCTGCACCCTAGATTTAACTGAAATTTGACTTTTACTGAGGATGTTATTTACCTGGAAATCTCCAATACAGGCTAACCCTTCCATGACCCTTTCCACCCACTGCCACCACTCCCCCCAAAAAAGATGCAGACACAAGAACTTGTTGTCAATTCTTTGAAAAATTCTAGAGCAAGAAAATAATTTTCACTATGAGCTAGGACAGATTCATTAAGAATAAATCAGGCTATTATGAAACAAATAGCATTATGATTCTAAAATTATGAAGGGATTAAGGAGAAAAATCAAGCTACAGACCAATATAACTAATAAATATGGACACAAAATGTTAAATATAATATTAATCACTATGACCAACTTGGATTTATACTAGGAATCCAAAAATGGTTTAACATTAGAAAAAAAAACCCAATCATTTTATTTAATCACATAAAGAAAAAAAACCCACTACTTCTATCAATAGATATAAAAAGGCTACCAATTAATTCAGCATTCATTTATGCTAAAAACCCTAAAAAAACACAGTCATAGAAAGCTACTTCTTTAATTCAATACAAAATATATATCTAAACCAAGAGTTAGCATTATTTATAATGGAAAAACTTTGGAAGCTATCTCAGTTAGTACTGGGGTAAAGCAAGAATGTATCCTCATTATCACTTGACATGGCTCTAGAAATTCTAGTTATGGGGCAGCTAAGTGGTGCAGTGAACAGAGCACCAGCCCTGGAGTCAGGAGGACCTGAGTTCAAATATGGTCTCAGACACTTAACACTTACTAGCCGTGTGATCTTGGGCAAGTCACTTAACCCCAATTACCCTGCCTTCCCCCCCTCCAAAAGAAAAAAAAAGAAGCAAAAAAAAAAGAGATTCTAGTTATAGAAGTAAAATTAAAAGAAAATTAACCTTTTTTTTTTCTTTTTGGAGCAGGGAAGGCAGGTCATTTGGGGTTAAGTAACTTGCCCAAGGTCACATGGCTGGTAAGTGTCAAGTGTCTGAGGTCATATTTGAACTTAGGTCCTGCTGACCCCAGGGCTGGTGCTCTATTCACTGCACCAGCTAGCTGCCCCCCACCAAAAAAAATTTTTTTAAAGGTATAAACATTAACCAAAATCAAGTCTAAATGGATGCACAATCTAGGTATAAAGACTCATACTGTAAGCAATCTGGGGAAGCAAGGAATAGTTTACCTGTTAGATTTATGGAGTAGGGAAGACTTCATTACCAAACAAGAGTTAGAGAGTATTGTAAAATGCAAAACAGATAATCTTGATTACATTAAATTGAAAAGTTTCTGTACAAACAAAGCCAATGTAACCAAGATTAAGAGGGAAGTGGGAAATTGGGAAAGAATATTTACAACCAGTTTCTCTGATAAAGGCCTCATTTCTAAAATATACAGGGAATTGAATCAAATCTATACGACTACAAGTCATTCCCCAGTTGATAAATGGTCAAAGGATATGAACAGGCAATTTTCAGAGGTAGAAATTAAATGTATCTATAAGCATATGAAAAATGCTCTAAATCACTATTGATTCAAGAAATGCGAATCAAAACAACTTTGAGGTATCACATCTCACCAGTCATATTGGCTAAGATGACAAAAAAGGAAAATGACAAATGCTGGAGAAGATGTGGAAAAATTGGAACACTAACGCATTGTTGGTGGAGTTGTGAACTGATTCAACCATTCTGGAGAGCAATCTAGAACTATGCTATAAATAATTGCATACCCTTTGATCCAGTAATACCACTTCTAGGGTTGTATCCCAAAAAGATCATAGAAGGAAGACCCATACGTACAAAAATATTTATTGCAGCTCTCTTTGTGGTGGCAAAAAACTGGAAATTAAGGGGATGCCCATCAATCGGGGAAATGGCTAAACAAGTTGTGATATATGAATGTAATGGAATACTATTGTGCTATAAGAAATGAGGAGCAGATGGACTTCATATTTACCTGGAGAGGCTTATACAAACTGATGCTAAGTGAGAAGAGCAGAACCAGGAGAAATTTGTACACAATGACAGACACAACGTATGTGTGATGACCAACTTTGATAAACTGGACTCTTCTCAGCAACGCAAGGTTATAAGACAACTCTAAAAGACTCCAAATGGAAGGAGATGTCTACATTTAGAGAAAGATCTAGAAAGAACCGAGTTTAAATGAAGACTGAAGCAAACTACATGCTCTTTTCCATGTTTGGTTTTGATTCCTCTTTCCCATTTTTCATTCCATTGGTTACAACCCTTCTATACAACCAGACTAATGTCCAATGTGAAAGTATTTGCAGATCCTATACTTGATTGCTTGCCATGGGGGGGGGGGGGGCGGGGATTTGAAACCCAAAGGATTGTGGAACTGAATCTTATAAACTAAAAGTAAACAAACAAATCAATTAAAAAAAATTTAAAGGTATAAACATTAACAAAAAAGAGATCAAATTACTCCCATCTGCAGATGACATAATAGTTCACCTAGAGAACCCTAGAGAATCAGAAAAAAAAATAATTAAAAAAAGCTATAATAAAGTAGCACGAGACAAAAAATAATCCACAGAAATCACCATTTTCATACAACAAAACAAAAGAATAAAATGGAAAACGCCAAAATAGCTACAGAATGTATAAAATATCTACCAGTCAACCCACCAAGAGCATTCCAGACTTGTTTAAGTACAATTACAAAGCATTCTTTACAAAAATAAAATAAGTCAAATAACTGAGATGACATTCATTGCTCATAGATAGACTGTTGATACCATAATTATGATATTTCATCTATGTCAAGGACTTAGTGCCATACTAATCAAACTACTAAGATATTGCTTTTTTTTTAAAGGAACATAAAAAATCATTTGGAGGAATGAAAGGTTTTAATCTTAAAGGAAATAATGAAAAAAAGGAGAAATGAAAGAAGGCATAGGATTTCTGGACCTCAAATTTCTGGACAATATAAGCAAAACCCGAAGCAATGAATATAGTAGCTTTGTGTTTGAAAAACTCAGGAATATAAACTATGGGGGACAGGGAGGGGCATATGTCCTGTTTGACAAAAACAGCTTGGAAAACTGGAATACCATTTAATGAAAATTAGCTTTATATTAGCATCTTAAGATAAACCATATGAAAATGGATTCACTACCCAAGTATAGAGGATTATAGCATAAAAATAAAGATGATGGAAGGAAGGATTGATCACAGTTATGTCTAAGGGAAAAAATTCCTAACCAAAGGATAGAGATGATCATAGAATAGGAGCAGAGTTGGACCCATGATTTCACTGGTATGGAGAATATCTGAATGAGGGAAGTCCCTCTACCAATGTAAATCAGCATTTTTTCTGCAACTGAGAACTTTAATAACTTGCCTAGAGTTACTTAACAGGTATGTGTCAGAAAAGGAACCTGAATTCAGATCTTTCTGGTTTCACTTCTAGCCCTCAATCTTCTATATCACACTGTGTCTCCATATGAATATGTATACAGAAAATATTATACATATGTGTATATACACATACATATATACAGATATGTATACATATATGCATATAGATTTTTATTTATATATACGTATATGTCACAGGTAAGTAGCAAAATACCATCTGTTGAAACTGGAGAGGACCATCAGCATATTCAGTAATTTTCTCTTTGTTTTTTGTCCTTCATTCTGGAAGAGGACCATGACATCAGGGAGGTGATACCATGACATCCAAAAATTGAAGGAGGGCTGTGCAAGGTCACCAGGCTCACTTTCTCCTTCAGAGCCATCAGGGTCCAGTGGACAGATATGGATCGGGACAACTGGAAATGGCCCAGGATGCAGGGGGGACCTTGACCTTTAAACTGGGACCAAGTAGGGCTTGGTCACTTACATTCATTCTGAATGTAAATTTTCTCTTTAAGCTACAAACAAGCCCATTGCTTGCATGCATGTATATGTGTATAAATGTTTACCCAACAGATGCTAATACCTTGATTACAGACCCTGAGTGATCATTATTAAGGATTATCCACTTTCTTTTGCCTCAGTGATGGTTCTGGGTATGATACTCTAATATTTACCTCTCTGGGTTTTAGTTTCACTGCCTATGTAGTCCTTCCTCTGAGGCTCCTCCCCCAACTAAAACTTATATATTGAGTCCCTTGGTGGGGCAGAGATGAGATGGCTATCTCAGATTCAAAGTTAGTGAGTCACTACTCCTAAAACTATATATTGTTCAGGAGCCCCCATCAAAGTAATCTTTAGTAGTCTACTAGTAAATACAATTAGCTCATAGCAGCTGAATCTACTAAAATGGCATAATACGTCGAAGTTAAAAAAACATTCCTCTTGTAAACCTGGGATGTGCTTTCCCACCTGTTGGAAGAGTAAGCACACATGTAGAGCACACTGGCAGTGAGATGCACAGATGGCCAAGGTGACTCACTTTGTCTGACAAATCTTTCCTTTATTTTGGTGTCCTTATACTTCTTCCTAGGAGCATCATCTTCCTTGACCTGATGGTGCAGGTCATTATTGGCATTAGTAGGAATATGGTCCTGGGAGAGGATGAAAGGGTTGTGTTGCTAGTGTTGGTTTTCAGAGAAAAAATAAAGGAAGAGGATCTACAGTGTGCCCATTGCCCCCACTGCCCAAAGTGAAATGGTGTCTTCTGGGGTGTCCTCACCTCTTCCCCGCCTTCATGTCTGTAACCTCTCCCCACACATTCCTCCATATCCATTTCATCACCACCTCTCCCCAATCCCTATCCTTCTTTGCCTTCCCTTTCCTGTGCCATTAAGAATCCCCATCTATTGATAAAAAATTTCCCTTTCATAAGCCAAGCCAGGAAAACAGATAAACATGATGACTGCAACCCAGTAAATGCAATGAATGTAAGCATAAAACAATCCAAACTTAATGGTATAAAATTATAAAGAGGAAGCCTGGTCCCAAAGAAAAGATTAAAAAATATATATATTTTTTACCCACTCCTAGCAAAGGTGAGGATTCGTGAGTATGTAATATTGCATATGTTGTCATAGTTTTTTCAGTGTATTGCTTGGCTTTGCTGAATTCTTTTCCTCTTAAATTTTTTTTTAATATAAAGAATTGTTCTCTGAGAGGGGCAGGAAGAGAGATGTAGGGGGAAATAATGTCCATGTGAAAACAAAAGATATCCGTTTAAAAGACTTTCTCTATATCTCTTTCTCTCACCTTTGTTTTTAATCTTCTGGTGTTCAGTGAAACCTAGATTTCACACTGAAGAACCCTCCTCCCAGGCTAATTGTTCCTTCTCCCACACTCTGTGACAAGAACAGCCAGAAGTAGGAAGAGATCAGATGTCCTTGTTCCTTGCTTGCCAGTTTCAGGATATCCCTCCACCTCTATCACTTAGCAGACTCCTTTAAACTTACTCAATTCTGTTCAGATCCTTATTTCTATGAACCTTCAAGACTCTCTCAACTCTTTAGTAAGTTCAACATCTGATTTCTCTGTTCCAATCTCTTTCCCCTTTGAATGTCCAGTCCTCTTAATTTCTCAGCTTCCTCACCTCTGTCTACAAGTTATCTCAGCCAGGCAAGGCAGTAGTCCAAAGCACTCTCCCTTTCCCCTTTCCCCCAACTAAATGATCCTCAGGTGCCTGAATTAATAGGTAAGGCTCTAATGAGCAGGGTAGACACATGGAGTTAGCCATTATTTGGTGTTGTAGGCAACTGAGTGGAGAGCATATCATTTGGAGCGAACAAATCAAATAATATGTTAGTAGAATCTTTGGGCCAGACAGATTGGTAGAGGCTGGGAGGCCCATGACTTAGGTTTCCATTTCTTCCCCTTGTAGCCTTGTATCATCATTGCAGTCTATTGGGGATGTTCAGAAATGTCTCTTTTGGTCCAATTTTCTGACTCAAGTTGCTCCAGTACCCATAAACAATGTACCCCAAATATGAGGAAAACAAATGATCACAAAAAGTAAGTTAATATCCTTCTAGTATGGCAATTTGGATGGTACCAGGGGATGCTGGTTTCCTTCCAGAGATAAGAGTGCCCAGTGAGAGGGCTACCTTGGATTTGCATAACAAAGGTTATGCAAAATTTATCTGCCTAGTCCAATTACCCTATCTTATCCTTATAACTTCTCCCTTAAGCAACTGACCTCATCTTCATTTGTCTAGACTTAGGATAATAGATCTTGCCTGGACCTCAGAGGTTAGACAGGTCTTCATTTTACAAGTGAAGAAACAGGCCCAGGGAGTTGAAGTCACTTGCCCAGGACTGTTGTTTCGTTTTGGGCCTGTCTCACTCATTATGACCCCATTTGGGGTTTTCTTGGCAAAGATACTGGAGTGATTTGCCATTTCCTTCTCCAGCTGATTTTACAGATGAGAAAACTGAGACAATCAGGTTTAAGTGACTTGCCTAGTGTCACACAGCTAGTAAGGTTCTGAAGCCAAATTTGAAATCAAGATGAGTCTTCCCACCTCCAGGCTCAGCACCCTGTTCATTTTGCCTAAAGTTACCCAGGTAGTTAGAAGCAGAAATGAGATTTGAATCCAAGTCCTCTGATTACACTGCCTCCCTGTACATTCTTCATTTGCTTTCACAGCATTACTCTCCTGATTCCCTTCACCTTTCTAATCATTTCTCTGACTCATTTATTGTTGCTTCTTCCTTCCTTTTCATTGCCTCTTAATTGTATTATTTCCCAAGGTTTTAACTCTTCTTATCAAAAATCATTTATTAATTCCTCCTTTGTGCTAGGGATACAAAGACAGAAATCAAACAGTCCCTACCCTCAAGGAGCTGACCCTTTCAGGGGATACAATATTATATATAAGTACATACAAAATAATACAAGGCTTTTGTTTTTGTTTGCTTTTTGTGTGTGTGTGTGTGGGGGGAACATCAGCATCTGTGTTAATAAGGAAAGGCCTCATGCAGCAAAAGATTAGCAGCTTTTAACTTGGAGTTCAAGAGGCAGAAAGGAGAAAGGAGTGTATTCCAGGTCACAAAGGACAGCCAGTGAAAAGGTAGAAACAGAGGGTGAAGGATGTTTAAGAAACAGCAAGAAGGCCAGTTGAGCTGAACTATAAAGTGCATAGAAGGAATAAGGATGTGAAGAGGTTTAAATGCCAAATAGGATCATATTTGATCTCAAAGATAAAAGGGAACCACTGTATTATACTGGGCAGTGATCTGGTCAGACCTGTGCTTTAGGAAAATCACTCTGGTGGCTGTGTGGAAGATTAATTGGAATGGGAAGAGATTTGAGTCAGGGAGGCTAATTAGGAAGCTATGATGAGAGACTGAACTAAGGTGCCAGACATGGGAGTAGAGGGAAAGGGGTGGATATTATGGGGATAGAAGCAACACTTGATAACTGATCAGATATATAGGGTGAACCAGAGTGAATCAAGCTGGATGGCTGGAAGGATGGTGATGCTCTGAGAGAAATATGGAAGTTTGGGAACTGGGGAAAGATTTGAGAGAAAATATTATGAATTATTTTGGGATGCCTAAAGGACATTCAGTTGAAAATGTCCAGTAGGCAATTGGTGGTGAAGGACTGGAACCTAGTAGAGAAACTAGGCCTGAATGAGTAGATCTGAGAGTCATCTGCATGGAAAGGGCTATAAGCAAACCCATAGGAGATGGTGAGCTCACTAGAGTAGAGAGGGAAAAGAGAAAGTCCAGGACAAAGCCTTACATGAGTATACCCAAAGTCAGGGGACGTGATATGGATGAAAACCCAGTAAAACAGCACAAGATGGTTAGTCAGAAAGATAAAGAGTAGGAGAAAGCATTTCACTAATATTCCTAGAGGAGAAAGTCTTCAGTAGAGGGTGGATCACAATGTCAAATGCTGCACAGAGGTCTCCTATCTGGCAAATTCATCTATGTGCAAAATGACTCACGAATTTGTAATTTCCATTCACTTTTCTCCTCAGCTTCAGAACCACATTTTTTTTTTCCTTTTTGCTTTTTGGAGGGCAGTTGGGGTTAAATGAGTTGCCCAAGGTCACACATCTAGTTTTTGTGTTAAGTGTCTAAGGTCGGATTTGAACTCAGGTCCTCCTGACTCCAGGGCTGGTGCTCTATTCACTGCGCCGCCTAGCTGCCCCAGAACCGCATTTTCCTTTGCCTACTGGATATCTCTCTGATCCAATATCTCAAACTTATCATGGGCAAAACCATTTCCTCTAAAACCTACTTGTCCTTTCTACCTTCCTATATCTGGCAATTGTACCGTCATTCGCCTAGGCACACATGCTTAAAGCCTTGGTATTATATATTATAATTGATTATTCCCTCTCCCTCACCTCCTATATCCAATTAGTTGCCAATTTGATCCAATTCACCAGATACTTAATAAGGATCTTTTAAAATTGATTGATTAATTTTTAGTTTTCAATATTTACCTTTATAAGATTTTGAGTTCTAAATTTTTCCCCCTTCCCAAGACCACATGCAATCTGCTAGGGGCTATACACATGCAATTATATTAAACATTTCCACATTAGTCATGTTGTGAAAGAAGAATCAGAAAAAAAGGGAAAAACCTACGAGAAAGAAACAAAAAGAAGAGAACTTAGCATGCTTTGATGTGCATTCAGACTCCACAGTTCTTTCTCCGGATGCAGATAGCATGTTCCACCATGAGTCTTTTGGAATTATCTTAGATCATTGCATTGCTGAGAAGGGCTCAATCTATCAAAGCTGGTCATCACACAATGTTGCTGTTACTGTGTACCATGTTCTCCTGGTTCTTTGAGCATCTGTTTATAAGACATTATGGTCAACACTAGGGATATAAGGACAAAAAAGAAAAGTGCTTCCTGCACCCAAAAAGCTCACATTCTAGTTCTTTGATGGCAATGCCTACTAATTCTGCTTCTTCAGTATCTTGTGAATATGTTATCTTCTCTAGTATAGTTGTCTCCAGCCTAGAATAGGACATGATTACCACTCCCCTGATCCTGTAATAGCCACTTAATGGGTTTTTCTACTTCCAGCCTCTAACCCTGCCAGCTTCTAATCTTTCACGTTGCTCCCTGATTAATTTTCCTTATGTACTGATTTGAATGTATTCATTCATGTAGCATATACATTTTTTAAAATTTTAATTTATTTTCTTGATTACGTCATTCATTTCCACAAGGTTTTGAGTTACAGATTTTCTCCCCTTCTTTCTCCCACCCCCAAGGCCAAAACAGTGACCCCACCACAAAGCCTCTCCCACAATCTGTTCTCTTCTAAGTCCTCCTCCAAGGCCCCTCTAACTTTCCAGTAGGGCAGGGAGGGTCTCCCTACCCCAGTCCCTGCACGTCTCATTTCCCAGTTAGCATATACATTTTTGACATGCCTGTTGGGGAAATGGGTGCATAAATAACTGTTTCAAGAGCCAGATAAGCACAAAGGAGAAAACTGAAGTACTGTGATAAGTATGAACACACACACTACTCTCCAGCGGTTCCCTATTGCTGATAAAACTCCATTGGTTGGCCTTCTACAATATACAGATTTTTCTCATGTTAAACTCTATATGTTAGCCAAACCAGACTCCCAATCTACCCATCCTATAGAGGTATCTCTGCCCATCACCTTTTTTTCCTGTCACCTGGGCAGCTAGGTAACACTGTAGATAGAGAATAAGTCTCGCCTGGAGTCAGGAAAATTTATTTATTCAAATCCAGATTCAGACATTTATTAGCTGTATGACCTTAAACAAGTCACTTAACCTCTATTTACCTCAATTTCCTCAACTATAAAATGAAGATAATAATAGTATTTAACTCTCAAGGTTGCTATAAGAATCAAATGAGAAAATATTTGTAAATTACTTGGCACATAATAGGCTCTATATAAATGTTGACTCTCATTGTTGGTTTTGTTGCTGCTGTTGAATGTCCTCATTGCCACATCTCTATCTGCTGAAATACGACCCCATTCTATAAAGCTCAGCTGAAATCTAAGTCCTTCCTTGATACTTCTGCTGAACAGATTGGTCGGTAATGATCTCTCCTAACCTTGAACATTTTTAAAAAAATGTATTTATTTACTTTTGGTTTGCAACATTCAATTCTACAATTCCTGGAGATCCAAATTTTCTCTCTCTCCCTCTCCTCCTCCCTCCCCCCCATGGCTGCGTGCAATCCAATATAGGTTCTACAAATACCTTCACATAAAATATCAGTCAAGTTGTGAAGAAGGATTATAACCGAAGGAGTGAACAATGAGAAAGAAGGGATGAACCAAAACAAAACAAAACACAAAAGAGAGAGCAAATAGTTCGCTTCAATCTCCAGTCAGACTCTGTAGTTCTTTCTCTGGATGAGGATATCCCTTTCCATCCTGAGTCTTTTGGAGTTGTCTTCTAACCTTCTGTTGCTGAGAGGAGTCCAATTTATCAGGGTTAGTCATCACACATACAATACATCTGTAATTGTGTACAAAGTTCTCCTGCTTCTGCTCTTCTCTCTCAGCATCAGTTTATGTAAGTCTCTCTAGGTTATTATGAAGTCCATCTGTTCCTCATTTCTCATAGCACAGTAGTATTCTGCTACATTCATGTGAAACAACTTGTCCAGCCATTACCCAATTGATGGGCATCCCCTTGATTTCCAATTCTTTGCCACCACAAAAAGAGCTGCTATAAATATTTTTATGCATTTGGGTTCTTTCCCCACTTGTATGATCTCTTTGAGATACTGCCCTAGAAGTCTAACCTTGAACTTCTAAGGAACACAATTGTTACCTCTCTTATACATCTTTCTGGTGTTCTTTTGTATTATGGTTATTTGTATACATGTTACATCTATGCTGTAGAGTGTGAATTCCATGATGGCAGGAACCATGTCCTATTCTTTTTTTTTTCCTTAGGCACTTAAAATATTTCTCTGAATATAGTAGGTGTTTAATCAACATTTGTTCAAATCGGAGTTGAAAACATGGAAGAGTCATATTTGATAGTGTCATCTTTACAAGTTTTATTTGTAGTACAGTGATCAAAAGAATATTTCTGTTAGTGGCCAGCAGGCAGTTCATTCAATAAGTCTTTATTGAGTGCCTGCTACATGCATAGCATTGCTGCTGCTTTGGTCACAGTGCTTGGCAGTTGGCTCAAAATTCTGCCCATTGTGATGTGGGTGATGTGGTAACTCTAAATGTTCTGAAAGTGAGCCCCTCATACTCTGCTGTTGGGTATAGCTGTAGCAGTTGAGGTTTTTTTTTAGATTAGTCTTTTTTTACCCAGCCTGTTCAGAGTCAGAATTGAAATACAGTTTAAGGAACACTATACTTGGCCTATAAAATGGCGTAAACCTTCCATTATGTGTGTGTTTTGCCAGCCCATCGTGTGATAGGAGGGTGGAGAAACTGATTCCTGTGTTCAAGAGAAGGATCAACTTGAAGAAAAGGTAAAAATTACTGTATTACACTGTGAGAATCCTAAACATTGACTTGAAAGGTTAGAGTTGGAGCTCCAAAATGCAATGACATTAAGTATAAAATTAATTTTACTTTTTTTTTAAACCTAAAACAAGGAGGGGGAAATATTAGGATATCAAGGATCTTGTTATTATTTTTAAGGAAATGAGGTTATGACTAAGCCTCATAAATGATGTTGTGTGTTCCTTTAAAAGGTAAAGAGAAGATGAATCAAACAATCTTGAAGTATCTCAGGTCTATAAAACCTCCCTGCATTGTACTTATACTAATTTTTTCTTTGGAGGTCACTGAACAGAGTTTTGCTGTTCTTTAGGTTCAGACCATTATTAACCGGAATGTAGGTGTATTAGGTTTTGCACTTTTAATGACTGATTCCTTTTGTGAATAGAAGAAAAAGAAACAAAACAAAATTTCCCAAGCTGATAGTACCTCTGTCAAAGAGTTGTGAAGGTCAAGTAAGATAAGGCTTGTAAAGTCTTTTGCAAACCTTCAAGTAATATGTAAAGAAAAATTATTATTACTATTATTTCTATATGGAGAGTCAGCATAGAATAGCAGGTAAAAGAATGTCTTAGACTCCAGGAAAATCTGGCTTTCTGTCCTGCTTTTGACATACTGCTGTTTGACCCTGGCGAAGTCCTTAACTTCTCAGTGTTCTACGCACCTCTCAAAGACTATAAATTGCAGAGAAGGTACTTGCCTGCTTTGGCAAAGGGAGTTTCCTTTACTTAATGAAATTAGAGATCCAGTCCTCCTCTCTATGTATATGTAAAATACTACCTTAGAGGGCACTGCATTTGTCTTATGAATGTATTATCGACCCAGATCCTAACACACCATAGGCAATCAATGAGTATTAAACAATAACTTTCAGTCAGATAATCTTCATCTCTTTTTCCTACTGTTTTTACTCCTCTTTTTCTGCCCTGCCCCCTCAAGCCCCAGTGATCACTGGCTAATTTGAAATGGGTATCTCAAAATCTCTAGGTAACTTGATTATAATTTTGCAAAAATAAGGGACAATTTAGTCATTTTTTTTCCCCTAAAAGTCAGTGGAAAATTGTACTAACAGGCATATAAGTTCAGCAAGAAGAGTCTAAGCCTCTTAATTTTCCAGCAACCCTTGATATTTTTACCAGGCATCTGAATATAGATTTTCTTTTTCCTTGTCCTGATATGAAGGTCTCACTGGGGCAGGGCAGCCTTCACATTTCTCTCATCATTCGGGAGCTATTTATCCACGTTTTTTCCACTCCCTTTCCCCTACTCCCCCCTTTAAATGCCTGTACAGCCCCCACACATTCAGGAACATTTATTCCCGTAAAGATAGTCACACTCAGGGTTTATTCTAAGACTAAATCTGTGGTGCCCAGTGACTAAGGGCTTCAGCATGTACATTACTTCTACTATTTACCTCCTATCTCAGTTCCTTAACTCTTTTTTCCCTTCAATCCTTATGGCAGTTCAGCAACACAGTATTGCCAGGCCACTCACCGACTTCTGAAACCTGACATTTGTTTTTTGTTTTCTCCTATCTACCCTAATGGTACAGAACTACTAAGCAGGAAGGAATGCAAAGAACTAGAAAAGTTCAAAGCAATTGAGGATCTGTCCATTCACACTGCCTGGCTCCATGCCAATGGAGAACCTGGAGCAGTTGAAAATATTTATCAAGTTTTAACCCTTTTTAGCAAACTTTAGGGGAAAAAAATTCAGTGGCATAATGTTTGACTCAACAGCAACAAAAATGCTTGTGAGAAATGCTCTTTATGTGTTCAGATCTGCATGGCGAATGTTTCGGTAAAGGATTACTTTCCAATTTCCGTACTATTGTACAGAGCTAAGCTAGTTATTTACTGTGAGACTGCCAGATCTGAGCATTTCAGAGAAACCATTACTTAAAGTAGTAGCACTATTTAATGAAACCTTATGCCAGAAACTTAATTTGAATAAATGGCTCTGCATTTAAGCTAGAAAAGAATTTATTCAGCTTTTACACTATAAATATGTTGAAAGCACAACATCCATGGCTGTGATCATATCTATGTTCATTAAGAAAGGGGAAAATTTGAGAAATTATAGTAAGACAAATTTTATAATAAGAAAGTTTTTTTGTAAAAAAAAAAAGCTTTATCAGTAATTTTCTTTTGATTAAAAAATTGGTTAAATATACATGAAGAAAAAGAAGTTTGGTGAATGTTGTTTTCTAGTGTTGTAAATAACGTCAAAAATGATAATTTGGACTGAAAATAAATCACTATAGCTCAAATTGAAAGAAGTAAATAATGGATTTAGTTGTTTAAATTAAACTGGAGTAGTAAGTTGTACTGAAGGTAAGAAAGTGAGAAATCAGCAAAGTAGTTTTTAAAAAGCTTTGACTAGACCTAGTAATGAAATACCAAAGTTTTGCCAGAATCACAGGACTTAGAAAATGTCATCAAACATCAAATGACGAAAAATCTCACCAATTTATGTGGAGGATCATTTTAAATTGCAAAATCTATTCTAAAATTAATTTACAAATTATATGAAGAAGAAACAAGTTGTACGCTATAGCAAAACTGGATACCTCGTGAAATGGGAGTATAAAGTGTGGGGTTGTCCTCTTATTTTGATACTAATCTCATAAATTCCAGTTTCTAAACATGAATATAATCATTGACCTTTCCCTATAAGTAATTATTACAAACATGATAATGAATTGAGTAGTAAGACAAAAAATTATTTATTGGGCATAATCCTTTTTTTCTTATAGACCTATTATTGTGTTGGAAACAATACCCACCCCTACTCCTGTTTTACTGTGAAATGAGGAATATGTGACTGTATAATGTAAACCATAAATGATCAATAGTATTTGTGTACAAGTATCTGTACAATGGGTACCTAATAGATTGTGTGAGGTTTTCAAAATGTGGATGATGAAAGCATCATATGAAAACATTAGGGATCAAATGGGGGAGAAATTTTCTTTGGTTATTTACTGGCAAAATTTCACTTTCCAGACAGAAAACAAAGACTGTTAATAACAGTCAATAGGTTTGGTTGTTACCCTCCTTCAGATTTAGGTCCCTTCAATTTAGTGCTACTATGTATCTAGGACTTATGAACACAACTTGTTTATCCTTCTTTAATGAAAGGCACCAGGGTATTATCTAAATGTCCAAACAAGCACCTGTTAAGCACCCAATAATTATATATATTTTTTAATATATATTTTGCACTCTACTTATTATTGAATTTCTTCATTTGTGGTAACTAAAAACATATTTTTATATGCTGATTTGTGGACAGGTTTTTTTTTTAAATGCACCATCCAGAAACGTGTAGTCTCAGGTTGTGTTTATTAAAAGTTTAATGGATGCCAAATTTATGCATTAGTCCCACTCCTACATAGAAATAGGCAACAAACTTTTCTTGGCCATTTAAAGTTCTAAAGCGAAAAAAGGATGGGGAGTGGACCCGGTTTTCCTGCAAGGGCTTTAAAATAAAAAACAAACACCTTGATATAACTGCCTTAATGTAGAATATTGCTACTATGTTTTGCTTAAATGGCTACATTCACTACTAAAGGCACTCGAAGAAGGGAGCAGCTCTTTAATTAATTCGTCTATCACCCACCGCAAGGGTTTTCCATTAGAAGCACTAGGTCGCCCACCGCTAATTTCAATAGACTTTACACCTCGGAGCCCCCGCCTAGTAGCTTTTCTGGATTTCAGCTCTAGAGTTTCAGGTCCTTGCACAACACCTAGGACGTGCAAAACTCTTTTTCCCTCTAATCCCGGGAGAGAACAGTCCGAAGAAATCTGCCCCCGGCGTCTCCACCCAAAACGCTCTTTCCTCCTCCAGCCTGCCCCCCCTTCTGCTTTCCCTCCCTCCTTTCCTGGGGCTCTACAATCTGTCAGAGAAGTTGTGTACAAACTACGCCGCCGGCCTGCGCGATGCTCCGCTCGTGGCCTGAGAGGGGTGCGGTCCCAGAGCGGGAAGGCGGGGCCTTTTTTTTTTTTTTTAATTTAACCAGACTCTTCCTTCTCATAGGCTAGCCGCCCACGCAGGGCCGGCCCAGGAGCCTTCGGATAAGCCACTGGCCCCGCCAGTCAAGAGCCGAAGCCCCGCCTCCCTGGAGTAGGGTGAAATAGAGGCGGGCATCATGTGTCAGTAGACAGCCGGGGCCAGGTACGGGCGTTTGCACCGTGGAGTCGTGGGAGCTGGAATCCCGGGGTGTGTTGTAGTGGGGTGGGGCAGCGGAGAAAGTGGCAGCCCGGAAGACGGGACGTCGGAGTTCACGCGTGCCGCGAGTGGAAGACTTTGGGCTTGTTTGTTGTTGGGTGTTTTTTTTTTTTAAACCGCCGCGCTGCTGCTGCTGCTCGGCGGGTCGGTCGGTGGGAGCGCCCGGAGCCTCCCTCCCTCACCTCTCGGTGTGTCCCCTCTCCCTTCCCCCCATCCCCCCCCAACTTTCTAGCCCTCGCTGCGGGGTCGGAGCGGAGGCGGGGAGCGCGCTCCATCCATAGCCTCTGCCCAGCCAGCGAGCGAGCGAGCTAGCGGAGCGGCGGCTCTGTATCCCGGAGCTGCCCTGCGAGCGAGCGAGCATAGCCATGGCTACGAGGGTGCTGACCATGAGCGCCCGGCTGGGGCCGGTACCGCAGCAGCAGCAGCAGCAGCAGCAGCAGCCGTCCCAGGACGAGCCCGTGTTCGCCCAGCTCAAGCCCGTGCTGGGAGCCGGGAACGCGGCCCGGGAAGCGGCGCTCTTCCCCGGGGAGGAGATGAAGCACCCGCACCACCATGCCCACCATCCGCAGCAGCAGCAGCCGCCCCAACAGCAGCAGCAGCCCCAGCCGGGGAGCACCAGGCTCCCGGCCGAGGAGCTGGTCCAGGTAGGAAGAAGCGCGCTCTTCTCTCTCGGGTGTGTCCCGCAGTAACTCTCCCCTTCGGGATAGAGAGAACGCGGCGCTAGGGCGTGGATGGAGGGGGGAGGGGGACCTCCGCCCTGTGTTTGCAGGTTCGGGGACCCGTGTTAGCGGAGAAGTCGGGGTTCCAGTTCAGGGGAGTGAATCTGGGCGAAACCGCCAGGAAGCCTTTGAAAAGGGAATGGGGGTGGTCTGTTTTATATGCGTCTCTGTCTGGGAGGAAAAAGAACCACAATTTAAAAACCCTGATTTCCACCCCGCCCAAAAGAAACCCCCCAGACCTTCAACCCTAAATCCCCATTCTTCCTGAGAACCCTACCTGCTGGGGAGTGTTGGTGTTTGGAACGGTTTTCCCTATGTCCACCTTGTAACGTGGAGTCGAAACGCGAAATGGGTTGCTGGGTAATGCTCTACTCCTTAGAAGACTAACGCACAAATCTTGGCTTCCTTAACCTGCCCTAGACTCGTGGTGGGGCCGAGGTTGGGAAATCGGGAGGGTGGTGAGGTTGCTACTTTTGTGTGGACGTGAGTTCCTCTTAGAACGGGCTGAAGGGACTAGTGTGCGCGCAAATTTCCTCTTGGATCAGTGCTGAAAGCTTGGCAGTTGGCTTTGCACTTGCCTAGTAGCAGAATTAGAGCAGCCGCCTGTTTCTCTCGCCCACGCAGAGAGTCATATAGCCTAGAAAAACTTCCCGGGACTTTTAGCCTGTCCCGAAAAAAAAAAAAGTTGGAAACATACCCACATGCAAACAGCTGGAAGAGCTAAAATCAGAAACCACTAACCACAACGTGAGCCCTGTGCACGAAAGGGTTTACTTTAGTTTTATTTCCAGACACTGTATTTAATAGTCCCTTTTGGTGTATATTGTGTACTTGAGCACCCAACCTTCCATTTGGTGGGGAATAATGTCACAGGGTTTATTAGATGGTAATGTCATTTGTCAGTGATGTGGCTCACATGACATGTTAATTTTTATTTTTAAATGGGAGAGTAGTCCGGGAAATCCAGTACATATCCACAGTAAGTGAATCAAGTTCAGAAATGAAACTCCTTTTGAAATTACGCAGGACTAGAAAATGACTACCTAATCCTGTGATTAACATTTCTGGGTTGTGAGTCTGAGCTGTGTATCCATTCAGGTAGAGAGAGAGAGAGAGAGAGAGAGAGAGAGAGAGAGTGTGTGTGTGTGTATGTGTATGTGTGTGTGTATAGAGTTTTAGGGCTACTGAAAGAATGACATGGCTGGACTTTTTACAGAGTAAGGGGGAATGTAGCATTTGTCTACTGAAGAGTACATGATAAATGTTTTGCTGATGACTGTACTGGTAATGTGTCAGGCTCTATCCACCCACGGGCTCCTTAGCACCACTATATCAAGGGAATGGTTTTCCCCTCGGTAATTAAAGATCTGTTTAAGATAGGGATATGAATAAGAACATTTCATTATCATATTAACCAATTACAGGTTCTGTTGATAAAAATAAATGTTTAATCAAATATTTTGTTCAAAGGTCACTTTTTGGGGGGAAACTTGTTTTAAGTTTTCATTAAACTGTTAAAGATAAGTCATCAGAATATTCAAGGGCTATGTTTTGTTTTTTAATATTTTAAATTTTCAATAATTAAAAGGAAAAATAACCTTTAAAGATAAAATTTCTTGAGGTTAACATAGTTTCCTATTATTTTGAAAATGATCTGTAGGTATGTTATGAAGACTGGAAGACATACAGCACTATCACAATACGGTGCTTTAATTGTAATAAACTAATAGGACAAAAATCATGTGCTTTTTCCATGGGTAATGCTTTATTGCATCAGAAAGGAATGATATTTTCACTCTTGCTTCCTTTTTTCTGTCTCCTTTTCCTTTAGTTTTTGTCTGGGGTCAGTTCGTTTTTGTTTTTTTTTTTTTAATTGGGTGGTGGTGTAATTTTCAGTCTGTGAACTAATTATGAAAGACAGAATGGCCAGAGTAAATGTCTTGCTATATTTATAGCTCACTGGGAGTTTTGCATTAATGTGCTTTACTTGGAATAGTCTGGGCTTTTTTTGTGTTTTGTACCCCCATCCTCCAGTTTAATAATGTTTTTTTATCCCTCCATAAATGATTAAAAATAGGTGGATTACATGTGCGTGTGTGTTTGAAATTTTTTTTTTAGACGAGATGTGAAATGGAGAAGTATCTGACACCTCAGCTTCCGCCAGTTACTATCATCCCAGAGCATAAGAAGTACAGGAGAGACAGTGCCTCAGTTGTAGACCAGTTCTTCACGGACAGTGAAGGGTTACCTTACAGTATCAACATGAACGTCTTCCTCCCAGACATCACCCACCTGAGAACTGGCTTGTACAAAACTCCAAGACCATGCGTAACCCACATCAAGACAGAACCTGTGACCATTTTCAGCCATCAGAGTGAAACTACTGCCCCTGCCCCTGCCCCTACCCCCACCCAGGCTCTTCCTGAATTCACCAGTATATTCAGCTCACACCAGACTGCAACTCCAGATGTGAACAACATTTTCATCAAGCAGGAACTTCCAACACCAGATCTTCACCTTTCTGTCACTCCCCAGCAGGGCCAGTTGTACCAGCTTTTGAGTTCACCGGATTTAGATATGCCCAGTTCTACAAACCAGACAGCAGTAATGGACACACTTAATGTCTCCATGCCAGCAGCCATGGCAGGCCTTAATACACTCACCTCAGCTGTTCCACAGACTGCAATGAAGCAATTCCAGGGTATGCCCCCCTGCACATACACAATGCCAAATCAGTTTCTTCCACAACAGGCCACCTACTTTCCCCCTTCACCACCAAGTTCAGAGCCTGGAAGTCCAGACAGACAAGCAGAGATGTTGCAGAATTTAACACCCCCTCCTTCTTATGCTGCTACAATTGCTTCTAAACTGGCAATTCACAACCCAAATTTACCAGCCACCCTGCCAGTTAATTCACAGAACATCCAAACAGTCAGATACAATAGAAGGAGTAATCCAGATCTAGAGAAGAGACGAATCCACTACTGTGATTATCCTGGTAAGTCATCTTACCTAGTAGAGCACCAGTCATCATAGTTAGCATTTTTGTTGCTCTTTTAATCTTTAATTTTAAGATTAAAGCTTCTTAGAAAACTACTACTTGTCAGTAACAAGATCAGGCTCCCTATTTTTGTTCTTTCATCAAATTTGAGATCCAAAGACATGCACTGCTAATATTAGGTACTGGCATGAAAACTCAAGTTTAAAAAAAAGATGTTTATAAACTTTACCTCTTAAAAAAAAAAACAATATAGTAATATGAGGTAGTATATGGAAAAGTGGAATAATTCTGTTAGTACTTCTGACAATTTAGTGCCACTTTCTCATATTTTAGACAACTTCTCAAATTTCAGTTTGTTTTATATCTCAAATCTTTGAACAATTAACCTTGCAAGCATATGTGTACTCACGTTATCCATTCATATATGCTCAAGTCAATAAGGGAAATTTTCTCTGTCTGTCATCACCTATGAGGTACACATTGTTTGCACTAGATACCATGACTGAATATGGTGTTCTTCTGAGTTCTACATTAGAATTTCACAACATATTTTTAAGTTATAAAGTATTTGAAGCTAGGCTTAAATTTCACTTCTAGGTATTTGATTCTCCTTTGCACATACTTTAAATCAGACCTCAGAGGAGGGAGATTTGGGTGGGGAGAAAAGAAAAGAAACCTACTTGCTATTATTTTCTTATCTGCCAAGAAGTCTATACTTAATAGTTTGAAAATGGGCTTCTAATAGTGTTATTTTATAACTACTACATGATCCTAAATATGAAGTGACTACCACAATGTAGGTTTGGACAAGTTGCTGACATAAGATAGTTTCTGCCTTTAATACAGGGTATAATTTATTTACTGTGGTACATGATATGGCATGACAAATGCTGAATGAAGAAACAAATGTAGACATATGGAAAATTACTATAATCTTCGATAATAACGAAGTTAACTCTAGAAGACATTTAAGATTTTAAGAAATTTAAGGATGTAAGTTACTGAAGTATCTGTTGGAACATAAACAGAAATTTTCCAGTTGTAACTGGGCTCCTAGGTCTATTTTTTTTATGTATAAGAACAAGCTCTTAATGTTTTTTGACTAATGGAATACTTTAGTAAAAACTTCATTTAAAATGTGAAGCTCCATATGAGGGGTTTCATCTTGCTTTTAAACATTGAATCATCAGACAAAAAGATTTCAAAAAGATTCACAAAATGACAAGCTGTTCTTCCTCTCTCCTTATTTTAGGCTGCACAAAAGTTTATACAAAGTCTTCTCATTTAAAAGCTCACCTGAGGACTCATACTGGTATGTAATTTTCTAGTTAATTCTGCGAGTTGTGTAAATATCATAAGTGGTATTCATCCTTTTAAAAGCCAAAACCTGTTTGATCTCTTCTTTCTCCTGTCAACTTTATTTTTTTTAATGGCCTACCTTTTCAGCAGGGGCTTGGCTCAAGCCTCCAGTTAAGACATACAGGACAGTATGGTTCCCAAACGGTCAAAGAGTCTAATAGAAATCATTTAGCTCTGAGTTCCTCAAAAAATGTAAACAGTGATTTTTACTAATGGATTTAAAAATCCTCAATGGCCCATGTTATTTCAGGTTTAAAGCTCTATTTAAAAAAACAACTTTTTCTCCTTTGGAAAATGATTTTTCTGATGATCTGTCACCATAATTACTAAACATTTTATTTTTTGCTTTTAGCAGTTTAAATATAATTGCTGTGCTAATATTTTTAGATTTCACCTTGTTCAGTTCAGCTAAAAATATCTCTTTATGTGCATTTTCCCTAGGCAGGTGGGGCTAAAATATTAAAATAAATGGCCAGAGTTTGTAAGTCAAGAACTTTTATTTTTATTTTCCTTTAGTTATGTGAGGGAGATGATATAATATTTTATTTAAAGAGAATCTGAGACCCATGTCAGAAAACCAGAACTTCTATATTTAGAACCTTTAAAAATAAAAGTATTTTTGTATAACATATATATATATACCTATTCCATACCTATTTCCACAGGGAACAGCTTTTTAATTCTTAATTGCTTTGTTAGCAGTACTGTAATCTTAGTCAAGTGCTAAAGCATATTTAATAATGGAGTACTATTGATAGTACACATTATAGCCAATATATTTATAGTCAAGTAATAAAGTGTATTTAAAGCTGTGGATTTAAAAGCACCCTCCATTTAGGAAAAATAGGGGTTAGATACACTCTGAATAATATGGTATTACCTGAAGTTCAAAGAAAAAGTTTGTTAATATAAGCAATGACCTAGCAAAATGTATTATTCTGTCATTGCTATGGAAACAAGAGTATTCAACAGTTACTTTGAATGGTTTGTTGGATTAGTGTAAAGACTTGAATCTCCCCAGGCTAGATGTTACTATGGAAATTGAGTTTTGATAAATGAAGTAGTTATCTCTAACTGCTGCATTAAAGAAGTAAAAGCATTTGAACAAAGGTCAACGCTAGAACATACTTAGTAGGAATAGGTTTTCTTAGGTTTTTGTACCTGTAGTAGGAACCATGACTTGGGTATTCTAGAGACAGCAACACTACACATTAGAACACTAAACACTTTGTTTCGAATAGGTGAAGTATTTTTTAATTTAGGTCTCCTTGGGCTTTTGGTTGATGAATTTTGAAAACGAAAGGACCTCTTCACTATCACTTAAAATAGCAGGTTGTTTTGATTGGTACAAGACACAAATGTAACATGATGTTGATAGCATAACTTTTAAACCTTAGAAACACACTTGAACATTGAACATTGAAGACCTACTGTGTGCATAGCTCATGGAAAGTGTAAATTACATTATTATTCTATAAAGGAATTCTGCTTTTCCAATCGAGAATAATGACTGAAATTAGGTTTAGGCGTATGATAATGTTGAACAAATAATAGACATGATTAAAAAAACCAAAGAAGAACGTCTAAGTAGTGCGTTTTCTGTGTGGGCCTTTATGTTTTACTTGAAAAAACAATTTTAAGTGTTGAGATTGTCTTTCAAACAGATTTTAAGCTTTCTCTTTTTTTTTTTCACCTTTGAAAGGCTTTGGTGTGGAATAGGGAAGAGAGTTGGAAAAGATTTGAAGTCTTCTAGAAATGGAAGGTTGCAGTTCAATTGGTTAATATTATGTAATTATATTCTGCTGAATTGGAACCAGTTGTATCTAAATAACCTGACAACCATGTCAAATTTTTAGCACTCTTAAACTTTAGCGTGATCTTGGGGTTCAGGAACTCGACCTGTTAGCATACTTGATAGCAAATACCTCTTTAACGGATGTTTTTTGTGGACTGTAATTTTAAAAACAAAACAAAATTGTTAAAAATAAAAAGATCATTCCTGGTTTGTTTTATATCGCCATCTACTTTTTTCATTTATTCACTAACAAGTTTTTCATTCAACATCTTCTAACAAGTGAGTGAGGCCGAGTAATCCAGTTTAATAAAGTTTTGTTTGATAGTCTTTCAAATGCCTTGGGGAGGGCTTTAGCAGACTTGTTCATCTAGCTAAACCCGTTCTTCAGTAGTCATAGAGCACTGAAGTTGTTTTCTCCTTATTCTGAGTTCTTAGACAATGCCTTTGAAATTTGCCTGTGCTATCTCTTTGCCTGCTCCCTGCCCCCACCAGTTGTGTCAAATATGGGTGCCCTAAGCAAGTCGAGATATGCTTTTTTTCTTTTAAGATTTGGATAATGAATTGGTAATTTTTAAAGTATTTTCACTCTTATTTAGCAAGTTTTGTTTCATTTCCCACTGGTGCAGATTTAGCATGTTAGGACACTTCATTTAAAAACAATAACTTAACATTTCTCTAATTTCCTTAGATACATGTTACAAAGCACTTTGCTCATATCATGGGAGGTAGATAATATTATAAGCCTCATTTTTATAAAGGTGAAAATCAAGGCATAGAGAGAAATGTTATTAGATCTTTGACTTCCTTTGATCCTACTTAGTCTGTTTTATACATTTAAAACCAGAGATGAAGAACTTACTGAAGACTGCACGAGGCCCTCTAGGTCCTCAAGCATGGCCCTTTGACTGAATCCAAACTTCACAGAATAAATTCCCTTAATGAAAGGATTTGTTCTGTAAATCTTGGATTCACTCATAAGGCTGCATGTACCCCAGGACCTCAGCTTCCCTGGGCCTATTCAGAGCCCTCCTCAGAAAGGGGGAGGGGTCCATGGTTTTCCTCTTCACTTCCCAAAGGAGGCCTATGATACAAAAACTATTAAGAAACCTTTATCAGTAGGTGGCAAAGTCAGTAGTTAAGTCAGCTAGTTTACAATGAGTTAATCAAAAGTGCAAGTACTCTCTTATTCCTTCTGTTTACTGTGGCAATTTTTTCTTATTCCTTCTATTTATCTGAGGTCACAACCAAAATGCTCTTTTAATGTCACAGGTTTTGGTTTTTCCCATTTATCTTTCCTCTTGATCTTTCTTAAATCTACTCAATGTGCTATCATAAAATTACCGTAAACTGGAGAGAAGAGAACCCTGGGATGGGTTAGATGCTTTAGGTATTTAAAGTAGGTAAAAAGCATTTAGGGCTGAACATGTAGAAAAGGGTGTGTGTGTGTGTGTGTGTGTGTGTGTGTGTGTGTGTGTGTGTGTGTGTGTGTGTGTGTGTGTATGTATGTAAAGAAAATTGAATTAAAGGTATCCCAAAGCATCAATACTCTGGGCAGTAAGCTAAATGAGTTCTTTTCCATTAGGTGTATTTTTTGGCATATGTTTTAAATAAATTTTAGCAGAAAAAAAATTTTAAAGCCTTTTCTTTTAAATGACAGTTTTTTTAATCTGCATTTTTTTGGTCATCTATTTCCTAGTCAAATGGAAATACTGCGTTAAACAAACGTGTAGCTAAATTTAAGAAACTATTCCAATGCCATCTTGTATATAGAGATGTGAAATTTGTTTCCTCTCCTTCATCTGAAAGTAATTTAAAAAAAAAAAAACTTAATTTCAGTGATCTAGAACATGGCCCAGAACCAGGAAAATAGCAACAAAACCTTGAAAGCAAATCCAAGGATGACACAGAGTTCATGTACTAAAGGCCTTAAGCTATTTTCCCAGAGCCTATTTGCTCTTACTTCTACCTCTTACTAAAGAGTAAAAAGACTTAAGGACTCGAGAAGCCTAAGTTTAGGGTGGCAAACAACCTTCTATGCTTCCATAGGACATCTCCCGCACCCGGTTATATTACTGTGTTATGATGCATTTATTGAACCGAAGTTTATTATTAACATTTATTTACCATTTTGCTTTGCCTGCAATTCCCATTTTATAAATAAGGAGATTGAGACGTATAAGTATATAGCTGGTTAAGTACAAGTATGTGTATTTTTTATATATGCACATATATGTAGAGAATGCATTACGTTTAAAGAAGGCTTTAAGTCTCAAATGATTTTATTTCAAAGATTGGATTTAGTACCTGGGAAATTAACTCAAGATTGTCAAGAAATGGTTTCTGAGGTTGCTCCTTAATATTTTGATAATATCACTTATTTCAAATGCTTATGCATTTCTCATTATTTTTGTCCATTTAGAAGTTTGTATTGGTGTCCTTTTTGGATGATGGTATATGGAAATGCTTAGGAAATTACATTCAATTCAGTCCCATGTTTTTAAATGCCTGATATGTGCCAGGCACTGCTTTAAGCATACAGAAAGTTGAGTTCTGTTGATTGGGATATTTTATCATGAATACTTGATTGATGGCCTTTTTTTTCCTTGGTAGTCATGCAAAAACTACAATTTTATCATGTTCTTTGTGAAACTGGGGTAAAAGGTCTAGAAAACTTACATATCTTTATCTATAGGATACAGAAAAATTGAAACCTCTTAAGACATGAAACGGTGAATAGTTTACTCTCAAGGTCTACCTCTGAAGCTGTCTTGGGCAAATCACCTAGCTTCAAAGACTAAATTGTGGAAGAAACTACTGATCTACCATTTGCTTTTTTTTTTTTTTAAAGGTTATCTTACTAGGAATTGCCTGCACCATTGAAATCACATTCAGGACCCTTCCCCCACCCCCAAAAACCTCTTTACATAAGAGGTGAAAAGATTCTTAGAGATGACCTTGAAATGCAGTCCTTTGTGAAAGGAATAGATAAGATCTAAAGATAGCGAGTTGATTAAATTTTATCATCAAAAAAACTTTCTGAAAGAGCTTTTGAAATAGAAAAGAAGGAGTAATTTTGTAACACTTAACACTTAATCTGAGAGCATAGCCTTAGAGTCAGGAGGATATGGATGAGCCTAGCATAGGTGCTTAATGAATGTTAATAATTCTAAGAATATTTCTTATTAATTAGGTAACTATATTTTAACATCTTATTTTACCGGAAACTGTTACCAGAAGCAGAAAAACTACAGCAGACATAGTGATTTATTACAGAATGTGGCACCTTTGGCCTATTTCAAGGGATACTCCTGCTTCTCTGATAGGATTAGATCTCCAGAATTTAGCTAAACCTGAGACTCCATACTCATGGGTGCTCTGGATTTATGAGACTTGGAAATCTAAACTTAACGCCTGAAGCTCAGAATACTTTTCAGTGATCCAGATTGGTTTTATTGGTTCTGTTACTGAACCCAATGTATCTTTAGATCAAGGAAGGGGTGTAGTGCAGTACCTCTCCAGCCAGAGAACCTGTGTTTTAATTCTCTAAGTCACAACCTTTCTGTGCCTCAGTTTCCTTTATAAGATAAAGCATCTGGACTGTCATTTCTAAGGTCCTGACTCTTAACTCTGCTATCCTATGACTTTTTTCCCCATTTCTCTTTCTCTCTCTCTCTGTCTCTGTCTCTCTGTCTCTCTGTCTCTCTCTCTCTCTTTCTTTCTCTCTCTCTTTCTCTCTTTCTCATACACACACACACACACACACACTTTGGAGTTTTTCTTATGTTAAGTAACATTTGTTTAGAAATGTGGTTCAGTTTATAACTTTTGGTCACAAACCAAACCATTTTTTTTTCTTTTGAGATTGTATTTAAGTAAACAATTCAGTCTTAAAAATTTTTGAAGGCTTCGTGTGGTCATGGGTGAACGTGGTCATCACAAAAACTGAAGGCAAGTCCTTGGCAGTGTGGTAGAAGGCTTTGAAGCCAGTGATCCAGAAAACAAGGTTTTTAACAATTCAATCAAACTCTAAATTTCAATGAGAGGTTAGTGAAAATAAAGATAAATCGCCCCTCCCTTCCTCCCCAAATCTGTCCCAGGTTAGTAAACCCTTAGGTGGGTATTTGATGATACTCTAAGATGAGGGGCCTCAGGGGTCTTTCCAATTCTAAATCTAAGATCTTTTATCTCACATTCCATATTTTGGGTTAATAAAATACCCATGATACAAATTCAGTAAGTTTATGACAAAAATAATCATGAAAGCTATATTTTCCTTTAGAATACCAGGGAGTTCTGTGGTTTGACAAGTCGGTGTTTGAATTATTTGTCTGTTACCTCCCAAAAAAAAAAATGAAAAATACGATTAGGATTGTCCAGATTAGGTTTTGACATCCCAGATACATACATTTTACTTCTGTGTTCCCCGTATCTCAGCACAGTGTTGATGCCTGTTAGACACAGTACAGTAGGCATGGTTTGCTTGATTTTTTTAAAAAAATGTTACATGTGTACCGCTACACTTAGAATTGTAATTTCATTGTTGTATCTGTCCAATTTATTGGCTCTGCTCTGTAATCCTTTTTTTTGTTTGTTTGTTTGTTTTTAGAGGGGGGAAGTCATGGCAATTGGGATTAAGTGACTCTTGCCCCAAGGTCACATGGCTAGTAAGTGTTCAGTGTCTGAGGCCAGGTTTGAATTCAGGTCCTCCTGACTCCAGGGAAGGTGCTCTGTTATTCACTGTACCACCTAACCGCCTCTCCTTCTGTTTTTTAATAAAGGACATTCATGAGTAGTTGTGGCCAGTATTGTTTTGATGAGACTTCCTTAATGCAAGCTTAATCACTGGCCTTCTAGATTAGATGGTGGGCATCCAGTTTGATGCAGCCTATTAAAGCTTCAGATCTACTTTCATAGTCTTTGAGAACCCAGGTTCAGCTATTGCCTTTGTAGTCACCAGATTGACTTATAATTTAGAGACAGATAGCTCTATGAATTGGCTGTCATGACTGCTTTTAAATGATGCAGGAAAGTATTTCCTCTAGAAATACTGCTGCTTCTCTCTGTTAGAAGAATCTTGACAGCATTCTCATGAAAGCATTCGCTATGAAGCTGACTAAATCAGTCCATTATTCTGTTGGTTGCTCTCAATCTACAATTTCCAATTGCATTATTTGCTCTTAGCTTCTTAACTAGGTTTTCTGTGCATCTGGCAGTAAATACATTGAGACGAACAGCCAGCTTTTTAATGTACCTTATCGTGTCTCCTAAATGATTTACAAATATAGTCTGGCAGAATGAAGAGGAAATTAGGACATTGATTTTTCTCTCACCTTTTACTACTACTTTTTAGAAAACTATAAGATAGCTTTGTCTACACATGACGCTTCTCAGAATTACCTAGATGAGTGTTCCTTTTAAGTTGAGTTCTTCCAGTCTTAAAGTGAGCTCTCCTGCTGCCAGAGTTCCCACTTGTGGTTCCGGAGAGTCTGGGTATTTAAAACCCCAATGCTACCTCCATTAAGCCACTCCTCTTCAGCAAAATTTCACCAGTGGCTTTATAATCAGTGCGTAATTTGGAACAATACTTGGGTGTTTTAAAAATCATTCAAGGCATCTGTTCTGTTTTGCTAATGGAATATTTAAATGCGATATTAGGGCAAAGTTACAGGCACCTATTCTTAATGTCCATCTCTTCATTTGCTTTCTTAAAGCATTGTGTTTCCTCCTGACTTTTATAACTATTCAGAACTTAACTCTATGAAGGCTATTTTTGATGCCTATTTGTTAGTATTTTTCTTCAAAGATTAGGATTGCTAATCTTTCAACTTCTTAAAAATAGAATTATGTAATACTACATAAATTTAAGAAAGTGGGAGCTTGTTTTCCAAGTTGTGAAAACTTGTAATTTTTCTTAGCTGTTGGAAAGCTTTATATTAACTGTAAGAACTTTAAAAAATACATTTTATGTTGAAAGAGCCTAACAAAATATTTTAAATTTGGTGGCATTGGAAGGGGGCTTGTGCAAAAATCCAATTAAACTTATGAAACCTCAATCCTGTTGAAATGTAACTTAAAAGGAAGGCAGTTCAGTTTCCCAGAAGTACTGTGTATAGTATTTCTGGCTGGGGAAGAAAGGGCTAGAGTGTGCTATTTGGCCAGAAGTTGGTACTAACTTCCTCCATGGTGTTTTACTTGAGCTGTGTTGACACTTTAACAAATCCCATGGAAGCTTCGCTGAAGTGGAGGAGGAGCTGGGTTGTGCTTTTACAGTAAAATATCAGTTTGATACAATGATCAGACTCTAATAACGAAAGTCTAGGGAACCAAGGATATTCTTGTTTGAATTAATCTATAGGCATACAAGTGTTGGAATAGAACCAAGATTTCAGAAACTTAATGGCTACTGTATTTCACACAATCAGTAAAGTAAACTCTCAGACTATCGGCAAAGTCTTACTCTTGCTTCATAGCCAACAAAAATACCGGACAAAAGGGTCTACTGTCCCTTGTTGTTAAGGTAAATCCTGACAACGAAGTCTTTCTTGCTCATTAAATTCAGCAAAAGGCTCGAATAATTTCTTTTAAAATAAGGTAATTTTAGGCAATTTTTTCTCACCACAGAAGCCAGGGATAAATTCCTCTTTCCAATAAAGAGCAGAAAAGTACATATCTACTGTGCTTGGCTCCAGAATTTGTGTATTTTTCATGAGGTATACAAAAAAAAAAAAAACCAACTTTCCTTCTCTCTAAAAAGAGATAGCCTTATTTTGATTTATTCTTCTGAGTTGTTGTTTTTAGCCACATCACTAACTGTATCTTCAAGTCAGAAATTAAGTGTGTCCTTTAAATATATGCAAAATAAACAGGCTAAAAATGGTGTTCGAAGAGATGAAGACATACTCATCTCCTATTTCTCTAGGATACAGCTGGTGGTGTGGTGGCTGGGGAACTAGACCTAGTTCAGGAAGGCTGGAGTTCAAATCACAACCACTTTTCCTTAGTTTCCTCAGCTGTCAAATGGGAGTCATAGAACACATGGTGGCTGCTATATAAATGCTTATTCTCAGCTCCATTTGTCCTCTGCTTGCTTTAAAAATGAGTAGTCATTGGTGTTGAAGTAAATGATTGAAACATTGGAAATGTACTTATGTTTTGGGTACTTTAGTTTGAGTTGAAATTATATTTAAGTTGGAATTCATTTTAAAGTGCCATATTGAGGGTTCTTAACTAGAAAGAACTTGATTAAAGGTAGTTTCAGAATTGTATATTCTTTCAGCCCCTTTCCAAAATTAAAATACATGTAAAATTTAAAAATATATTCTTGGAGGGGAGGAGAGGAGTTCAGGGTTTGAGATGAAATAATATTTTGCAAAAGAAAACTAGTAATTCTCTCTCCTTGGCTATTAGTGCCCAGGAGAAAAGGAGGGTTGCAAGGTAGGAGGGCATCATACCAAAGACTTCAGCCACCAAGACACAAAGGTGAAGAAGCTTAAGTTAATAGTTAGGAACACTTTTTTTTTTAAACCTCATTCCCTCCTGCCAGTGTAATTTATTTATTTATTTGCCTGGGAGTATAGAACATCTTACTTAATAATTCTACTGTACCTAAGCCAGGCATAGTTACTGATATAGCAGAAACTGTTATCTGCAAATTTTAGATGTCTCAGTTAGTGTGAAAAGTCTTCAAAAATTTATCATTCATGTAAAATTTCCTTTGCTAAACTTCCCTTTTTAATAAAGTGAATAAAATGCAGGTATTTAAAACAAGTAGGTTTTGCCCTTTTCTGCCTCTTCCCACTCCCTCCCAGTCCCAGTATTTTTTTTTTCTTTTTAGAGGGAGGAAGGCTGGGCAGTTGGGGTTAAGTGACTTGCCCAAGGTTTTACGGCTAGTAAGTATTAAGGGTCTGAAGCTGGGTTTGAACTTGGGTCATCCTGACTCAAGGACCAGTGCTGTATTCGCTGTACCATCTAGCCTCCCCAAGTCCAGTATTTTAAACTCTTAACTGCTTTGGACAGTGGATTGTTTGAAGGGATCTTGTAGGCTACTTTTTGACAGTTGACCATTTCTATGCTATACGGACATACGGTAATATTTTGATGGGTAAATCTACCACATATTGTGCTGGATTTTTTCCTTCTTAATCTACATATACGATCATTTACAAACTTAGAAAAAATGTATAACAAATTTTAAAAACCTGCTTAACAGATAGTCAGTAAACTGATCTTTGACAAGATTAAATTAATTTAATCATTTCCAAATGTGGATCAAGAATTACAGGATAGGAGGGGCAGCTAGGTGGCGCAGTGAATAGAGCACCGGCCCTGGAGTCAGGAGGACCTGAGTTCAAATCCGGCCTCAGACACTTAACACAAAAACTAGCCGTGTGACCTTGGGCAAGTCACTTAACCCCAACTGCCCTCCAAAAAGGGGAAAAAAAGCTTGCTTCAAGATTTACAGGATAGGGAATGGAGTAGTAAGGATTGCAAATAGAGCATCAAAATGAATATATGGGAAAATAACGAAGCAGCGCTTTAGACATGTTTGGGAGTGAGAGGTCTCAAATCTGTGATAGTTGTTTAGGTCTGTTTGTAAAGTGAAATAGTTTAAAAGTAGGAAAGAGTTAGGTTGGACTACATGACTTCTGAGGTCCTTTAAAGCTCTAAATCTATAATCTTTTGACCAGGCCCACTTTCAGGTTTTACATAGATGTAAACAAATTATTGCGTAAGAGGTAGATCATCTTTAGATGATCAAGAGCTCTCCTTTTCCTTCTCATCCTTTCCACTCCTCCCTCTCATCTTCTGAAATTTTTAAAACTAGATTTTTTGGAATGTTTGTGTAAAATTTTTATATAGGTCTTTAGTCTTTGGCCAGACGTTTTAACAAATGGAATGAATGTCATATAAATTACCTTCTGATTATCTTGAGAGTAGGTAATACATCAGTATCAGCATGGTTCTTGACACTTGCTAGTTTTGTGGTCATTACTAAAGTCATTTAACTTCTTTCTCATGTGCACGATGGGAAGAATGAGTCCCAATTTAATAACATTACAATATAAATCCTTCTTCTTTGAATCTTTGCCTTTTCCTCAAAATATTAACAGTTGGGAATAAAAAATGCCAGAAGTAGTGAGTATTGTTGTAATGATTGTTGTAATTCCCCTTTTCCTTGTTCTGTCTTAGGTAATACCTATTTTCTTTGAATGTGCCATCTAACCCACCATTCCTTCATTGTTGCAGGTGAAAAGCCATACAAGTGCACATGGGAAGGATGTGACTGGAGATTTGCTCGCTCTGATGAATTAACACGTCACTACAGGAAACACACAGGAGCCAAACCTTTTCAATGTGCTGTGTGTAACCGGAGCTTCTCTCGCTCTGATCACCTAGCTCTGCACATGAAAAGACACCAGAATTGAGATGAACTGTTTCTTGAGGCTTGTCAGAGTCTATGCAATTCATTATTGATGTTATGCAGTTAGATTTGGCAAATTTTTAACTATGAACTTACCATAAAGAAATTGAAAACTGGAAGTGTATATTTTGTATATTAAGAGATAACAGGGAATATGTTATATTAATACCAAAGTGTTAATTCATTTTTAAAACCTGATATTGCTTGCTGTAATATATGGCTTTATTTGGCAGGTTTCATCTCAACAAGTAGTCACATCTCAAGATCTTGAGTATGTAGGTTTGGGTTTTTTGTTTTGTTTAAAGGGAAGAAGGGAGGGGAGGGATTATGTTGGAAGGGAATGGCAGACATTTGCCTCGTTTTTACTAAGTACCATCATTTATTGTGACCCTCTTTAGTACACAAATGAGTTGGCAGGCATGGAATGAAATTATGAATTACAGTGTGTCAAGATTTTACTTGGCATTGAATTATTTTTAAATGTTCTGGAATTCTTTGAAGAAGCAATGTATGTGGAAATTCACAAGCAGCCATTGAACAAATGTGTGGGTTTTATTTTTTTTAAAGGATGTGTTGCATATATTTGCTAGACAAATTTTTGTAAATGTGCAGATCAGCTCTAGGATTATCACAAGTTAGGATTCTTGTAGAAAAATCAAAAGTACTGATTTGAAAATAACAATAGTACATTCACAAGGAAGTTACTTTTCCAAACACTATCAACATTACTTTATTGTAAAAAAACAAAATCCTGGGGAGAAAACCCACTCTGATAATCATTCAAACAAACGATTAAAAGCAAAATTTCTGCACTGATTGAAATAGGGTTGCTTAAAGGGGCAAAGCATTTTACCTAAATTGTAAATGTCAGTGGCTTAATGAGGATAGTTACAATATATAAAATGTTAAACCTCTTACAATAAGCTAAACACAGTATCACTAAAGAAGGATTTATGATGCAGTTTTTGCATACTGAAATGCTAGCTTGTGCAGCACTGCTGGTTCAATGCCAATTTTATTTTATGTGGATGTTGCATGTGCTTTATAGTCATTTACAGTAAGATAAGAGACACAGTAATTTACTTAAATTACAGCGCAGCCTAGTTAATCCATTGTTAATATTGACGCAGCGTCTGCCTTTAAATATTAAATGACATGTTGAAAATTTAAGGATGCAACTGCTACATTTATGCAATATAGAATAGTAATGTAATGCTGTTAACCAAAGGGCAGAATAAATAAGCAAAATGCCAAAAAGGGTCGCGAAGTGAAAAATGAAAATTTAATTTTGTTTTAAAATATGTTTGTCTTTATTTATTTTGTGGAAGTACAGTAACTTTTTTTTAGAAGACAATTTTACATACACAATAAATTATAGTTTTGTTTGTTAGAAAACTTGCTCTTAAAAGAAATGTAAATAGTTGACATGGTGTAAATAATTTTGTAAGAGGCTTAATATGTTTATACATGGAAACGTACATACAAAGCATAAATTGGTTGCTGTTTTGCTTCTTTTCCCCCCTTATTTTTGTATTGTGGTATTTCCTATGCAAATAATGGAGCAAACAGCTGTATAGTTGTAGAATTTTTTTTGAGAGAATGAAATGTTTATATATTATGACAATTTTTTTTTTGAAAAATAAAAAGTGCCTAAAACGTTTATGGCGTTCCTTTATATTGAACCTCCCTTTTGCTTTTGAGAGGTAGCTTGATGTGTAGTAAAATGTCTGAAGGATTAGGTCACCTGGGCAAGTCACCCTGAGAACTCTGGTCCTCAGTTTTGATTGCTCATATTAAACAAAGGAGCTGGAAAAGGTGAATTGCAGTCCCTCTTAACTTAAAATCATCAAAATTAAAGAATTTTATAATACATTATGTTAACAAATGAGTGCTGTCATAATGACAACAAATTCCATTCCCAAAGTTAATTATTTAAAAGTCACTGCCTTACTGGGGCAAATTAATAAATGGAAGAGTTCACAAGAATGTTTAAAGATAGCATTTTATAATAGCCAAAACCTTAATTTAAGATAACCTAGACTGGATCTAACATGTAATTAGCCTTTCAAATGGAAGCGTAAGGGGAACCATAATTATTAGCTAATTGTTTTTTCCATCCTGTGACTACTCTAGGCCAACCTTAAATATGGTTTGGCTTGTGTGTGGAGTGTGGAAAAAGGGAGGTGAGGTGTATGACAATCATGGTTCACAAGATTCAGAAAGAATTCAAGCACGGTTTCTGACACTAGTTGTGGGAGTCCTTTAACTTTCAGTGGAGCATACACCCCCTCCCCCAACTTTCTCTTAGGTTGCATTTTTATCTTTACCTGAGAGATAGGAGATAGATAGTAAGAGGACTTAGATGCCCTTGATGAATTCAAGTCACCTGACCCAGTTGAATTGTACCCTAGGGACCTGAAAGTATTGGCAGATAAGACTTGCTGAGTCACTGTCGGTGATATTTCAAAGATCATAGAAAATGGGAAAGTTAACAAGATTGGAGAGGTAAATGTCCCTGTTTTCCAAAAGGGTTTGAAAAGAGAACATTGAGTCTTAACTAGGACAGTGAGAAATTTTGTGGGGAAAAATTCTTAGGGAAGTGGTAGCTACAAAGAGCTAGCATGGCTTGATTAAGCTTGTGCCAGTCTTAATTTTTTTTTTAAACTAAATTTCTAAATTGTTAGATTCCCCTACCTTGGAGACTTAAGACATTAGATAATCTCACGGAGGAGATGGAGAAATAGATGAAATAATGTCATTATGGATCTGTAACGGGTTAGATCCAGAATGTCAGTAAATGCTTTGATGTCAAGATGGTAGGTCTCCAGTGGCATACTCCAGCATCTGTGGTTGTCCCTGTGCTTTTTAGCATTCTTAAAAATTAAAAAGACTTGAGAAACATGCAGGTGACAGAAGGCTGGAAGGGGAATAGATAAGATAATTGGGGTAATGGGAACCAAAAGCATCAGGCTAAGCATAGAGCCAGATCTAATAAAATGACATTCAGTAGAGTCAATGTAACATCTTGAACTTGGGTATAAGAAATAAATTTCCCAAGTACAAGATGGGAGAGGCATAGCTAGATAGCAGTTCCTCAAAGTTATAGGTGTTTTAGTGGACTACAAGTTATAGCACAGTTGTGTTATGTATCAGTCAACAAAGTCCAACTGTACTCTTCCCTGATCATTTCTCAACTGGAGTATTTTAACTTTTGGCCCCATGGTTTGGACATTTGGTAAGGGGGAAAGGTCTCCAGAGGAGGGTAGCAAGAGTGGTGAAGACTTTTTATTTTTTTCACCACAATGATCTTTTATTTGCCAAGTTTAATGGTCTTTTCTCAGTTCATATCCTTCTTGACCTCTTTGAAGCATTTGCCACCATTGACTACCCTCTCATTCTAAATAGTCCTGCCACTCTGGAGTTGCCCTGATGTTATTTTTTCCTGGCTGTTCTACCTGTTGACAATTCCTGTTCAGTTTCATCTGCTTACTATCTGCCACGGCTAGTGGTGAAGACTTTTGACTGAGTCTACATCATATGAGGATTAGATTCGGCAGTGAGAAGATTTCAAGGGGCTATGAAAGTTATCTTCAAGCTTTTGAAGGATTGTTACATGAAAGAGGGATAAGTCTTGTTCTGTTTGGTCCAAGAGAACGGAACCAGAATTACTGTGTGGAAGATGAAAAAAAGGCAGATTGAGGCTTCACGTCAGGAAAACAAAAACTAAGCTGTCCAAAAGAGCAATTAATGAGCTGCTTCAGGAATTTATGGGTAACACCTGCTTGGAAGTCTTCAAGCACAAGCTGGTGTGTTAGTGAAGATTCCTTTCATGTACAGGTTCCAATGGCTTACCTAGATGGTTACTGAGATCACTTCCTTTTCAGATTCTATGGTGTTCCCAATACCAGAAAATCATGTATAAATCATTCGGTGTGAACCAAAAAGAAAACCAGTTGAAACTATCGGAGAGAGGTTGTTAATGCCAGACCCAAAAGTGTGACCCCTTGATTCTGTATATGATAGATGTTTGATACATGTTGAGTTCATTTTTTGAGGGGGGGGAGCTTGTATTGGGAAACCACAATGCTTTTGAGCCACAGGAGTAAACTGGTCATTCATTTGTATAATGTTTTAAAGTTTACAAAGGTTTTTTTTTTTTTTTTAATCACAGCCCACTAAGGTAAGTATTTTAAATATTATTTCTCCCTCCCTGTTGTATAGATGGGGAAATTATTGACTTGCCCAAATTCACATACTAGTGCTATTAGGCAAGTTTTGAACCTGTCTCCAGACCCCCCAGTATAATGTTTTTTTTCTAGCATATGACATGTTTTTAGGAACTTTACTCTGGCATTCTCCCGAAAAGAGTAGACTAGAGCTGGTAGAGGCTGGATAATATAGTAATCCAGGAGAGGTAACAGAAAACTTAAACTAGGGTAGAGGTAGTGAGAAGGGAAAAGATTAGGAATGGATACAAGAGATACTCAGGAGATAGAATGGTATCTTGAGAATTGATAACTTGCAAAACATGAGCTAATTACATACCATACATTTTTCCAATTATTTTAATACATGCTATTCCTTGGCAGAAATGTTGGTTTCTTCATTTTGTCAAATAGTCCTTTTGGATCAGCTTTTGACTCCTAACTCTTCTTTCCCTTACCCATCAACTGAGATTTGATGTTAAAGGTCCTTAAACTTTTGGAAACACCATTCTAAGGAACAGACCTTTTTGTATTCACTACTGAATCCATTCTTTTAAAATGAATTACCTTTTCCATGGAATTTGTCATTAATTCCCATTTTCTCCATGAACAGAAATGGTACTTTCTATCATCAGTGAGATATATAGCATGAATTGCTATATATCTTCCTTCACAGTCTTTAAGCTAAAGCCTCCATGAGCACTTGTAGGGGTTAGAGAGGGGATTCTTACTGTGTTACATCCAGGTCAGAACAGATGACCTCTGAAATCACAACATTCTTAAACTGAAGGAAACCTTGGGAATCAGGTTAGTTCAGGGGTTATCAGTCTTGTGTCGTGGACCTCTTTGGCAGTTTGATAAAAGCCTGTAGATCCCTTCTCAGAATTTTTTTAGTCTATTTTGAATTTATTTTGGAATACAGTAGAAATTTTGGTCAAGGTCTAATTTCTGAAGACTACTTTCATAATGTTTTTAAATGTCCAAAATAAAAATACATAGGATGGCAAAGGAAACCATTATATTTGAAGTCAAGATGTAATTTTTTCTCCTGGATCTAGGTTCACAGACTCCCTAAAGCCTATCCATGGACCTCTTAGGTTGTTTGTGTATTCCTAATTAATTACTCCTGAATTAGTCCAGTCCACTTAAAGCAGTTGAATTTCCCTGTTCAATTCTCTTTGGTAGTTATGTTGTTTGAATGACAAAGTCCTCCAAAACCTAGAGCTACTCTCTATCATGTCTTGAACTTCAAGCCCACAACATGATGGCTTCTCTCCTTACATAATATTCCTGGGTCCACCCATAGTTTTGCTCCCTGAAACTGGAAGCTCCTCCCTCTCTTCTTCTTACAAGTCTTATCCATTATTCAAGACAGTTCAAATTCTCCCTTTTTGAATGCTTCTATTTCATTAGTCCAATGGCATTTCAAATGTACCACTGTAGACTTTATTAGTTCTTACTGTTTGGAGAGTGTGTGAGTACTTTATTATCTCAAAAAACTTATTGAAGACAAAGACTTTGTACTATCTTGTATCCTCTGCTGACCTAATGAATGAATACTCATTCAGCAAACAGTTGGAATAAGCCAAGTACTCTGGTGTTGTGGGTTGTTCGGTTGTGGAATAGGACTGGTCCCTACCCCTGAAGACCTTAAAAGTACACTCAACAAATATTTGTTCATTGATTACCAATTTAGGCAAAAAGAAAATCCACTTTGTTGAGTGATACAGTACCAAATTTAACAGTGCATCAATGACATTAACCCAAGCTCTGTCAAATCTTCACGTGTATAACCTTTGAGTTTTTTTTTAAAGCAAAATGGGTGGCTATGATAATAAAGGAAAATTTCAGCAAATCATTGATACTTAAAGTATTTTCCCAAAGTATTAATGGGTTTTTAATTATTTTATTTTTTAAAAATCTATTCATTTGTGCTGTACAACAACCAACCAAACCCTAACTAAATCTTGAAACAGTTGATCCAGTTTTTAACAGAAAGGAGGGATATGTCCTATGTCCTGAAAGCTAATTTAGAGGAGTCATATAGTCAAACACAACTATAGATATTTTAAAATATTAATCTCAGTTTGCTGTATGAAATGATTTAGAGGAAAGAGCATTATATTTCAAACTAGGGCTTGGGTATGAATCCCAAACTGTGGTCTTTCAGGGTCTTAGCTTCTTATCTATAAAATGAGGTGGTTGGACTAGGTCTCCAGATATCTTCCAGCTCTTCAGTTATGTGACCTGAACGTAGATTTGTGTTTAAACATGATCTGGCTTACCTAATTTGGAACTGGGTCAAGAATACCAGCTAAGATGGGGAAAAAAATCCAAATTTTGAGAATATTTTTAATGTGTCCCCTTCCCTCTGATTGTTTTTTATAGTTGTACTGTATTATTGTATCGTTGTTTTTCTGATTGTATCACAGGCTGTGATGAAATGAATTAGATTAAGTTTGGCAAACATTTGTAATTCTAAGTAAGCGAACATGACTTCTTTGGAATCTGACAGGTGGGTGCTTATCTAATTATCCTGAATAGTAAGTAACCTTCCCTTATTTGCCATAAAGACCAGCAAGATCACCTTTGAGATAGTTAAATTCACAACTGGGTCATAGCATAATAAAAACTGCTAAGTAGGTAGGGTCTAATTCAATACTAACCAAATGTAGTCTTTGTTCTCAGAAGCTAATCAAATTGTTTTGTCATCTTCCTCCTGTGTGAGACTAAAATGAAACTTTAAAAAACGTAAACCATAATTTGGAAATGACAAAATACTGAGGTGGTTAAATCTTTCTTGTTCAATAGGAGAAGCTTAAAAACAGAAGGAAATGGAATTTTTTAAATGATGAAAATATGTGATTGACAATATTAGTTTTCTGGGATTTGGGTCTTTTTTTACAATGCCTGGCACATAAGAGGTGCTTAACAACTATTGATTGATACTATCCCAATGATGCTACCCCTATGGTACTGGGCAGATCAGCTGACATAAATGAAGTTTTGAACTACATGGCTTCTGTGGGTCTTTTCTGACTCAATCTGGTAGCTCCAGCTACCAGACTGAATCAGTGAGAGTCTATCGTCTACAAATGTATGTTGTTCAGTTATTCCAGACTCTCTGTGATGCCATTTGGTGTTTTCTTGGCAGACATACTGAAGGGCTTCACCATTTCCCTCTCCAGCTCATTTTACAAATGAAAAAATTGAGGCAAACTAGGTTAAGTGACTTGTCCAGGGCCACACAGCTAGTAAGTGTCTGAGGGCAGATTTGAAGCCAGGTCTTCCTGGTGTCAGGCCTTGCATTCAATCTACTGTATCACCTACTTCCTTATATACTCTCCCTAATTCTCTTCCTGACTCTCCTTTCCCTATAGTCTGTAGACTCATTTATAGAAAAAGGGGAGGTAGAAAGGAAACAAGGAAGAGAGGGACTGTGATTTCCATGATTCACATTGGTCATTTTTTTGATTGCTCCTGCAGAATTCCACTAAGCCTACTATGCCTCTGGTCAAGATATAGGCTTAGGATGGGTCCAGAGGTTCAGATACATGAAGAAAAAAAGAAAGAAAGGAAAAAAGAAAGAAGGAAAGAAAAAGGAAGCAAGAAAGAAAAGGAAGAAGGAAGAAAGGAAGAAAAAGAAAACTGAATGAAAAGTATTACTTCGTGATAGACTATGGAGCTAGAGAACTGAAAAGACATTGGTTTACCCCAAGTCATAACCCAAAGTAATTTTTAAAAGTCCCATGGCATAACATTATGCGGGCAATGTAAAAACCGATGTTTCTGTTTATAATAGGATGAATGAATGTATTCTGCAAGAAAAAAAAAGCTTTCTAGTAATTTATGAACCAAATATTGCTCAGCACTAGGGATACAAATACGAAAAAACTAGACGGTTCCTGCCTTCAAGGAATTTTTTTTCTAATAAAGGGAGATAATGCAAATAAGGGGATGGTGAGCATTTTTTGGTGTGGAAAGTCATAGGGATAACTGGAACAATAGGACAGCCAAAATGACGTGTCCAGAAATAATGTTAGCATTGATTTGATTACAGTTATCAGAGCAAGGAATGGAAAGGGTAGGAAAGAGAGAATACATGCTATAGCTATATAGATTCAAAAAAGCACAGAGTGAAAGAGCTCGGTTGGGTGTGGGACCAGAAATAGAATTTGCCTATATGGCACTTTGTGATTCACAAAAAAGAAAGCATTCTCTCGACATTCTTATGATGATAAGCAAAATTGGAAGACCTGGATCTGAATCCTGCTCCTGCCAATTAATATGTGTGATTAGGGCAATTTTCCTGATATGTCTGCGCCTTGGTCCTTCTGAGATAGAATAAAAGGACTGGACAAATCAGTCTGACCTCTAAGTTTCATTTTAGCTCTATGGTTCTTTGTAATACAAATACAAACACAAACATTACTAATCCCATTTTACAGATGAGAAAACTGAGTTTCAGGGATGTATGTGTGCTCAGAGGTAAGTGGGGTGTTCAGGGGGGCACTAGAACCTCTGGTATGAGGGCTTGTGGAGCCCTTTTTAGGGCTGCTCATCCACATTGGGTGTCCACTAACTCACCCAACTCTCATCTGTGGTTCCAAGAAGTTGTACTACGTATAGCAGCCACACCCTGGTAAAGCCATCTTGGCAGATGGGCTAAACCAGGCTGAGGGTAACCACACGTTGGATGAGTTAGGGGAAATTCTACCTGAGGCATGTGAAGACTTCCCCCAGGGGAATGGGTAGATGAGAGCAATTTGTCCCACCTGGCCATGAAGAGGTAGAAGCAGATAATGGGCAGCACTTGGAGCTTAGTCAGACATTAAAGGTGCCAAGGTCGTCCTGACTTTTGTCTGGCCACTGGGTTCTGATGGCTCTGGAAAAAAGAGTGAGGCTAATGACTTTATGCAGCTCTGCTTCACTTAAATCTGATTCACTAGGAAGTTATCACTCCATGATGTCACTGGTCCTTTTTGAAAATAAAGGATGAACAACAAGCAGCATAAGTAGGACTTGAATCCAGCTGGTTTTAGTCAAAGTCCATTGCTCTTTCTGACTCATTTTTATTTTTAAAGTCCATGGGGAAGAGTGAATTGTTTATCGAGAGTTCAGATTTTATTTTGCAGACTATAACTAGGACATTTATACTGTGAATAGAGATAAAAGAGCTCTGTTGAACGTCAGGCTAAGAAGGGGAAAAGGAACAGGCATTTATATTGTACCTACTGTGTGCCAGGTGGGGGCAGCTAGGTGGCAGAGTGGATAGAGCACCAGGCCTGGAGTCAGGAAGATTCATCTTCCTGAGTTATCTGGCCTCAGACACTAGCTGTGTGACCCTGGGCAAGTCACTTAACCCTGTTTGTCTCAGTTAACTCATCTGTAAAATGAACTGGAGAAGGAAATGACAAACTGCTCCAGTATCTTTCCCCAAATGAGGGTGTGGAGAATTGGACACCATTAAAATGAGGCTCAAGAACAACAACAACATGTGTAAGGCATTGTGCTAAGTGGTGTGCAAATAACCATCTCATTTGATGCTCACAACACTGCTAGTTAGATGCTATACTTACCCCATTTTACAGTTGGAGAAATTGAGGCAAACAGGTTAAGTAACTTGCCCAGGGTCACACAGTAAATGTCCCAGGCTATATTTGAACTCAAGATTTTCTGATTCCAGGCCTATGCTCCATTCATTAATTTTAGAAAGTTGATATGGGGCAATAATCTGAGATTGTGTTTTAACTTGTAATATCAGCCTGTTAACAGCCCTTGAGCTTTTCAGTTCAATTCTTAAGTGTTACAATATGACATTTCTCAAAATCAACATAAGATTATCTTAAACTGAATATTATAACTGGTAAAATGTTTTAGGCAATAATAACATTGTATCAAATGATATAGAATCTACACAATAAGATCAAAAGCCCCACTTTAAATCTTTGAAACTTTGTCATCTCATGCAAAACACAGTTTATTTCCTATATATCTGAAGGAAGCATGGGTAAGAAATAAAAAGATGGTGCCTTTTTTATTCTCTGTTTCTAAAAAAGGAAGGTAAATACTGATATGATTCTATTTGCATCTGGAATTTCAGATTCTCATCCAAGAATCTAGTACCCTCTAAAAATATTAAATGATTAATCATCCCTTCACCACTATGAAAGATATCAAGTACTATTCTTATTGGTTCTACCAACAGAGAAATTGAAATGCCTGTACTGTGATAAAAGTGCTGCCAATTTCCTATATGTGTGAAGACCTTTCCATCCATCCATCCATCCATCTATCTGTCTATCTATCTATCTATCTATCTATCTATCTATCTATCTATCTATCTATCTATCTATCTATCTGTCTGTCTGTCTGTCTATTCATATATCTATCAGTCTGTATCTACAGCTTTATCTATATCTACCTACTCTAAGTCTCTATCAACAGCTCTATCTATCCATATATCAGTCTGTATAGCTATACAGACTATATCTATTTATCTATCTACCCATCTATCAGTCTCTCTCTTTCTCTTTCTTTCATTCATCATCTACCCACCTATCCATCCATTTATCCATCAACTAGAACTTGGCATTTCTAAAGAAAAGCATAGAAATTTCCTATTGTTACACTGTAGGGGAGGGAGAGGAAGTATTTAGTGTACCAACAGTTATGTATTATGTAAAAGTTCAGCATTGAAGCTAAGAGTGTTGAAGGTAAATATCACTAATGATACACTTGGAACATTCAGTTAGGGAAACTTTGTTGGCTTAGTTTAACTCATGTTCAGAGCTTGGATAAGTTAGGATACTTGTACATCCTAGACCAAGTTTGAAAGTTAATTCCTTTGAAATTGAAAATGGTTCCATTTGTGGGTTATTGACCAGTGGAAGCTTTGAGACTTAACTGAACACTTGTGGCTTGACACAATGAATTCCTAGTGTTATAAAAAATGGCATTTTCTGACATGGAAAGTATGTACATTTATAAACAGTAATTTTTTTTGGCCTTTTTTTTTTTTTTTTTTTTTTTTTTTTGCTTTTTGGAGGGCTATTGGGGTTAAGTAACTTGCCCAAGGTCACACAGCTAGTTCTTGTGTCAAGTGTCTGAGGCTAGATTTGAACTCAGGTCCTCCTGACTCTGGAGCCAGTGCTCTACTCGCTGCACCACCTAGCCAACCCCTAAACAGTAATTTTTTAAAAAAGAAATCTTTTACCAGTGCTTCTTTTTCTTTTTTCTTTCTGCACTTCTTTGTTTCCCAAATTGTCTCTGCCCCAGTAGAACTGTTTCTTATAACCAAGGAGTCTAGTTAAACAAAATAATTTCACATAATGGCTGTGCCTCAAAATAAGTCATCTCATTCACACCTACAGTCAACCAACTCTTTCTTGAGTGGAGGAAGATATATTTAACCATCAGTCAGTCCTCTGGAGCCAAAACTGGTCATTTTTGGTCGTCCAAGACTATTGTTTTACTTTACGCTATTGTCATTGTGTAAAGATTTGCTTACTATGCGCTGCATCAGTTCACCCACTTAACTGTAGTGGTAGGAGAATAAATCCTTTACTTTGACTGTTTGTTACATCCACAGTGGCTACCCACCTGGCCTATGCTGGAGTCCAGGGATACCTGGAACCCTGGGGTACCGATCTGAAGATGTACCTGTGATACATCTGAGTCTCTCCACTAACTGATTTTAAGTTTTGAAAAATTTTTATTCATAAACCTAAAAGACACATGAACTGATGCTGAGTGAAACGAGCAGAACCAGGAGAACATTGTACACAGTAACAGCAGCATGATGCAATGACCAATTCTGATAGACTTAGCTCTTCTCAGCAACACAATGATTTAAGACAATGCCAAAAGATTCATGATGGAAAATGCTGCCCACATCCAGAGAAAGAACTGTGGAATCCGAATGTAGATAAAAGCACACTGTTTTACTTCTCATGATTTTTTTCCCTTTTGTTCTGATTATTATTATATTATACCCTTATGGTATAATAACATTTCATTACATTCATGAGGTAAGAACTCTTGACATTAAGTCAGGAATGATCTGAGTTCAAATCTGGCTTCAGATACTACATGTGTAACCCTGGACAAGTCACATAACCTCAGTTTCCCCATCTGTACAATGGGGATAATGATAGCACCCACCTCTCATGGATCTTTTGAAGATCAAATGAGATAATAATTGTAAAGCACTTAGGGAAGTTATTTTTTTTTGGAGGGGGAAAGCAAGGCAATTGGGGTTAAGTGACTTGCCCAAGGTCACACAGCTAGTAAGTATGTCAACTGTCTGAGGTCGGATTTGAACTCAGGGCCTCCTGACTCCAGGGCTGGTTGCTCTATTCACTGTGCCACCTAATTGCCCCTAACTATTATTATTATAATAACACAATTTTTATAGCCATAACCCAATCAAAAGTCATCGTCTTTGTTTCCAATGCTTTGTCACCACAAAAAGAGCTACTATGAATATTTTCATGTACCTGGTACCTTTATTTCTGTCTCTGGAGTATATATATATATACCTAGTTCTGGGTCAAAGGGTATGGGCATTATAATCATTTTTAAATAACCTGAATTTCACAAAGCAACCCTCTTCTTTGTCTTTTTTTTTCAATTAGAAAAATTTTAAAGAGGGGAAAAATTAAGCAAAACATATCAAAACATATTTTAAAAGCCTGAAATTATATGCGGGATTCCATATTTGTAGCCACCTACCTCTGCAAAGAAGCAAGAGATGATGTCTTCTCAAATATCTCCTTTGGGGCTACATTTGGTCATTATAATTTTATAGAATTCAGTTTCAATTATTTTGTGGTTGTTCCCATTTCTTTTCATTTAAATTGTTGCAATCATCATATGTAGTTTTTCTGGTTCTGCTTACTTCATTTTGCATCAGTATTTATATGTCTTCCCATATCTTTCTGTATTCATCATATTCATCATTTCTGACAACACAATAATCTATTAAATTCATGCGCCACATTTTGTCAACCACTCTCCAGTCACTGGACATCTACTTTGTTTCTAATATTTTGCTACCACAGATAGGGCTGCTATGAATATTTTGGTATATATAGAAGTTTTCTGTCGTTGAAGTTTATGTCTAGCAGTGGGATTATCATTATTAATTAATAGTTAACAACTATAATTATTAATTAATTATAAAGATATTTGAAAATTTATTGGGGAGAGGGGAGATAGTCAACAGTTTTATTCTTATCCTATTTGCTTTGATTTTGTATATGCAGATACTTTTTAATTTCATGTAATCAAAAGAATCTAGTTTATCTTTTGTGGTTGAGTATCCCTTGCTTAGATAAAAGCTCTCTTCTTAATCATAGCTGTGAAAGATACCTGATCTTATTCTCTATTTTCTTTTTTCTTTTTCTGACTTTTAACATTCTAGTCATGTAACTATTTTGGGCTTATCATGGTATATGGTGTATAACACTGGTCTAAACACAATTTCTGTCAGTTTTGCAGTTTTGTCAGAAGTTCTTGTCAAACAGGGAGTTCTTCCCCAAATGATTTATATTATTGGGTTTTTAAAACACTGGGTCATTGAATTCAGTTGTTGCTGATTCTTTTCTAATCTGTTTCATTAAACTACTTTTCTATTTTTCAATCAATACCAAATAGTTTTTAACATTTAATAATATTTTATTTTTTCCAATTACATGTAAAGATAGTTTTCAACAATTATTTTGTAAGATTTTGAGTTCTGGGGGCAGGTAGGTGGCACAGTGAATAGAGCACCGACCCTGGAGTCAGGAGGACCTGAGTTCAAATCCGGCCTCAGACACTTGACATACTAGCCATGTGACTTTGAGCAAGTCACTTAACCCCCAATTGCCCTCCATAAAGCAAAAAAAAAAAGATTTTGAGTTCCAAATTTTTCTCCCTTCCTCTCTTCCCTCCTCCCTCCCCAAGACAGTAAGCAATCTGATATAGGTTATACATATACAATCACGTTAAACATATTTCCACATTAGTCATGTTATGAAAGAAGAATCAGAACAAAAGGGAAAAACTACAAGAAAGAATAGACAAAAAGCAACAAAAAAAGTGAAAATAGTCTGCCTCAATCTGCATCCAGACTCCATAGTTCTTCCTTTGGAATTGGTTATCATTTTCCATCACTAGTTTCTTGGAATTGTCTTGGATCATTGTATTGCTGAGAAGAGCTAAGTCAGTATCACAGTTAATCATTGTTACAATGTTGCTGTTACTATGTACAACGTTCTCCTGGTTCTGCTTGCTTCACTCGACATCAGTTCATGTAAATCTTTCCAGGCTTTTCTGAAATCCTTCTGCTCATCATTTCTTATAGAACAATGTATTCCATTACATTCACATATCACAAGTTGTTCAGCCATTCCCCAATTTATGGGCATCCCCTCAATTTCCAGTTCTTGGCCATCACAAAAAGAACTGCTATAAATATTTTTGTATGTGTGGGTCCTTTTCCCTTTTTTATGATCTTTTTGGGATACAGACATGGTAGTGAATACCAGATAGTTTTAAAGCCTCTTTTATGGTACAATCTGAAGTCTGGAAGACTATTCATCCTTCATTCCTACATTTTTTTTTTGTTGTTGTTGTTGTTTGTCTAGATATTCTAGAACTTTGATTCTCCCAAGTGAATTTTATGATTTTTTTTATTTGTGTAAAGTATCCCATTGATAGTTTGATTGATATAGCACTAAATTTGTAAATTAATTTAGGGAGTATTTTTTTAAAAAATTATATTCATGTTGTCCAGCCATGGTTATTGACTATTCTTTCAATCATTTGAGTTATTATTTTTTTAAATGTGTTTTAAAATTTTGTTTATGTTTTTTTAGTATAAACAATTGATTTTAATTGTTCCTCTATTCCAGAGGCAAGTTTAAGGGGAAAAAAACCCTACTACAATAGGCATTTTTTCCTTTTACTGCTTGCTAAAAACCAGATTCAGAGACTGTTTAGCATGAATTCCACATAGAACCATAAGTCATCCTGGCTTCTGAATTTGTACATAAATAGAAATTTTAGGACTACAAAATTTGATATAACACTAGAGGGAACAGTCAGAAACTGCTTTTCTTGTCCAGCTCTGAGGGGTGGTCAAGGATTTTTATAAATCATATGTTCAAACATTATTTCACATAAGAGTTTATTTCACACAACTTTCCAGTTTTATGTAGTACTTTATAATCCCAATAGGTAAAATTTATGTAGTACTTTTAAGTTTTGCAAAGTATTGTACATGTTATGTCATCTGATGCTTGCAACAACCCTGTGAGGTAGGTAGTATTATCCCCATTTTACAGTCGAGGAAATTAGGGAAAGAGATTAAGTGACTCAACTCCAGGTCTCATAGCTAGTAAGTAACTGAATGACTCGCTGAGGGTCACAGAGATAGTAAGAGTCTGAGGTAGGATTTGAATTCTGGTCTTTCTGACTGTCTAGTTCTTGTACCACTGTACCATTAGCAGCCTTTTCTTTGCAAGTCCTGTTAAAGCTACCCTAGACATTGTTATAAAAGGACAGAAATGAACAAGTTGTCCTGGCAGTAATTAGCTACTCAGTCTCATAAAAGGAATACTTATTTATGGGAAATTTTGTTGTTTATTGCTCTGATAGTATGATCTCTGCCAATAGGATCATAGATTTTAAAGGTAGAAGATACCTTATAGGTCACCCAGTCAAGCCCTTTATTGTTATAAAGATAAGGAAAGATCTAGGTGGTGATAAAATTTTGAACAACAATGAAACAGATGGGAGGGGCTTAAGTTTCTACTACCTAGGGCTTTGGGGGGAGGCACCACAGATCAGGATCCTAGAGGAAAATAAATAAATAAGCAAACAAAGCCAATGGGACTGAATTGTAGTAATAGGGAAGGTGGGAATTTTGGTTAATGTGCTTAGAACTTGGGTTTGCTAGCGTAATGAACTGTAGTCAGTTATTTTACTTTAAGAAGACTAATACTTCCCTCATTGATACTCTAGGCATCCTAGAATATCAAGAAATGCCTCACCCATTTTGCAAGGAGATATCAATTTATTTGTGGAGAGCCTATTATGACATTCAAGGAACTTTGCTGAAATAATAAATATGGTTCCTGCCCTCATAAAGCTTACAGTGTAGTACAAATGATAAGGATTTTGATGCCAGGATTTTTTAAAAACTTAACCTGTGACTTCATTGGTATCGTGAATTACCTATTTAAAAAAACCCCACTGTTTCACTAATGCATATCAGTGGCTGAGTTGCTACATACCACTTTAGTTAATATAATGAAGAGACTGAGATGTTAAATCTCTTGCTCAAGGTCACATAGTCAGACTGAGTCAGAGACAGGTGGGACTTGAGCCCAGGTGGTCCTGGTTTGAGGCTGGAACAAAAATGCAACAAGTCTGACGAAAAAGAGATCGTATCTGTGGATTTTCCCAGAAAGCTTCATGGAAGAAAAATAATCACAGAACAAGGACTACATGCTTTAACTGTGTCAAGAATATAACTTACAAAATGCCAATTTATTAGAACTTTATTTTTTCTGATAGAAATTAGAATATTACAATTTTTATTCTTTTCTAATTAATAGGTGTTTTAAACATTGCATTTAGCAGGCTCTATTTCTGAAAATTTCAACTATCTATGTGTCCTAGGGGAAGCCACTCACACTTCTGGGACTCAGTTTCACAAAATCACAGAGTCTTGGAGCTGTAGATGACATCAGGGACATCCGGACTTATAGATATAGATAGATATAGATGTAGACATAGACATAGATATAGATATAGATATGTAGTTATAGATATATACCTTATCTATGTCTCTATATGTATCTATGTCTATGTCAAGAGTTACCCCCAAACACATCATCATAATAAGAATAGTTAGCATTTATATAGCACTTAAAGATATCTCATTTTATCCTTACCACAATCTGGGGAGGTAGGTGCTATTGTACCCATTTTACAGATGAGGAGACTGAGGCAAACAGGTTAAGTGACTTTGCAGGGTCCCCCAGCTAATTAGTGACTGAGATGGGGTTTTAATTCAGGTCTTCTTGACTCCAAGTCCAGCACTCTCTACACTATATAACCTAGCTATCTATATTTTACTAGTGTCACTCAGTCTTTGCTTGAAGATCTCTATTTGAAAGAGATTGTGAATTTATCACCTTGTACAATATTCCATTCCACCTTTTTGATCTCAGGTCCTCCTGACTCCAGGGCCGGTGCTGTATTCACTGTGCCGCCAAGCCATCCCCCAGTGATCCTTTTTTCTTCTTTTTTTTTTGCTTTATGGAGAGGGGAAGGCAGGGCAATTGGAGTTAAGTGATTTCCCCAAGGTCACTAGCAAATGTTAAGTGTCTGAGGCCGGATTTGAACTCAGGTCCTCCTGACTCCAGGGCCGGTGCTCTATGCACTCTGCCACCTAGCCACCCAAATTCCACCTTTAAAAAAAAAATTTCTTTTTTCCCTGGTTACATGTAAAAACATTTTTAAACACTTGTTTTTAACAATCTTGAGTTCCAAATTCTCTCCTTCCATCCCTCCTTTCCCCCACTCTCTGAGCAATTTGATATAGGTTATACATGTACAGTCATGCAAAACATATTTCCATATTAGTCACGTGGTGAAAGAAAACACAGAACAAAAAAACCTCAACCTACAATGAAAAAAAAAAAGTGAAAAATTGACCTGCATTCAGACTCCCTCAGTTCTTTCCCTGAGGCGAGATAGTGTTTTTTATCATGAGTCCTTCGACACTGTCTTGGATCACTGTATTGCTGAGAGCAGCTAAGTCATTTGCAATTGGTCCTACATTATTGCTGTTACCATGTACAATGTTCTTCAAGTTCTGCACACTTCGTTTTGTATCAATTCACATAAGTCTTTCCAGGTTTTTCTGAAATGATTCTGCTTGTCATTTCTTATAACACAATAGTATTCCATTATAGTCATATACCACAACTTCTCCAGTCTTTCCTCATTCCATTCCACTTTTAAGGAGCCCTAAGTGTGATAATTTTTTTTTTTTTTTGCTTTTTGGAGGGCAGTTGGGGTTAAGTGACTTGCCCAAGGTCACACAGCTAGGTTTTGTGTTAAGGGTATGAGGCAGGATTTGAACTCAGGTCCTCCTGACTCCAGGGCCGGTGCTATATTCACTGTGCCACCTGTGTGACGATTTTCTTAACAAGTCCCATCACCATCCTGGTTGTCCTCCACTGGACAGACTTCAGTCTTCAATGTCCTTATTAGACTGTGGTAGCCACAACTGAACATGATAGCCCAAATGTGTTCTAATCAGGGCAGAGCACAATGGGACCATCATTTCTCTAGTCCAGGGAGTTATGCCTTTCTTAATGTAACCTAAGATTGTGTTCCCTTTCTTTTATATCAATGAGTGGATTGAACTAGGCCAAAATTAAGGTCCTACCAAACCCATTATGATTTTTTTAAAAGAGGAGAACCATTTAAATTGCTCTCAAAATTCAATATGACTTTCTTCTTTATTATATTATCCTCACACTTTCCTGTAGTTTGCCAATGGAGTGCAGCTGTTATAGTACTACTGTGGATAGCGGTGAGAATTACCTTAACAAGAAGAGAAGCCAGACGTGAGAGAGGGAAAGAAAGGCTGGGAATAAAAGGGGTGAGGCACAGGGGCAGATGAAAACTGGCAACTGAGGTGTAACCAGGGATCAGCAGCTGGGTAAGGAAAGAGTTTAAATGGATTTCAGAAACACCTGGAAAGACTTACACGAACTGGTGCAGAGTGAAGCAAGCAGAACCAGGAGAATGCTGTACACAGGAGCAGCGACACTGTGACATGATCAGCTATGACTGACTTAACCTTTTTCTCAGCAATACAATGATCTAAGACAATTTCAAAGGACTCATAATAGAAAAAACTTCCACATCCAGAGAAAGAACTATGGAGCTGAATGTAGATGCAGATCAAAGCACACTATTTCCACTTTATTTTTTTCTGTTTTTTTTTTTCTTTTTGCTCTGTTGCTTCTTTTACAATATGTCTAATATGGAAATATGTTTTACATGATTACACACATATAACCTGTGTCAGATTACTTTACCTTCTTAAGGAGGAGGAAGGAAAGAGAGGGAAGGAGAAAATATGGAACTCAAAATCTTATTTAAAATGAACGTTAAAAATTGTCTTTACAGATAATTGGAAAAAATAAAATACCATTATGAAAAAAGTAAGGAACACAAAGATCTTTGTATGGTAAGAAATCATGCAAAGAGGGAAAGCCAAGAAGTATATACTGGGTACTGGCAATTGAGAGAATGTTGTATTAGAATGAGTGGGGGGAAAGGCAGAAATCAGACATGGCACTCACAGTCCAACCATGAAATGAAGGAAACTTCTACCTCATCCAGAAAGTTTCTTATGTTTCCTGCTTGGGCAAGAGCCAGTCCCAGGGTATGGGTAGCCTAGGGCCTTCAGGTGAGAGAAGTTAGTGAGTAGACTAATACAGTTGTAATGGGGAGCCCAGGGCTAGGGCTAGGGCTAGGGCAAGGGCAAATCCTGACAGCAACTTGGAAGAATACGGAAGAAGAAACAGTGGTCTATGGAACAGCTGCAATTCATAACGCAGAACCTTAGAGCAGGACATAGAGTTCTGTCCTTTGCCTTATTCCCTCTATCTAAGATGTGATTACATGTAACTGGGGGAAGAGGAGCCATCGGGTTAGAACAATGCATTTATCAGATCAGTTAATTGTTGTCTTTGAAGGTGGAAGAGCTTGACCTTGAAGGGTTGAAATATGGATCAGAAGGGAAGAGAGGAAGAGAGAGATCCATGACCTGGTGTAGAAGAAAGAGAACAGAGTGGTTTTGATCTCAGCTCTGGCATTTAACCAGTGGCATGGTCTTAGACAAATCACTGAAGCTCTCTTTTCCTCCATTTCCTTATCTATAAAATGAGGGATCCCTCTGTTTCCTTCTAGCTCAAGATCTTATGAAAAAGGCTTTGCAGTTAATGAAATGAGTCAACACACAATTATAGACTTCTTCATTTAATTGTCGCTGAAACCCAAAGACTCAAAGGTTCCATTGGCTTGTTAGAGTCTCAATAAACTGCAAAAGGAGTGGGGGCAGCTGCTTAAAAGCCCAGCATCAATTCATTTCTACTCTAACTCCATGAGAAATTATACATTCTTACCGTGTTGCTGCAGCCTTGGGAACATTTTCCTTTTTGCTATTGATGAAGTAATTGCCTTGAAATAGCTAACTGTGGTTTATTAAAGTTACAAAGTCATCTTAAAATTCAAGGGGCTTTATGAGAAGTGAAAAACAGCTAGCAAGAGAGTTTGGACAAGGAATTTAGATAGTGTTTGTATATGCACGTAGGCATATATATATATGTATATATATATATATATATATGTAATATACAATTTCAAAAGGAAAACATATAGATGATAAAATCTGTGCATATGTGCACATATGAATATATAGGACAACTAGGTACTGCAGTGGATAGAACTCCAAGTCCCTTGGAGTCAGGAAGAACTGAGTTCAAATCCAGTCTCAAATACTTACTAGCTGTATGACCCTGGTCAACTCATCTAACATTGTTTGCCTCCATCTCCTGATCTGTAAAGGGACCTAGTGGAGGAAATGGCAAACCATTCCAGTATTTTTGCCAAGAAAACCACAAATGGGGTCAGAAAGAGTGGGACACAACTGAAAAGACTGAATAAGAACAGTGAATATATAATATAAAATTTTTAAATATCTTGAAATTTATGTCTATATAAAAGTTTGTTATAAAATTCTTCCAGTGGAGAAATAAAATGAGGCTTTAAAAGCTATTTCTTATATGTAGATTTTCCTGAGAAGGTAGATGCAACAAAATTATTCAAAAAACCAAAAAGGATTTTGCAAGAAGGAGGTCAGTCCAGGCACTAAGGACGGCCTGTGCAAAGTCAAGGATTTTAAATCATTTGGGGACAGGGACTGCTTGTTTTTTGTCTTTGTATCCCCAGTGCTTACCTCTGTACTTGGTATATAGTTAGTGGTTAATAAGTGCTTATTGATTGATTGTACTCTCTTCTGAGTTCTAGTGCCATCTTTTCAATAGCTGACTGGATCTTTCCACCTGAATGTCCCATAAACATGTGAGATTCAACATGTTCAAAACAATTCATTATTTTCCACCCTAAAACCACCCCCTCTTCCTGACATCCCTATTCCACTCCAGGGAGAGAAATTCTTCCATTTCCTTAGGTTTACAACCTTAGGAGTCATTTCTATCTTATTCCTTACTCTCTCATTCCCCCTCCCCTTCTAGCATCCCATCAGATGTCAGGTCTTACTGCTTTAACTTCTCCACTTATGCCACAAGCACCCATTCTAGTTCAGCTCCTCATCACTTACAGCCTTTACTATTGTGATAGCCTTAGATCTAACTGATCTCTGCATGCAGCCTCTTTCTTCATCAATCCATGTTCCACACCAGTGCCAAATTGATATGCTGAAGGCACAGGTCTGACCATATCACACACGTTTGCTCAAGAAGCACTAGTGACTTTCTATTGCCTCTAGGATAAAATACAAATTCCTTTGTTTGGCATTTAAAGCCTTTCCCAGTCTGGTGCCAAGCTATTTTTCCAGACTGATTTTACATTACTTACTTTTATGTGTTCTGTGTTAAGCCAATCTAGCCTCCCTCATGCTGCCTGTGCATGACATCCCATATTCCACCTCCATGCTTTTGTAAAGGCTGTACCCCATGCCTGGAGTGTACTCCTTCATCACCTCTGCCCTAAGAACTCCTGGTTTTTTCCCAAAGTTTAGCGCAAGTGCCACCTCTCACTACAAACCTTTCTTGATTTTCCCAGGTGCCAGGGATCCTCCCTCTCTCATTGAATTACTCTCTCTATATATTTTTATTGGTCTATCCCACCAGTAGGACATAAGTTCTTTGAAGGGAGCTGCATTTTTATTATATTGCTGTCGCCTAAAAGAAGAGCTTTATACGTAGTAGGTACTTAATAAATGCTTATTGAATTGATGCATATAGCCACTAGCCCTTAGTGATTACTGCTTCCTTTTCTAGAGGATTACTTCTTCCTTTCCTTCCTATCATTAATGTTATAAAAAGATAGTATGTTCACTAACAACATGTTCTTGAATTTTGCCAGCAGTCAAGTTCTCTTTCCTGATGTTGTCAGAGTATGTTTCCCCAGCCCCTTCCTTCAATATCTTCCTCTACCCACCTTTTTTAAAAAAAATCAGGATTGCATTTTACCCTTTTCTAGTCAAGCAGTATGTCTCATGTCCATGCAATCTACCCATGACCACTTAAACTCGTTCAGTTATCATTTCTGTCCATTTCTTCAATCCACAAGAATATAGTTCCCGTGGTCTTGGACATTTGAACTCATCAAAAACAGCTATATACCTTTTTGTTGAATGGATGGATTGGTGATTGTGAGATTTTAGCAAAGGAAATGAGAAAAGTAGGCAAAATGTGAAAATCATTGGTCGAGAAAAAGAAACTTTAAGTAGGATAGGGGTGAGGTGAGAGGGAGAAGACCTAAATAAAAACTGAGAAAAAGAAAGCATTCTAGCATTAGCTGAGAGAACCCTGGCCTAGAAAAAGATGTAGGCTCTGTTCCAGCTCTTCAACTAACAAGCCCAGTGTCTTTGGGCAAGTCCCTGGACTTTTCTGGGCTTCTTCAATCATACATGTGGCAGATTAGAATTTAAGACCTTTAAGGCCCATTCCAGCTATAAATTCTAGTCATCAAAATAAGGGAAGATGCTTTCCAGAGCTTAGTTCTGGACTGAAAGTCAATTTTGTTAGCCCATGTTGGAACTTGAAAGATCATGGCCAAGAAATGAAACTACAGCAAAAAAAAGGAAACTGAGCACATCAGAGACATGTGAGTTTCCAATGTAGTGCATCTCATTATACATTTAAACCTTGTTCTGTGAGAGCAGTCTTGAATAACAGGCAACATCAAAAGGCAGCTGTGCCTCTCTCAGAACAAAACAGCTGAGCTCAACAGCCCAAATACAACAGCTGTACTGCCTTTGGATTTAGTGTTAAATTAAAATTAGACATTTCTTTCCCTCACTTCTTTGGCAGAAAAAAAAAACCAATTGAGAAGGCTTAATTTCAGAAGTGAATGTCATGTCCTAGTAATTTTGTACACAGCACCCAGTAAAATGTTGCTGTGATTGTGGCAATGTGACAGATAATGTTGCCGCTGGTAAGTAGAGTGGCTGTCTCTCCCCTTTTCATTATTCAACATTGCTTAGCTAATGAAAATTTGTCTACATGCTTTTAACACCCATTTATTTGTAGCCCAGGGGTGACAAATTGGCGGCAGTTTTAATATTTATCATTGGGTTATAAATTTAGAACTGGAAGGGACTCTTGAGGTCTAGTATTTCTGCCTTGTTTTTACAGATAGGGAAACCGAGGATCAGAGAGGTTATTGTTCAGGTCACCCTAATTCTTGCTCTTTCTATTAGAACAGGCTGCCTTGTATTATGCAAACATTGCACTGATTGTCCTTTTGAATTCTGTCAAGCCTCATTAAAATGATTCTACCTTGATTTGTAAAGAATTTTTATTTGAAAGGTAATTATTCTGTCTATTTAAATGTGTAATTTGTCATTTAAATATGTAATGTAGAAAATGGAAAAATGTCTAGGCAGCAGATTGGTACAGTGGAAGGAGCTCTGGATATGGAGTCAGAGGACCTGGGTTCTAATCCTGGACTTGATCACTTATTACTTGATAAATAATTTCACCAAACTGGGCCCTAATTTCCCAGTCTTCAAAATGAAGGGGTTAGATTAGATCACCTATGTATGGCCTCTGGGGGCTAAATTTACAATCCTGTATGTTTCTCATTGCAAGGCTAATGTCATGGACCTGGATCCAGGGATTTTTACCAATCATTCCTTATTAATATGGAAGTAGAGAGATTGAGGCTAAAAGAATCATGGGATTTGGCCTGAATAAACATGTGGGTATGATTGCTCAAAAGTAGCTTTGGACCCTCAAAGCAATTAATAAAGGATGTCTACTGGGACAGACAGACAAGGATAGACAGACTGAATGTATTCAAGGCTTTTTACATCAACTTTCGGTCCCCTCCTCTCTTCTCTTCTATTAAAGAGCTCAGAAGAGGCCTTGGAAAGGGTTAAGGGTACATAAATATATGACTTTTTTGGATGTTACTCAAAAACATGCTCAGACCAGCCTCTGTAAATGAGGATGCAGAATCACTGTCCAGCCGCAGAATCCAAACCCATTCATGCCAGGCTACTTCTTTCTTCTAACAACATCCAATAGGTTTGTTAGCTCCGCGAGGGTGGAAACTTTGCTTTTTGTCTTCGTACCCTTATTAAATATCACATAGTAAGTAAGCATTTATAAATGTTTGTTGAAATCTTCCCCTCTTTCCTCCTCCACTGTAAACAATGTGCAAAATAGTGGGATTGCCCAATGGACAAATAGTAACAGGTCACTCTTTATAGATGGGAAAATGAAGGCTTATGAAGCTAAATGGTTTTCCCCCAGTTGCAAGGACTATAGATGTCAGAACTAGGACTGACTGAAACCCACATCCATAGACTCTAAAGCCCTCAGGGTTTGTTGGTTGGTTTTTAGCCCTATGCTACATTGAAAAATTTGTCCTCTTGTAAGTTCATTTCTTGATTTTGCATCCCAAGTGATTGACACACTTCAGGGCACATAATTAGATACTTAATAAATATCTTTACATTAACTTATGCAGCTACTTCCATCTGTGTTTGGTGGGAAAAGTCATCAATGGTCCAAGTTAGACATAGCATCTGATAGAAGTCTTAGGTACTAAAAGCATAATTAGAGACTCTTCATTTTCCTTATCTCCATTAATATGAGGCCTCCACTAATCAACATGTACCAAGCAGAAGGAGCATAACAGTTGACTTTTGCTGTAGAGCACACACACAGAGGTTCTATTGTCCTACAACCAAAGGCTGCAACCCTAACCCTGATCAGCTGTCTTGCTGACCACAGGAGATTAGTGAATGGAGTGTGGATGCTTTGAATGTAGAGAGAGGTCTGGTGTTGAAGGACGTAATTTAGAAATTATGGAGGAATTGCCTCAAATATCCCTGGCCTTTGGTTTGTGTAATAGATGATGTTTACCAAAGAAACTATCTGAGCAACAGCTAAGTTTATTCAAAAGGACTGTATTTCCAATTAATTCTGAAATAACATAGGAATAAGGTGAGTAGACTTTCTGAAGGACTCCATGAACATTCATCTCCTTTGAAATGAACTAGCAAGTACTTATTTGACAACCTGTATAAGAGGGTAAGCACACAGGAAAAGCTTTTAGTAAATTATCCTGAACCTGCCTGTTACACGGAGATGAAAATAACTATACACAAATGAGCAGATATCTATGTGCTCACACTATTCTTTGGTTTGTAAGGGTAAGGGTTGATTGAATTCATCAATTACCCCATCCCACTTAAGGAAACTACCATAATCAATTGAGAACACCTTTATTAAACCAGCCAATCCATCAAAGTTACCTAATTAGGTACGAAAAATTCTTAATTTGGAAGGAAAGTCACAGAATGAAATTAAATGGTGTTACACAGAAGTATATTGAGATTGGTTGAAGAAACTCAATCATGCCCTGTAGGGCTTATACAAAACAGCAGAACAGTTTAGAACTGGAGTATTTGAGTGGACAGCCAATCTAAGGGATAGAGAAGTGCAGTCAAGCCTAGGAGAGGAAATTGCTTGTGGAGGGAGAAGAACTTCTGTCTCATTCCCAGAGGGTGATGTAATGAACTTTAAAAAGTCATAAGATTTTGGACTTTCATTGGGTGTCTTAGTAGTGTCCTTACAATATTGGAGGAATGTGTTTACATCAGGAATTGAGGAAAAACTAAATGAATTGAGGATAGGTAATTTTAGGACTCTTTGAGGAGTCCTGTAGAAAGCTACCCTGTGCCTAAGGAAAATGTAATGAAGACCCCAAGAAGGAGGGAAATGTTGTACTAGCAGAAAGGACTTCTAGGACTTTCCTTTGATACATTAGTGTCATTAGTGAACTCCTTCCTTTGATACATTAGTCATATGTTCTACACTTGAACCAACTTTTCCCTTGACTCTATGTGTGCTTATAATAGAATTTGTCCCCAGTTAGGGGTAGGGATGATATTTTATACTCTCTTTCTTAACCCATCTTAGTAGATGCTTGTTTCTAAAAACTAATTAAGTCCAGCTAGCTAATTAATCTATGAGTCCTTAATTGTTTCTATGCAGTCTATTGGGATTAATATGCTTCGCTTGTATAGTCATCTTATGTACTTCAAGCATTATTACTTTTCTGCTTTTCTTCTTTTGGATTGTTCTTCACTTCTGTATATTTGTGTTCTGAATCAGTTATTCTCTTTCTTTTTGGAGAGACTTACCACTGTGATTCAGTTCTTTCCTATTCTGTTATTTATATCTGTCAGATAGGTCAGAAATTTGCTTTCATGGTTCTTATTTCTCTCTTGTACATTGTACACCGAGGACCTTTCTAATCCATTTTGGGAAAACCTTAGACATGAGACAAACATAAACTTTAAATGATTCTTCCTAAGACTCTGGGGCATGCAGGTCTAAAAAGTCAGAGAGCTGGAGAAAAAGACCCTTATCCTTCTCTGAAGAGATCAGGTCTTCTTCCATCTGAATTTTAGGAAGATCAATTTTATAGCTGAGTGGAGGGGGGACTAGAATGGGAATAGATTTTATGTGGGGAGATGGATGTTACAGTTGTCTTAATTTACATTTCTTTCATTATTTGTTATTTGGAACATTTTTTATATGGTTATTGACAGCTTAGATTTTTTTTCCTTTGCAGATTGCCTGCTCATATCCTTTGACCATTTATCTATTGGAGAATGACTCCTTTGAAAAACATATATGAATATGAATTCCTTATATATCTTAGAAATGAGGCCTTTATCAGATTAACTCTTTTCCTTAGTTACTTGCTTCCTTTATAATTGATTTTGTAAGTAAGGGTACAGAATACAGAAGCTTTTCAGTTTTAAGTAATCATAATTATTCCTTTTATCTTCCGTGATTATCTCTTTCCTTTCTTTGGTCATGAACTCTTACCCTAACCATAGCTGACTTTTTGTATTCATGTCATTTATCCATTTGGAGCTTATCTTGGTGTATAACATGAGATATTGGTCTTTACCTAATTTCTTCGCTGATTAACCTCTCCCCTAAGCCTACTTCTGTACTTTGCAGTATTTCAGGTTGTGTATTTTGTGAAATGCTGTTACAATAAGAAAGTGCTACATATTCAGAATGCCAATGATGATACTTCCTATGTTGAAGAAGATAGGAAGTCGGCTTTCAGGAGGGTCATGATGACATGAATGGAAATATCTTGGAGAAACTCTGGACATTCTGTAAGTGGCTTTGGGCTACTAACCATGTGAGGGATATCAGTTACTTTGACTGGTTGCAGTTTTAGAACCAGAACAAGGGATGCCTTTGAAAGGTCTTAGTTGACCTTGACCTCCTATTTTGATGGGTCTTTCTCCCTGTTTGACTCCTTTGCTCATAGTTTCTGGTGAGAAACAATGTTGTGAGGGAAAAACTCTTAGACCCTCTTCTTCCAAGGCCAACATATAGCCCCATGAAACTAGGTCTCAATTCTTTGCCTATCTCAGCATTCATTCTTTCATTTAAATAATGGAGATTAATCTGAAAGCTTCAAACTTGGGAGTTTTAAAAGATCAGGAGAGCTAGGCTCTAGGTGCTTGGGAGCTGAGTTCATATTGAGTTTTTGTAGATAGTTCAGCATCTGTGTCCCAAGGAAGGAGGAACATACTTAAGGATCTAACCCAGCAGTAGTTGAAGTTGAGACTCATCTGGTAGTGATGTTGAATTTGGATGTGAACTTTCTGGGACTAATGCTGTGTAGAAATTTAATTAAGAGTGAGCCTGCTCTCCTCAGAGAACAAGGTGGTATAGCAGAGTGTATATCCTTGAAGTGATGGGAGAAAATATTTGTACTTTTTTCCCCTGCAATATCTTTGGAATAAATATCTCTTTATAAGAGTTGATTGTTTGAATAAAACTGGAGGAGGGTAGAGTGGAAACACAGCTAATGTAGGCCCAAGGTGATGGCATTAGAGAAACTCTGAGACAGACATGTAGCAGCCTTGCTATAAATCTTAATGGATTATGCCTCTCAGGTTATGTGTACTTTATGTGAAATCTTTAATAAAAGAATTTCAGACATTACAAATGGGCAATTAGAGGACATACATAGTATTTTTGGTATTTGCTTTTAGACTCTCCTCTAAGCTGTCTTTCTTTTTTTTTTATTTTTGGAGGGGGGAAGGTAGAACAGTTGGGGTTAAGTGACTTGCCCAAGGTCACACGGCTAGTAACTGTGAAGTGTCTGAGCCCGGATTTGAACTCAGGTCCTCCTGACTTCAGGACTGGTGCTCTATTCACTGTGTCACCTAGCTGCCCCTTTAAGATGTCTTTCACGCAGCTGCCAAAATGATCTGACAGAGGGCTGACCGTGTTGCTTTTCTGTTAAAAAGCCATCAGTGGTTTCTTATTATTGCCTCTAGAGTAAAATGTAAAATCTGAGCTTAGTATTTAAGGCACTCCCTAACTTGGCTCCAATCTATCTTTCTAGTCTTATTTCACTTTATTCCCCTTTGTACACTCAATATTCTTACTAAACTGGACTATTGTTTCCTGACCTCAGAATTGCATTTCTCACCTTTCTGTACTGGCATTAATGGTCACCCATGGCTGGAATGCATCTCAGAAGTTTCAAGACTCAGTTTAGTGGCTGTCTTCTAGCCCGATGCCGTCTCTGAACCACCAAATTTTTAAGGTTCTCTTTTCCTCCAATTCCTTAGTATCCATTATACATGTGTACATGTTTCTCCCCAGTAGAACCAAAGTTCCTTGAAGGCAGAAATTTTTTCATTTGTTGTTTTTATATCCCCAGTATTTGACACATAATAGGCTTAATGTGTGTTAAATTTTACCCAGTGGTCAAAAAAGACAGTCATCCAAAGCTCCCTTCCATATTCAATACTCACTAAGAAACATATCACGGATTGGAGGTTTTATTAATTTTTTTAAATTTTTTGAATTATGCCCAAAGAGTTATTAAGCTGTCTCTAACCTTTGACTCAGCAATACCACTATTAGGCCTATTTCCAAAGATGATTAGGGAAAAAGAAAAGAAACTCTATGTTCTAAAATGTTTATAGCAACCCTCTTTATGGTGTCAAAGACCTGGAAATTGCAGGGATGCCCATCAATTGGGGAATGACTGCACAAGTTATGATATATGATGATGATGGAATACTACCATGCTATAAGAAATGATGAACTAGTGATCTTAGAAAAACATGGAAAGACTTTGATGAAACAACGAAGAGCGAAATGAGCAGAACCAAGAGAACATTGTATACAATAATAGCAATATTGTTTAAGAACAGAGTTGAGCAAATAGGTCATTTTGACTATTATAAATGCCTAAACTGGCTATAAAGTTTTCTTATTATGAATGGATTTGTAAGGTTTAGCTGGGTAGGAATAGGGAGATCCTCAGATTCCAATTCATATCATTTTGTCTGTTACCTGGTATAGGAAAACATGGTTCCTACCATTCTTTTAATTTTTCATTGAGTAATACATTTTACTTCATTGGATCTTGTAATATTTTCTTTATAAGGTAAACAGAGGTTCATTAGTTCATACTTTGCTTAGACTGCATTGGTTCCTAAGGGTATTGCTGCCCTTCATGTGTACCTGTAACTCCTAACCCTGATAAGCATCCTTAAGCCAGGCTTACCCCAGGCAGGGAGTCAGCAGGTACAAGCCCACTAGTCATTTTCTTGTGGCTGAGTCTTCTTTACTGATAAACCAGACCAGGTATTACAGGCAAAAAGTCAGGGGGAATCATGTGTAGGAAAGGAATGGGTGGTAGGGGATAATTAGAGAGGGAACTGTAGGATTTAGAGCTAGAGCAAACCTTGAATGTTTATTTTTTGTTTTACAGTTTCAGTTGTGTTTTTCTTGTACTGGAATGATTTGGCATTTCTTTCTCCAGTTCATTTTACAGATGAGGAAACTGAGGCAAACAGGGTTAAGTGACGCCATATAGTTAGGATGTGTTTGAGGCTGAATTTGAACTCAGGTCTTCTTGCCTTCAGGCCCAGAACTCAACTGTGCCCCCTAGCTGCCCTTGGTCCTTTATTTTAGGGATGAAGAAAGTGATACTTAGAGAAGGTAAGTGACAATGAAGGTCATACAAGTCATCAGTGGTAGAACCTAGATGCAAGTTGATTCTTGGATGTCAAGTTCCAAGCTCTTTCTAACTACCTAATACTATTTTGGGGATAATTTTAGAATCAGGATTGGTGTGTGTGCGTGTGTGTGTGTGTATGTGTGTGTGTGTGTATGTGTGTGTGACTATGCATGTGGGCCTTTAGTGAATAGAATATATTTTATATGCCAGCATAGGAATAAGTACATTAGCACCCATCTCTATCTATAGTTACTTAAGACCCTGTGAACTTGTAATAATACTGAAGTATAGGAGAGCAAATGTAAAATCTATGCTTATTTCTAGATAAATGGAAAGATAATTATAGTCAGTTATTTTTAGAGTCACTTGAACTCTGTATTGAAAGACAGAATAAAGCTAGTAAAAGTAGAAAAAATGTTATGGTCCTTCTGGAAATATATAGATCAGAAACTGGATTTGAAGGCAAAGCTGCTCTTGAATCTAGTAAAGAGATGGAATTTTTATAATGGTTTAGGAAAAATAATCTTCATCTATTTTATAAGAAGTACTTAAATACGGAAGAGTACAGGGACAAATAAATTCTTTAAATTGCCTCAAGCCATAACAGAATTTTTTCCAAATCTCTGCTTTACCTTTAGTCTTAAAGAGTACTTTTAACAATGACTTGATAGTAGTCATCTGTTTCTTCGTCAGTGTCGTAACAATATTAGCTGAAATGTATATAGGAGTGTTTGCATGTATGTGTGTTTACTACCCATTTCTTATTCTAAAAGAGTTGTAACACTTTGGATAAGAGATAGTGGCCGGGAGGGCGACTACAAACAAAATCAGCATTGAGAAACAGATGGTGGGCCATAGAGGCAGGAGATAGATGCAATAGTTACAATAAGAACAATGGAACTAAAAAAAACCCAAACAAAAAAACAATGGAACTTCCAGGCAAGAGATTGGGTGCTGCTGAACTGCAGAGAGGGGAAGGGTGGGTAGCTCATCCAAACCTGTTCAACTGCTCTCAACTGATGGGCACCCTCTTAAGTTTCTATTTCTTTGTTACAACAAAAAGAGCTGCTATAAATATTTTTGTACGTATGGATCCTGCCCTCTTTCTTTGATCTCTTTGGGGGAATATATGCCTAGTGGTATTATTGAGTCAGAAATATATACAGTTTGTTAGTTTTTTTTGAGGGGGGGGGGTGGAGACACAGTTCTAAATTGTTTTCTGGAATGGCTAGACCAAGTCACAGCTCCGCCAATAGTGCGCCAATGCAGGCACAAGAATGTTTAGTTATAATTCTGCTGAGCTGCAAGTATCAAGAAAATGGAATCCTTGGAGGCAGGGGCATCAAGAACAGTGGTTCATCAGAGGAAGGAGAGCAATCAGTATGACAGGGAAACAATGACCAGAGGAGGGGCTGAAACCATTAAAACAATGAAGCATAGAACTACGACCAAGATTGAACATGATTCTTGTCCTCAACTGATACTGTAAGCCCTACAAATTATGTAGAACAGAAGGAATAATGATAATTTTCTAGGCATGCCAAATTCTTTTTTTTCAGCCTTATTATTATTTTTTTAATTTTTAATT
>CM053600.1:115028763-115075286 GCA_028646575.1 Pseudocheirus occidentalis | reverse complement strand
CCACCCCCCACCCCCGCCATGGTGGCATACAATCCTGTATAGGATCTGCAAACTCTTTCACATTGTACAATAGTCTGGTTGTATAGGTGTTATAGCCAATGGAGTGAACAATGAGAAAAGAGAAACAAAAGCCAAACATAGAAAAGAATGATAGCATGCATTGCTTCAATCTCCTTTTAAACTCTGATCTTTCTGGATCTTTCTCTGAATGTAGACATCTCCTTCCATCCTGAGACTTGTAGAGTTATCTTTTAATTGTGCGATGCTGAGAAGCATCCAGTTTTTCAAAATTGGTCATCACACAGATGATGTATCTGTGACTGTGTACAAAGTTTTCCTGGTTCTGCTCTTCTCACTCATGCCAAATTCTTTTCATGCTTGGGGATATCACAGAACATATCGCAGTGATATGTGTGGAGCACAGAACGGAAACTCATATTGATGGGTTTCTTGAGTCAACAATCTCAAGTGATGTATCCATTTGGGTCAATAACCACACACTGACATTCAGAGCTGGAATGACTGTGAAAGGAGAAGCCTACTAGAGGGGCATTTTCTTGACTGTCTCTGGGCTAAGAAACAAGTCCTTATTATTATTTTTTATTGTGTAAAATAAACTTGTTCTATGTTCCTTGCTTTGTCAATTTGGTGCTTTCAAGGGAACTAAGAACGTGGAGAAAGAATTGGAAATGAACCAAACTTAGATTTTCTCAGAGAAGCTTTTGAGTGGGGGTAAGTTAGAGTATTAATTATTGAAAATTCTCTAATTTATAAAGTTCATGGATGGGCAACAGGTTACACAAATGACTTACTTAGTGTCAGGCAACTAGTCAATGGCAGGGCAGGAATTTGAACTGAGATGTCTTAATTCCTAAAGCCCAAGGTTTCCACTATACTACTACCTCTTCTTCACTTCTCCAATCATGTTTTATAAATGTATCAACTAATTACAATTATCAAAGTTATTTTATACATGTGATATAAATATATGTGAAGTATATATGAGAATATACTTTACACATGTGTGTACACACATGATATATACAGACAAATATATACATGTACACAATGCATTCACACACATATATATGTATATATGTACGTATACATACACATGTGGCAGCTAGGGCATAGTGAATAAAGTTTTGTGCCTGGAGTCAGGAAGATCTGAGTTGTATATACTTATTAGCTGTGTGACCCTGGGCAAGTCACTTAATCCTGTTTGCCTCAGTTTCCTCATCTGTAAAATGAGATGGAGAAGGAGATGGTAAGCCACGCCAATATCTCTGCCAAGAAAACCCCCCATAAAGATTTAGATACAATAAAAAATGATTAAACAACAACAAATATATATGTGAGTATACATATACACACATACACACATGTACACACACAACACATACACACGTACACACAACACACACACACGTACACACATGCATGTATGCATACACACACCTACACATATACATACACACATACATATGTATATACATATACACACATACACACATACACGTACACACATACACACATGCACATACACATGCATACACACATACACACATATACACACAACACACATACACATACACATACACACATACACATACACACATACACACATATACATATACATACACAATATACATACATATACATGTACATGTACATGTGCATGTGCATGTACACATACACATGCATATACACATGCATATATATATGTATATGTGTGTGTGTGTATATATATGTATATATATATATATACATACATACATACATGCACCTATATAATGGCTCTTAGTTTAATTATGATCCAGGGATGGACAGGGTGGAAACAGAACACAAAGATAGATGATAGGATCTCTAGTCATTTATGGGGACAGGAATGAAGAAGGAAAAAACCATAAATTTAGGGAAAGAAGGTATGTACTGAATTGCACTTAGAATCTGTAAGTATAATGATTGATAGAAACTTCTGGATGCCTACAGAGAAAAGACTGGTTTACAGTTGTAGTGAGAAAAGATGTCTCATGTGGAAGCTGAACAGGGGCGGGAAATGCTAGAAAAAAAAAGATTTGAAAAGTTACCAGTTGAAGACTCCAGAGGATTGGTACTAGGTTGGGTTTTAAGTACATATAAAAACGTATAATTTTGATTTGGATTAGTTGAATATATTTGCAACCCGACCATAAAGGAGTTGGTTTCATTAGGACTAAGATGAAGACATATAGTCAACCTGCTTTGGAACCAAGCAATTTGGAACAAAAGGAGTTCAATTGACATGTTAAGCTGTGTCACAGCTGATCCTTTGACTAATTTGAGGACCTATACTTTGCCTAAAGCTTGTACCCTAAAATCTCTCATTCATATTCAAATCTGTGATCTTATGAATTCAGGTGTTCACTCTAATGACACAGGTCACTACCATTCTGTGTCTACCTAACCTAAGTAACTCTCATTCACATTCTCCCTCAAGTTCACCACTGTTGTCTATGCAACATACTGGAGGCCTTTCTTCCCTCTTCCCTTTTCATTGCCCTCAAAGTATGATGCCCACCTCTAGTTCTTCAGAGCAGCGGTGCTTTGCTTTTTACTGCCATACAGCAATGCAAGTAAAATATTTGTGCTGAAAACATGAGTCTGTAGTGTTGTGATGGGATTTTGGAGTTATTCACCCCACCCACAAGTGCATTAGCACGTTGGGTCCCCAGATTGCCACCGGTGGAATCTCCCCTCTCCTCCTTAGGTGTCAAAGGGTACCCATGAATGTTTTTTCTCCAATATTGTCAGTTCAAACCTCCATTTCAGTTTATTTTCCTCAATATCATTTGCCAGTACCAGTTAATAGCTCCTCAGAATAACCAATTCTAGTGAGTGACACCTTGTTTTCAACTTAGTCATTGGTTTTTCTTCAATATCAATTCACTAATTAACATCAATTAGTTTTTACAAAGAGATATTTATCTAGAAGACCTGGTGAGATCAGAGGACAGAAGTACAAATATATATCCCTTTTCCCCAATCCCCAACGAGAGCACACTCCTCCCCTTTACAAACTTGATCCTTGGGGAGAATGGGTACCAACATAAAGTCATTGTTACCATTATTTCCACTATTGAGTTCACTCAGGAGTGGCATAGCTAATGGCAAGTTGCTCCCTTGCTTGCAGAACCCAGTAGAGTCAGCTGTCTGTTCTGTCTACTTCTGGTCCCAGTCATTCAGGTTGCCCCATAGGTCTGGCTTCTTTTTGGGCTCTGACAGTAAACCTCCTGTGGCTCTTCTGACCTTTTGAGACAAGGCATTGTATCAAAGGAAGGACAACACAAACAAGAGGCAGCCCCATCCAAGACACAGACTCGCCATTCTCATGGACTGTTCCAGTTAGATGAAGGACATTAGTAGGTAGGATGCCCCCTTCCCTTCCTTCCACCCTAGTAATAGTCCACAAGAACTCAGAGAGTAATCTTCACACCTCACTGGCAACAGGAAGGAGACAGCTTTCTTCCTTGGTGCCTTCTGTATGCATACTCAGTTCAAACTCTGTAGTCTGTTAAAAGGTTTTTCAGCATCATTCAGTAACTAAACAGGAAATGGTGATCATCCCTGTAAGTACTCTAAAGTAGAGGACCCTCTACTATACATTCCCAAAAGACTCCTCAAGTATACATGTAGGTATATGTTCTCAAAGTCCTGGACCCATTTTGACCAATCCCCCTTTCCTCATTTATGGCAAGCTGAAGATCAGTAAAAGTGTTTTGCAGTTTCCCAAAAGCAATGTAGTCTGACCCCCTTTTTTAAAACTCTGTGCCTAGCTCATTGTCCATTTGTACTGTTGGATAACCTCTATAGGGTGTTCATTCAAATGGTTCTTGAAATCTGGGCAACAGACATATTTCAACCATTTGGTCTTTCAAACTCCTTTGAGTGGTTACAGATCTCTGTAATGGGGCTCTGCAATATCTTGGGGTCTACTGCAACCAACACAACATCATTTGAAAACAGGACTCACCATCCACAGGAAATCCCTCTTCACCATGAACTGTATGCTGAAGCCTTTGCATTACAGTGGTGAATACTTTTAGCCGGTAAATACCATCCTGCTTAGTGCCATCCAAGATATTTATTAACAGAAGGTTATCAAACAGTTATTTCTATTGTTTCATCTTCCAAAGAAATTTCAGTGATCTTGATAAATGACTTAGAAACAACTTATAAAAGAGCCTATAAGGCAACATTTTGTTCTACCAAGTTGAACGCATGTTAGGATTGATAAATACAATGAAATCTTTCATTTATTTTGGGCGGAGTTAAGCTGCATGTGTTACAGGGAAGACTGAAAGCCTTTGGTGGAATTGACAATAATTTTGCAAATCCCTGAGCTTGAAGAGATTTTAGTTTGCTCATGGCTGTGCACTATTCTATCAACACTGACCAGAGCTGGCCCACTACACTCACTATAGACTTCTGCCCCATCTTCCTGTAGCCTGTGAGTATTCAACTCTAAACTCTACGAGGATGTACACACCTCTGCATCCCCCATAGTCTCCCACAAAGCAGGCACTCAGTGAATATTTGTTGAAGGAAGGAAAATAAATATAAAAATAATATTGGAATAAGGAATGAGAGGGACAGATTATATATGCAAGTAAAATAAATAAATCAATAAATTTATTCATTTTTATATGAAGAGAACTAAAAGATGGCCAGAAAGAATTTGACAAGGAAGATAGAGGACATCTTTAAATTGTACATGTTTAATTTATTATATATTATTATGTATATTGTAACATATGGTAATATGTAATACAGATACTACATATATAATATATAATTTATTCATTCAGTTGATAAATTTTTATTGACATATTTTGTTTTTTAAATTTCCAGATTTTCTCCCAGTATCTCTCCCCTTTGTCCCCTTCCAGAGAGCTAGCCCATATAACAAATACTATTTTTGAAGAAAGAAAAAAAATAGGGAGAAGAGACTTTATGATATATTTCAAAATAAAAGCAAGCTTTATATAATATTTACATTTTTATCCTAATCTTAATTTTCTGTTTTACTGTGCTATGTGGGAATGCCCACTTTATTTGTTGTTTGTTAAGTTCAGAATAAACAAAATTTACTTTGGTTTTGTTTCTGGATGAAATTATTACAGTTGGTGTCAGTGTGATTTCTCTTGTCTATTTCTCACTTTTGGTTTTCAATAGTTTGAGTAATTCAGGATTAAATCTTCTTAACCTTATGCCATATCTTTTTCTCATTTCTTTTTGTTTATTATAAATTCTGATAATAGCTCTGATAGGGCAGTGGTAATACTGTGGACAGACAACTGACTTGAGAATAATTCCAGTGTTCATAAGTTTCTTCCTGTCTGATAGCATGTTGTCAACTTCATTCTTTGTGCCATCATGTGTGTTTTGCTCCATCCACAACCTCCCAATTTTTGAGAGAGGATTCACATTAGAGAGGTGTGAGGCTCCTGTAAAATCTGTATTCTACCTCTCATTTTATCCCATATATTTTTAGATTTTGCATTGTAAACAGCAGACTATTCAGGTGATATTTTGATGACTCATTTCAGGCACATATAGAATTTGAGAGTGGAACAAAACCACAACCTAAAAGTCAAAGTCTGCACAGGAGAATCTTAATCCCTTGAGTGGTGGCATCAGAAGTAATCAGTGCCCAGATGTTTGAATGGAGTCCTGCCTAGAGGCTGGGGAAGGGCAGAATCAGTTCTCGAGATCATTATCTTGCCACCACTCTTTGAGCTCATTAAAAATACCCTGGGGTGTTTCAAAAGCAGGACTAGGAATCTGCCTTTACCTTCTTGTCAACTCAGAAGGTACTATTTCAGGATACCTGTTATATAACCAGGAGATCACAGGACCATAGATTCAGATCTGAAACGGGACTTCTAAATCAACCAGTCTAAGCCTTTTATTTTACAATCAAGGAGAGTGAGAGGGGAAGTGACTTGTTCCAGATTCCCACCTTGCTGATAGACATCTAATTGGCTAATACCATGTTAATCTAAGGATTAAAAAAATAACCTAGTGATTTACATGGTCCCCTTTCCCTTAAAATCTCAAATTATAAACCACATTGTAGAATTGTTTATTGTATACTGAAAAAAGGTGAAGTGAGGGTAAATAGATGAAAATGCTTCCAGGTTTTACCACCCCTGCATTATCAACCTCAGATGGTTTTCTTAAATGCATGAACCACATCGCTCTGGCTACTTGCAACATCAGTTAAGCAAAGATGCAGTTTGTATTCTCTAGAAGTCTATTCCCCAAATTTCTCTATACTCCAAATTGGACACTGTTAAGTATACAAACCAATACTCATATGCACAAGTATAGTGTTCTTCACACACACTATGATTCAGTCAAACTGGATCATTCATGGTTTTTATTTTGTATCTAGCCATGGCATTTCTTCACAACTTCTTTCAATCTTTCTTTCCACATATTGAAATCCTCCCTGTTCTGTTTGAATGCTTCTCTTCTTTCAGGGTCAAACTCAGATGTTCCACCTTACACTTATATGATAAGAGAAGAAAATGATAAATTTTGAAGGGGTTATGGGAAAACAAACACCCTAGTACACTGTTGGTGCAATTATGGATTGTTCCAATCATTCTGGAAAGCAATTTGAAACTATGCCCCCAAAGTTACAAAAGCGTGCATGTGCTTTGACTCAGCAACACCCCTACCAACTCTATACTTACAAAGAAATCAAAGAAAAAGGGAAAGGATCTATATGTACAAATTGGTAGCCTGAAACAGGAAACTAAGGGGTGTCCTTTTGAGGAATTGCTAAGCAAACTGTAGCATATTAACGTAGTGGAATATTTTTGTGCAATGAGATGTGATGGAATGAACATTTTTAGAGGAATCTTGGAAGACCTCTACGAACTGATGCAAAGTGAGCAGAGCTACAGCAATTTGTAGAATCATACATTACAAAGAAAAACAGTTTTGAAAGACTTTAGCATTCTGATCAGCACAGTGAGAAACCATGAGTCCAAAAGAAAAAAAAGAAACACATCGCTCATCTTGTCAGAGGCAATGAATTTAAAGTTCAGAAACAGACATAACTGTCTCTTTCAGACATGGTCAATGTGAGAATTTGTTTTGGCAGACTGTATGACTCTGTTGAGGGTTTTATTGCTGGTTATGTTTATTTTTAAAATTTGCTCAAGTGGAAGGAAGAGTAACGGGAAGGACAAATTAATTTAAGAAATTAAAACACTAACAAAAAAGACCAAATTCAGATGTTCACTCCTTGGCCTACACAAATGGAAGTAATGTCTTCCTCCAGTCTTTCACTGTACTTGGTTTAGATCTTTGTAATTAAAATTTATGTTATCTGTGTACTAGTAGAATTTCCCTAGCGGATCCTGCCCTCCATGAATTTAAAATCTGTATATTTTTATCTTTGCATTCCTAAGGCCTACCCAAACCTTTGCTTGTACCTAAACCAAATAAATGTATCATCTCATTGATTTGAGAGTTCCCTCCAGCAATGCAGATAGCAACCCATTGTTGCCTGCCTTTCTTATGGAATCCTCATCAGTTCTCTGGGGTAATCAACAAAGGACATTCATTGAATATTCTAGAAGTATTCCTCACTTTCTCCTGACCCTGAGAGGGTGCCATCCAACTACTAAGATTGTCTACCTGTCATCCCACCATCCTGCCAGATGACTAGACCATCATCTCTCTCTTGCTATTCCTTGATGAAATCCTTTATTCCTTTTCTTCTGGGTTCCTTAGTTATAGCTTACAACCTGCTACTATCCAACAGGCTTCTTTCTTCATTGCTTTTTAGGGATGCTCATCTCTACCTCTTACAAAGGGGTAATATTCCAAGTCTCAATGTTGTAATGCAACACTAATACAATGTTTGTATCGAAAAGTGGGGCCTTCACTGTTACAGGAAGCTCTGGGTCAGCAAAAGAACTTTGTAATTTTCTGAAAGCAATTTGTATCTGATTTTCAACTCCAGGCTTTGTATGTGCTATATTGCTAATGTTTTCAAATCTGTAAAGTAAAATTAATTTCACTGTCATCTTTAAATAGGAGAAAGATGGGGCTGTGAGATACCTAAGTATGTTAAACTGAACTGACTATATAATCTTCATTCATCTTCTATTTTAGAGCTTGCTAGATGAACTTGAACTTAATAATACCAGAGTTAAATCCTATTAAGTATGTGACCCTGGGCAAGTAACTTAACCGCTTTCGATCTCAGTTTCCTCTTCCCTAAAATGGGATAATAATATAGCACTTATCTTCTGGGGCTGCTGTGAAGATCACACAAGACAGCATGTGTAAGGCAGTTTGCAAACCTAAAACACTACATGTAAACACCAGCGTCATTATTATCTTTCTCTCCATAGGCTTCTTCACCAAGATCTCCATTTTGGTTGATGGCATGTTCATTCTCTGATCCATCCAGATTTAAAAGGTAGGCGTCGTCGTCTTTGATTCTTTCCTGTTTTTAGGCTCCCTGTGTCTAATCAGCTGTTAAGAGCGTCAGTTTCATCTTGACACTCTTTGGGGTTCTCTACTCTCTCTCCACTCGTGTTGCCACCAAGAATCTTACCATCTCTTGCTTAGACTATTGTTATAGCTTCATGATGGGTCTCTTGGCCTTCTGTCTTTTACTTTTCTTATCTATCTTTCAGGTAGCTGTCAAAATAATTTTCCTAAGGCACAAGTCTGACCATGTCACTCCCTTGCTCAAAGACTTTCTATAGTCATCTATCATCTCCAGAATAAACTACAAACTAGAATCCGACAGTCCTAGAATTTAACCAGAATATGGCCCCAATCTCACTTTCCATTCTTACTTCACATGACTTTTCTTCATGTATTCCATGTTCCAGCCCACTTGGATCACCAGCTATTCCCCAAACCTGACCTGCCATTTCTGTTTTCTGTGAAATTTCCCCATGGATGTAGTTCATTTCCTCTTTATTTTTGCTTTTCAGACTACTCATCTTCCTTCAAGGTAGTTAAGCCATATAACTTACCTTGTGAATCCTTCCCAGATCATCCCAAGTTAAAAAGCAAAAACAAACGCATTATCTCCTTCCTTAATGTAACTGGGTTGTACCTACTTGCAGCATGTTCCTTGAATTTCTGGGGGGGAGGGGCCTTCAGGGGCAGTTCAAGGAGCATGATCCATGGGCTGTAAATGTCATTACATCAGCTAGTGTTAGAGTAAATTGTCTAATCCAATCAAATCCAATAAACATTTATGACGTGGCTCTGCAAGGCAGTATGCTAAGGCACTGTGGGTGAAAATGCCTTCAGGGAGCTCATGTTAAAATGAGGGGATATAGTGTGTAAAGTAACCCATGGGAATGTACTCATAAAAGGAAACATGTACAAAACATGTACAAAAATCAGTACAAAGTAATTTGGGGGAGAGGAGAGGACTTAGAAGCTGGGGGAATATGGAAAGGTTTCATATTGAAGACAGCATGAGCTTTTTAAAAGGAAAGTAGGGATTCTAAGAAGTGAAGGGACAGAGGGAATGTATTTCAAGCTTGGAGGACAGCAAATGCAAAGATTATATACACACACATATAATATACATACATACACATATGTTTGTATATATGTATACATGCACATATATATATTTACACACATATACACATAAGAGGTACAGTGCTATACATGAGAAATAGTAAGAAGGTCACTTTGTCTAGATTGTAGAGTAGTTGGAGTGATTACATAATAGGGCTAGAAAAGTTGGGATTAGGTTGTGAAGGACCTTAATTGCCAAAAATAGAACTATATATTGGATTGTAGAGGTAATAGGGGGTCTACTGGAGTTCATTGAGAAGAGAAGTCTGATCTATGCTTTAGGAAAATAACTTTGCTACTGTATGGAGGTTGGATTGGCATGGGGAGAGTACTTGAGGCAGAGAGCTCAACTGGGAGGCTAATGGTTATTTAGCTAGTAAGTTCCAACTGTAAAGTCTGAAATATGTCTTTGCTTGTTTGCTGGGACTATAAAGTCAGTGCTTAAGAGTCTTCTCTGATTTTATGTAGGTTTTCCTTTCTGATGACTGTGTTGAAGCTATGTCTCATAAACTGGGATACAAATAGATTTTGTCATTATGCTTTCTACCACTGAAAAAATTTAATTCAGAGGGGGGAAAAGTGGAAGGATTATCTAATGGTTTTTCCCTAGCTGTTAGGATCTGACAAGGTACTAGCCTTATTCTAGATGATCAATAAATCTTTTTTTTAATTACATGACTGAGAATGACCATCTTTGATAAATATGTGCCCACTCAAGGGGAGGGAAGAGTGGTGTAATAAACAGAGCACTAACCTGGAGCCAGCAGCCACCATAGCTTTACTCACCTCTGACATATACCACCTGCATGACCGTGGGTTGCTTCATGTTACCAAGATTTGGTTTCCTCATGTACAAAATGGGGATGAGAGGGGTTGTTGTGAGAACCAAATGAGATCAAGTATGTAACTTCTCCATTTTGGTTGATAGCACCACCAAGCTTTCAGTCTCCCAGGTTGGCAACCTTGGAGTAATCCTTGATTCTTCCCTCTCCCTCAAACCCTGTGTTCAATCAATTGCCAAGATACCTTCCTGTTCTCTGCACTCTCACGTCTACCTATTTTCTCTCACTTGATCTATCCCAGCAGCCTCCTCTTCAGTTTCCTTGCCTCCAGTGTTCCCTGTCTCTGATCTATCTGCCAAATCAATATTCCTAAAACACAGATCTGACCTTGCCACCTGCTACTCAAAAATCTTCAATCGTTCCCTATTATCTATATAACACTTCTTAAATTGAGGATTTCCACTCACAGTTTAAGAAGCACTGAAATGGTTACAGGTAGAAAAAATTGAAGAAACCCTGATCTTATATGATAAAATGTAAAATCCCAACCGGTCATTTAAAGTTCTCTACCTTTCCAGTCTCATTTTATGTTACACTGCTTCACTTATACTCTATTCTAGTCAAACTGATCTAGTAGCTTTCCCTTCATATATGACATTCCATTTTCTGCATTTCCCATTTGGGGAATGCTCTCTCTCATCTCTACTATATGGAATCCCTTACTTCCATCCAGCCACCTTCTACAAGAGGCCTTTCCAAATCTTCCTTCCTTGAAATTACTTCCTTGAGTACATGCGAGATTCTCCCAGCATAGAGTAAATGGTTTGAAGGCAGGGACTGTGTCCTGATTTTGTTTGGTGGTTGCTCTCAGTGCCATGTGCATAGTAGTTTTTCAATAAATATTCATTAAAATGAATTTAATTATATAAAGTGTAAATACCTCCTCTTATTAAAGAGACTCTAGAAATGTGAAAAAGTTGTAAATGTGTGACCTTAAAGAGTTCTATCTAGTATTGTGTAGTGACTTTACTGTGCAAATCATGTTCCTAAAAACAGGGGAACACTTTGCATATTCTGAACGCATTGCCACCAAATGAAATAGAAACCTAAGGAATTCTAGACTATGAATTGTTCAGGTCCTGAACTTTTTTTTTATACAATATTTATATGAGCAGGATGCATCCCAGGCATGTTTGGGGAATGAACAATGTGTATAATTACTTCAATTATCTGACTTGTTTCCATAGTGGAGATCTGGCCTAGCAAATCACCTGTGCTTAGAAACACAGCTGGTTGCCATGGACTGACTTATTAACTCCGACTCTTTTGCATATAAAGAGTAGCACCTGTGACTATTACAGACTGAAAATTCAATTACAGGTGCATGTGCAAATTGGGTTTTGAGGTAGAAGTTCAAGCAAATCCTTTTGAAAATGAATCCATCTATAAGGAGTATGTAATGAAGAGGTAAGAGGAAAAGTGACAGTCAAAATCTAGTTCATCCAGAAATACCTGATTGTCTGATGACATTTATGATCTGATTACTAGGCTTCTCTTAGTCATTTTGTGTCAGTCTGCTTCCTTTGAAAATACAGGCTGAAATATTTCTCAGATCTCTGTATTTCTGAGGGCCTGGTTGCCACCAAGTTTATCTCAAGCATCTAAGTTTAGATACTCAAGATAATAGGTTGCAAGGCGCCTGAGGGAAGGTCCTCAGTCTGTCTCTAGATCTCTCTGAACTACACTATACACAAATAGGTGCTTAATGAAGGCTCCCCTAGGAGACTAGACTCAAGCACCAAAACGAGAGAAATAATTTCTATTCCTCCAGGTTAAGTGATGAGGGCTCTGGGACAGGCAATTTGCTTAATCAGACTGCTGTTATGAAGATGGAACTTTGGGGCCATCCCAGATATTGCAAGGTGGAGATCAAGAGGCAAGTTGTGTCAAATGAGGGAAATGGCCTTCCACTGAGCCACCATCAATCTTTTTCTATGAGCGTTCCTGTATGCATGGAGTGAATGTTGTCTTTCTGCCAGCAACGTGTAACACTGTGCAACACCCTCTTCTCCCGCCCCCCCCCCACAACTTACAGCCTAACTGTGCTAATTATATTTCACATTTGTATTTACTGCCTCTGCCCTCCTTCTTGGTGGCAAACATAAGCTTCTTTGTGCGTAATAATTGTTGTTAGGAGCCAAGATTTACATGCATCTAGATGGTAAGTTTTCTTTAGATTGTGACTTCTGTTTTTAAGAGTTAAATAGGATGAGAAAGACTAGATCACAAGTAGCCCTCTTTAGCCCACACAGAATGTTCAGAGCCCGCACACACTCAAGTTTCAAATGCCTCCTTTCTCTTTTAAAAATTCTTTTCATCCCTGTTTTTCACTCAAGGAACAAAATTTTGTTAGGAAAACAAGTGGAATCTGTCAGTTTAATATTGTGGTTGGTTTGTAGGGTGGTATTGGATCAGTCCTTCGATATATATTTTAAACAAATGGGCCTTGGGCCTTTTCTGGGCTTTCCTGTCACTTCTATCTGCCCTGTCTGAATACACCAAGGAGAAATGCCTTCTGAAAGGGAAACCCTTGATGTTTACAAGACACCCAGGTTCCTGGTTCTCTAAATTCAAGTGTATATATGCACACTGTTCCAATGCAAATACATACATTTGGAATTTGTTTTACTGCTTTAAGAAGCTCTTAACAACCTATGACAAGTGAAACATTTGTTAATCAAAAAACCCCTACAACCTATTCATAGGCATTGTTTGATGGTTTCTGCTCTGACCTCCAAGATCCCATTGTGGCTGGAATCGGTTATAGTAACTTGTATTTATTTTTACAACTAGCTATTATGAATGCAAACTCCCCTTATCGCCAAGTGATTGATAGACACATTAAGAAGTTGTTCAACAGGTTGCTAAGTTTGAAGAAATGTTTAAATCCTGATAGGTTACTTTTTTATCAGCAAAGACTGGGAATTAACACAGATAAACCCAGGGGTGACCAGAATTTTATTTTCAGAGCTGAGGGTTTGCAGTCAGGATTTTATATTTGAGTGTGTTAAGCAGTGGGTTCTGTCAGTTCCTTTTTATAGATTTCAGTTTATTTTCGTAGGTGAAGAGTTCTGATAGAACTCATGCAGTGGGAGGGTCACAGAAAGCTGCTGAAAGCAGTGGAATATCTGATGGTATTAATTAACCTTTTTCAAAGCTACCTGTCCCTTAACTCTTACAACCACTGGAAAGTTAACGTTCCATTCCCCTCTACCTCCCCCCCCCCCAGGTGTTTTTTTTTTAATCAGATGCCATTGGGTACTTTCCTCCTTTTCTCTCTTCCTCCCTCCTCATGAAAACACACCTAAAGGGGAGGAGAGTTAGGTCACTGTTGGTGATTATCTACAAGGTCGGTGACACTTAGAGTTCAGAGATCTGAACTCTTAATCCTGTATTCAGTCTATTTGAACCAACAGGACCTCGCCATCTGATGCAGAATCTCTTTCGGTTTCATTGGAATAGCTTCCCGGGCCCCACAGGTGTTGTGGGTAATAGGCACCATTGAAAGACCTTGAATAGGTACATATTTATTGGGTAGGAGTAAAAAAAAAAAAATTAAAAACCTGACATCCCCTGAATGTCAGCTAATTAATTATGCTAGAAAATTCTATGGGTTTTAATTAATATAATTCATAGGATCTTAGATTTATATCTAAAAAGTGTCTTAGAGGTCATTTAATTCAAGAAAATCATTTTATAGACGTGGAATCAGACTTAGAGAGATTAAGTCCATAGGCGTGGAGCTAGTCAGTTAAAGGTAACATTTGAACCTAGGTTCAAGGTTCTTCACACTGTCTTCACACACTTCACACACTTCACAAACACACACACTTCACACACACAAGTATACCTCACAGTCACGGAGGATCAAATCTTTTCACTGATGATATTCTTTCAAACATCTGAGAGGTAAAAATTTTGTGATTCTGTATTATCTGAAGAAGAATTTAAGAGGCAGAATAAAGGAGTTAAATTCTATGGATCTATAAAAACACTTTTTCTTAAATCATTCTGTTAACAAATCAAGACTTTTGTCTGTCTTTTATGAGCACATGTAGCTTGACATAATAGATGGAGAACCTCAGAGTCAGAAAGCCCTGAATTATGTTGTACCTTTGATAGCATTTATGTTATATATAAGAAATAAATACCTGTCCTATACCTGATTTTTTTTTTTTTTGCTTTTTAGAGGGCAATTGGGGTTAAGTGACTTGCCCAAAGTCACATGGCTAGTTTTTGTGCTGTGTCTGAGTCAGGATTTGAACTCACATCCTCCTGACTCCAGGGTCAGTGCTCTATTTACTGCACCCCCTATACCTGATTTTTATCTATATGAAGTAGTTTCCTGTGCTCCCCACTCCCCACCTTTGGAAGACCATAAACATGAGCCAACTTAAGTTTGCCCCATAGGGCACTGGGGTAGAGATGTAAAGAGTGAAAGAGTTTGAGAAAAGTGGTTAAGCTCTTTCAGAACTGAATTCTATCAGAGAGCCTATGTGGGTTCCGAACTGACAGACCCATAGTAGAGAGGGAGAAGTTACGGAACCTTAGCTCTCTGAACCCAGTCTTATTTTCTTCTTAGAGCTTTTTAGTCCCCTTTTCTATCAGCTGGCCACTGTCACTATATAAGCTGAGGGGACCCCCTGAGCAGAATTGCAAACCATTTTATTTTATTTATTTATTTATTTTGGTTTGGTTTGTGGGCTGCCATTGCCTATGACAAATAGTCAACTTTTTGTTGAGGAGCCTCCTTGTACTATGGCAGACTGGTGCTCAAAAAGCAAACACAGTTTGCTTCAGGATTCTGCTCAAAGACAGAACTCACCAGACCTCATGCCCCAATGGCATAGCCTTTAGAACCCAAAGTCATCTCCATGTCAGGATGAAGCAGTGGAGTTGAACTTCTGGGAAAACTTGATATAAACATATTGCTGAGAAAATTAGGATCTGACAACCTAGGGGAAACTTTAAAGGTGACAAATGGTAATGTTCTATAGTCGTTCCTAGGAAAAACAATATATTCCTCTCCTTTAAAAAGAGGTTCTTAATCTGGGGTCCACAGATTGATGGATAGGTTTCAGCAAGTCTGTGAATTCATATGGAAAGAAAAATCACATTTTTAGTTTCTCTAACCTTTTACTGAAATGTGCATTTTCTTTGATTGTGAATATAGACAACAAATATTATTCTGAGAAGATGTTTTAACTGATTGTTAAAGGGGTCCAACGACACAAGCAAGGTCTAAGAATCCCTGTTTTAAAGTTATCTTACATAGACTTTTTGATTAAATTCAGTAAACAAAAATTCCACAAAGTTACAAAAATTGTGTTTTTAGTTTTTGTTGTTGGGTATTAAATTCAGTGGTTGAGGAGACAGGGGACTGGGGAGGAAACTTGCCACACAAAAAGAAAGAAACGGAGGTCATTGAGGCATTTTTTTTCTTTTTAGAGGACAATTTGGGTTAAGTGACTTGCCCAAAGTCACAAGGCTAGTAAATGTGTCCAGTGTCTGAGGTCAGATTTGAACTTGGGTCCTCCTGACTCCAGGGCCGGTGCTCTACTCACTGCACCACCTAGCGGCCCCTGGAGCATTTTTTAAAATGCATAGAAGAGAACTATTAGAAATTCAGAAGGAAGCAGAAAAGCAGGACCATTGCAAATAACATATTGAATTTATTGTATACTTAAAAGTAAATTGTACATATAGGGATTTAAATTTTCAGATCGCTTCTTTTTCTGTTCTACTTTACATGTAGAATTTTCGTGGGTGTTCATTAAATTCAAAATTGCATGTACAGCCTTTTTTCATTATATTATGTTATGGAGATGCTTATTTCATTCCATAAATTAAAAATAAAATAAATTTTTCAAAGAATTAAAAAAAATTCTACATGGGAGAATTACTTCTGTTCCTTGATTTTGTGTCTCCTGGAGTATAAGTTTCCAAACTCTTGCTGGTATCTGGTAGGCTGAGAATACTCAATATCCTTTCAAGGAAGCAGATGATACTGAAGTAACGTTGTTCAAATGGAGTTACCCATTAAATCAATCACCTCGAATTAGAGCCCTACTCTCAACAGGTATATTTAGCATTTCTAGTAGATACAGATACATGGTGATACCCTGTTTGTCGTCAGAGAAACTGGGTTTAAATTTCAAGTCTTCTGCTTTCTTACCTCTGTGACACCGGGCACTTTTCTCATCTATATAAAGATGGGATTGTAATAGGTGATCTCTAAGACCTCTTTAGTTCTGCATCTGTGGCCCTTTGTCAGTCTCTTAAAGTACATTAAGGGGAAAATTTTACTCCCTTGAATTTGATTGAAGACTAGTTATTTGGAGAACAGTACTTTTGTCAGCCACGTGACAGAAGTATCACATGGACAAAAGTTTTAAAATGTTCTTGTGATCACTGAAAAATAAGGAAATAAAGTTCAAAAATGAGGTATGGAACTTGTTTGACTAGTTTCTCTTTTAAACTTGGTGGATTATACTTCTTTGTTTTAAACCATTAGAACAGCAATGATTAAATATCAAATTCCTTCAAGTGTCACTAGTTCCTTTGGGAAAGTTTTGATAAAAAAATGTTGCATTTATTAAAATGTTCTGCCCACATGTATTACCTGTAAGATATCTTTCCCACGTCTGCTCTTTTATTACATGACATACCCTGAGGTGTATTTGAATTTTTTTTTTTCGGTAAAAACATGAACTCATTTATTAGATTGCAAAATATCTGCAAGGTCCATACAAGGTAATTGGGGTGGTTGGATTTGTATTTTTTAACTACTCTGTTTATTTTTATTTTTATTTTCATCTTTTTTATTTTTCATCTTTTTTTACACACCATGAAAAGCAAAGGCATTTAATGGGCAAATGACATCAGGAGACCTGGGTTCTGTTTCCACATATCTGGTTTAACTTTTCTGTGTGACCTTGGGCAAGTCATTGGATTTGAATGTGCCTCAGTCTCCTCACCAGTATAATGGGGGTAATAATATCTCCCTTCTACCTATTTCACAAGGATTTTGTGAGGATTAATGAGTTAATGTTTGCAAACTACTTTGAGCTCCTTTGATAAAGTATAAAGCATTATTATTTATGACAATAATAATAGTCCTCAGAATACTTTCCTTTCATCCAGGGATCTCAAAGTAATTTAACATTGTGTTTGCAACTTCACAGTATGTTGCTATGTGTCATGGCTGGCTCCTTCTAGAAGAAACAACCTGTAACAAGTAGTCTGGTTTTTTTTTTCCTGGAGAATAATTAAATCTCCCACCGACTCCTTATATCAGTTGCATAACCTTCTCAAGATAGACGAGTAGTCTCCTTAGACCCTCTTTATCCTTGATGTGAATTAGTATTATGATCGTGTCTGGATGCTATTTGGTAAAATCCTTTGGAACTATTAATAATCAAGTAATAGAACTACAAGAATTTGGAATTTAAAAAAATTGGTCTCTCTGAATATGTACTTAGATTCAGAAACGATCTTTTAGAAGAGTAGTTCTTAATCTGGGGTCTATGGACAGATTTCAGGGACTGCATAAATCTGGATGGGGAAAAAAATCCCATCTTTATTTTCATTCACTTCTCACTAAAATTTAGTGTTTCCTTCAGTAATTTAAAATATCCTGAGAAGGAGGCCAGAGACTTCACAAGTCTGCCAAAGAGGTCTGTGATACACAAAAAAAGGTTACAAACTCTTGATTTAGAGGGTTCTGTGACTGGGACTCATCTAGTTTTAAGGTTTTCTCAAGAAAAAAAATATAACAAAATAATTTTGTTACTGCCACAAATGTAACAAAGACGGTTGCATTAAAATCCATTGGGTTACCTGGACCAATTATAGAAACATTTTAATGATCTGTCTTAAGAGGCCTTCTGGTCAGATTGACCTTCAAGCCATGTAACATATTTATGGAATGTCATAATGTATTAGGGGGAAAAACTTTTTCATTATAGTACAGTAGAAAATAAATAGAACTCAATGAATTTTAAGCTATTAAAATATATAATCAAACACTAAATTAGATGGAATAGATTAAGACATATCTAGGTTGGCAGAGATTAGTTAGGGAAGCCCTTGTGTGTTAAAGGATGGGTAACATCTAGATAGGTGGAAGGAAAAGTGGAGGATGTTTTAGACCTGGAGTGTAAGATGATCAAAGTAAAGCAAGCAGAAAGCTTGTCCAAGAAACTGACCAGAACGACTGGAGTAGAATGATAGAATTTAGAGTTCAAAGGGCTTAATCTTCATTCAATTCAACTCCCTCATTTTATAGATATGGAGTGTGAAGCCCAGTTAGGGGATGTGAGTTGCACTGATAGTAAGAAGCAATTTCTTCACACTAATGCCAGATTTGGGGCTGGGAGGTAAAATTGGATAGGTGAGCTGTTACTGAGACCACAGAGAGCTTTGGTAGCTGAGCCAAGGATTTTTGGTTTAATATAGTAGCAAATAGGAATCTGCTTGAGGTTTCTGAGCAGTGAATAAGCAATGTTTTAAGATGTTGGGCACTAATAATAATGATGATGATGACAGCTAACATTTACACAGTGTTTCCTACGTGCAGGCACCGTACTATGCACTTGAAAATTATGTTATTTGATCCACCAAACCACCGGCCAAATAGATTCTATTATTATCACCCCGATTTTACAGTTGAGGAAATGGAGGCAAAGTGGGGTCAAGTGACTTGCTCAGGTTCACACAGCTAGTATTTGAATTCAGATCTTCCTGACTCCAGGTGCAGGGTTCTATCCATTAAACTTCCTCATAATCTGCAAAAGCCCTCAGGAAAGAACAGCTATTGGAATAATCCAGAGGGCAAGGTATTAAAAAAAAAAGCCTTCCCTAGATCATGGGGCAACAAGGAAGGGAGAGGAAAGGATGGATCTGAGCAGTACATCTGTTTGGACTTGGTTTTAGAGATAAAGTGAATTTCAATATATAAGATAAAACTCTCAGCTGATTCCCTGACAATTAATTCCAGAAAGCAGTTAAATAAAACATTAAAAAAGATTATTATTAATATAACATAAACTTGACAATTTCAGTTAACTTTCCCTTTGTTCAAAGAAAGGACAGGCATAATACATTATAACTTAATAATAACATGGTTCCTTGGCATTTCAAGATGTTTTCATGTATGTAACTATGGTACTTGTGTGTGCTGTTATTTTTCTTTGGCTTTGTTTGCTACTCTGTACCATGTCATGCAGATTGCCCCGTATTTCTTTTAAGTGTTGTATGTTGTGGTAATATTCCATTACTTTTTGTACAACAATTTGCTCAACCATTCATTTATTACTCACTCATTGGATGCATACTTTGCTTCCAGCTTTTGAGTATCACAAATAGTACTGCTATGAATGTTTCTTTTCTTACAGAGATCTTGTTGTCAATAATATCCTTGAGGTATAAGTGCAATAGTGGGATCATTGAGTCAAAGGGTACAAAAATTTTTGTGACTTTTCATTTATTTTGGAAAACAAATTGTTTTCCAAAACAAAGGGGCCATTTTACAGTTCCACCAGTGGTGAATTAATGTATGTGTTTTTCTGTACCCTTGTCAACAATGAATTATGTTATCTTTTTCCATTTTGATAGATGTGAAGAGATACTTCAGATCTGCTTTAATTTGCATTCTATTATTATTAGTGATTTTAAGCACTTTTGAAGATGATTTTTGAAAGCTTGTGTTTCTTTTTTTAAGAACTTCATTCATATCCTTTGATCACTTAACTGTTGGGGAGTAGTTTTTTTGCTCTTACATACATTTGTGTCAATTCTTCAGATTTTGAATAAGACTTTTATCTGAAGTGTTTTATGCAAAGTTTTTTTCCCCCCAAGGCCGTGTCTTTTCTTCTTTTAGTTGTGCTCTATTTGTACAAAAGTTTTGTTTTTATATATTTAAATCAGTCTATTTTGAGTTTTATGAAATTTTCTCTGTTGTGGTTGACTCTAAACATCTTTACTCATAGCTGTAAGAAATATAACCTTTCATTTGCTTATAATTTTTATATAATATGATTTTAAATATATTACATATGTGTGTATTTAAATATACATGTTTATACATATGTATATACACATATGTATTTTTATATATTTGCTAAAGGCTAACAGAGAAATTCTGGTTGAATGAAAAATACTCTCCTCAATACTTTGTGTTCTTGGGCCTGTTGAAATGGACCTCCTTGTCCCTTTTCTGATCTTATTGGGAAAGCTTCTAGTATTTGTTATAAATCATGTTAGTTTGGATTTTAGATTTGTGCTTTTGGTGATATTAAGAAAAAGTCTTTTCATTTGTGTTACTATAAATGAGCATTATATTTTATCACAGGGTTTTCCTGCATCTGTTGTTATAATTTTGTGTTGTGGGTTATTGTTATTATTGTATTGTTGTTTGGGTCTGTGATTTCCTTGGTATAGAGTGGAGGTTCTCAACCTGTAGGTCACGACCCCTTTGGGGGTTGAACAACCCTTTCACAGGGATTACAGAGGTTGCCTAAGACCATTGGAAAACACATATTTTCGATGGTCATAGGAACTGAGACACTGCTCCTCTATTCATCTCCAGGTGCATCCACCCACATGTAGATATGCCCACATATGTGTATTAAAGGGTCAAGGCATTAGGAAGGTTGAGAACCACTGGTATAGAGAGTACCTCTCAATAAGAAAACTTCCTCTATTGTTGCAGATCAATAAATGTTTTGCAACTTAGCACTTAGCAAAGTACCCGAACATAGTAGATGCTTAATAAGTGTTTATTGATTGATTGAATTTATATTCTTAGCGTGTTGCCTGAAAAGTTCAACGACTTACCTATGATCAGTATGTGTCAGAGGTGTGACCCAAACTCTTCTTGAATTTAAAGCTGGCTATCAACTATGTGGTGCTGCCTTTTTGCTTATTAATATGATTTATTATAATAATTATATTTTATTATTGAATCACCCCTAATTTCTTTAATGTCATATTATCTTTGAATTCCAACTTGCTTTCAAAGAATAATTCATTTGCAATATTGTTTCACTCTGTCAATTCTTTAATTTTTTTGTGTCAAAATTCATTAGTGATATTAGTCTATAATTCTCTTTTTCTGGTTTTCTTTCCCTGGTTTGGGAAACAAGAAGATGGCATTTTGTCATATAAAAAGTTTTGATAACTTGCCTAGATTCATTACCTCAACTTTCTTTGAGTCTTCTTCTAATTTCACCATTTTTTTTGTTAGTTACTTGTTATTCCATTGCTGGATTTTTTTTTTCCCCCCTGCTACCTGAGTCAGGGTTCTATTGCTTTGGTAAGGTTTTCCATTGTATTTTCTAAGTTTCGGAGTTTCATGGTTGTATTATTTAATTCTTCCTTTAGTAGTCTTATTTCTAATCTAATAGATTAAAGATCTTCCTTCATATCTCTTTCTATGCTTATAAACAACTCTGGAGGTCCTTGTCTCCGTTTAGGAGTCCAGCTGTTTTTGCAAATTTATTCCTTCCTCCTAGAGATTGCTCATCTCTTCATTGCAGTAGGTCTGTTTCTTTCTGCTAGTTTTCCAAAGAATTTTCCTAGGAGAGTTTCTTTACTTTTATTCTTTTATTTTATTTAGTATATTTGACACTTTTTGTAGAAGTTTAAGCAAACTGGACTTAAGCACAACCACTCATTGTTTCATCTTGCTGGAATTCTAATATGAAGAAACAGTTTAAAAGAAGAATAGGTGAGATTTAGGAGGGGTGTGTGTGTGTGTGTGTGTGTGTGTGTGTGTGTGATTCCATGAAATGGTAGACTCATTTTTTTCTTCTCCTGAGTCATCAAGTATTTATTGAGCACAGGCACTGTGCTAAGCACTGAGAATAAAAATATAAACAAAAAGACAGACAGTCTCTTCGTTTAAGGAGCTTACATCCCAATGGAAGAAGACAACACATAAAAAGGAACACAAAAATGTGGATGGGAGAAGGTAGAGGAAGAAGGTAGTCTTGGGCACAGTGCCTAGAGAATCAAGAGTGGAGCCTGGAGAGGAATAAAGTGGTGAACATGTTGGACCTGAATCTTTTCCTTAAAATGGAGACTCTGGAAGGAACTGCCTAATAAGAGGATTATGAATCCACAAGAGTATTTTCAGGCCTGTAATTTTCCCCTGTTAAATAGGACAGGGAATATTCAGGAATGTAATTTTCCTGTAGGAAGCAGGACTCTAATGCACTATTCTGACACACCCTGACGTCATGGAAGTGACTTTGGCTTCTTAAAAGCTGTCCTAGCAGAATACAAGCTCTGGCAGGTTCTTCAAAGCTATAAAAGCTCCAGGCACAACAGAGGCCCAGTGACGGAGAGTTTGTCATCTGACAGCTCAGCTCAGATGTAGCTAGCTAAGTCAGGAGAGGCTCATCTCCAGATTGTCTTAAGTAGGTTTAGCTTTTTGGACACAGCAACCCCTCAAGACTATTTCATGGAGCAGTTTGATCTGTCCTGGTTGAGGAGGAACCACAACAATGCAGTCACACATCTATTAAAAATTTGGTTTTCCTTTGACATTGAAAAAAATTGTAATATTTGCTTTTATTTTCCTAAGGAAGTCAATAAGACAAAGCATCTTCATGAAGTTCTCAGATAATCCTTTGGACTGGTGAATCAGTTCAACAAACCAAGAAATCTGAACCATTTGCAGAGAGTCTAGACACCCCCAACCCTCTTACAGGTACCTGAGAACCCTGGGGGTGGGAAAGGTAAAATCTAACTTACCTGGCCTTCCAGGTGGGAGGGGCCAGGGTGGTCTGTGCTACATTTGTATTATAACCTAAGGGCTTAGCAGGGTGCCTGGTAGATAGAAGACATTTGGCAAATGCTTTTTCATCCATTCACTTATTCCTCTGGAAATAGGATTGGTCATGGTTGAGTTCAGGTACCTTTTAAGTATTGCTTTCATTTATATTATTGTTCTAGTTTTGTATATGGCTCTCTAGTTCTGCTCTTTTGTCTCTCCATCAATTTACATGTCTTCCCATATTCGTTTGAATCATTATTTAGGGGGAAATAATATCCCATTATGTTCCTCTGCCATATTTTGTGCAGTCCTTCTCCAATTGAGGGACGTCTATCCACATTGTTTCCCGTTCTTTATCACGAAAAAATCCTGCTATGAATATTTAGGTGTGTGTGGGAGCATTTTTCTGTCTTTGACCTTTTTGGGAGTAGACGGAAGGGATGAACAATTCTGTGATTTTTCTTACGCTTAGCTTGTTTTCTATAACCATGGAAGGAATCAACTGCTCCACCAACAATGTATTCCCCAACCTTGAATATTTCCATTCTTAACAGCTTTGCCATCTTAATGATATTTTCCTTGTTTCTGCTCGTTCTGAGCAACATAGGATCATCCCTGGAGCACTCACAGAGAGTTTTGTAACTACCACAGCTGAGGACTATAACTTAGAAAACTGGCAGCTTGAACTTCAGGGTGAGTTCTGAGGAACAGTCATTCTAGGAATAGATGGAAAATTGGTTGGAGGGGAGATCTTGTCACCTCCTTGTGTCTAGTGGAGGGCAAGTGTATCTGGGTCTCCTTGTCTGGTTGGAACTTTGTGACAAGGCTGCAATGGTGATCTAAGGTGTAGTAATCCCTTACTGGCACTGGTTGTCCCAGTTCTCTAAATTTATTCCATCAGTTTATTGGGACAGTGCTGGAGGTTCTGACAATATTTTGAGCATGACCAAAGATGGGATTTGTGTGCATATTGCTAGATAAGCATGGAAGATTAAGAACCATGACCCTCTAGGGTAATTGACTGAAGAAAGATGTAGTTAGGTCTTCCAAAAATCAGTTCCTTGGAGGAGGAATATTTCATGCTAAATCTTGACTCTGGGACTGGAAAGACCTAGTGCTCTGTCTCAACCCTGCTGGAGCCAACAAATCTGCTGGACAGTACTCTCAGCTCTAAAGTATTTGTACTTTTGGTATAGGGACTGCTTCATTAACCAACTTTCTCTATCAATGTCATTCTCCAACTACTCAGGGAATCTTCAGTTCCTGAGGGCATGTTGTCCAATTTGTCCAATAAAGGGTCATCTTCTGTGAGGTAGAGGGCAGGTTATCCAGGCAAGAAACTTACTAGCTTTTGGACTTGAACTAGATGTCCCATAGGCATCTCAAACTCAACATGTTCAAAAAAGAAGTTATCATCTTTCCCTCAAAGATCTTTCTTTTATCTTTTTTTCCTATCCCCCTTTTTGTTTTCCTTTTTTGTCTTTATTTTTTTCCCTCATTTTAATTTATTTTTAATTTAATAATAATTTATTCTCATTTTTCCTCTATTTAAAATAAAAACAAAATCCTTATAATAAACATGCATAGTCAAGTGAGATAGATTCCTCCATTGTCCTTATCTAGAAAGGTAGGTATAATTCTACATCTTGAACCCATTATTTTTTTGTCAGGAGGTGATATCCTTCTACCTAACTTGCTGACTTCTGTTGAGGGTGTCATCTTTTTTTTTTCTGGTTATCAAGTTTTATAACCTTAGTTATCTTTGACTCCACTCTCTCTTACCTCCTGTATCCCATCAGTTGCCAAGTTTTTAAAAAAAATTTTTTTTATTCTTATTTTTGAATAGGGGAAGTCAAGGCAATTGGGGTCAAGTGACTTGCCCAACATCATGCAACTAGTATAATAAATATGTTGAGTGACTGAGTGACTTGAACTCAGGTCCTAGTGACTCCAGGGCTGGTGCTCTATTCGCTGCACCACCTGGCCGCCCCTGCCAAGTCTTTTCTATCCTTCCTCCATTACATCTCTTGTATTCATCCCCTTCCACTCCCTAGCTACCGCTACAGCTTCTCAATTGCTCTAACTGCCTCAAGTCTCTGCCCACTCCAATATGCAGTCCATAGAAGCGTCAAGGCGGTATTGCTAAAGCACAAATATGGCCAAGGTGATCCTCTATTTGAGGCATTTTGGCAGCTTCCTACCGTCTTTGAGATAAAATACGGACTCCTCTGGCCTTTAACCTTCTCTGTCTGTCCCCACCTATCTTCCCGGACTTGTTACACATTATTCACCTACGTGCCTTCTATGGTATGGCCAAACTGACCCCTTGGTGTCTCCTCACATAGCAAGAAATTCCATTTCACGTCTCTGAGTTTTTATAGTCTGTGCCTCTCCTTCTCCCTCTATTCTCCCTGAGGGGCAAGGGGGGTACTCCTTTCTCAAGTATTTAGCACAATCACTGGCTTCTTTACTGACTGACCTGCACCCCTGGAATCTCTAACCAAATAACCTTCAAATCTCAGGTCAAGTACCATCTCCTGCTCCCCCAGGCCGTTTCTGATCCTTCTCACTGCTTTGTACATATTTTGTAACTCCTTATATTTGTCTGTGTGGTTTCCCCTAATAAAAGGAAAGTTTCTTGAGGGCAGAGACTGTTTTGGTTTTGTATCCACAGTATCTGGTACATAGTAGGTGTTTGATAAATGATTATTGATTAATTGGCACTAGGATGGCCATGGTGACAGGGCCTGTGGTTAAGTCCTGGTGGCCCCCGAACAGCTTGTACTGGGCCAAGAATCCTGGGAAATCCTTTGTGCACTTTGAGTTGGGGGTTTTCCTAGGTCTGCTGTCTCTAGTCGCTGCCTGATCTCACAGTTAACTACAGAAGGGTAGCAAACGGCAGCCAGTTCTTTAGAAGCCTGTGCCAGTCTTGCTACAGATTTACAGCTCTTTTAGCACTCCTGCTGGGGGGCCTTATCATAGTAGGCAAATAGTTCTACTATAATCAGATGTAGTCAAGTCGATTTGAAGGAATCGGTGGCAACCACTGAGGTTAGAAAGGGACTTGACTCTCCTGGAGAGCAATACAAGTGTGAATTAGGGTCAAAGCAAGCATATACCACAAAGTCAGGCCTCAAGTTGGCACTGGGGCTTCCTTGGAATGCTAAATTCCAATGCATTGAGAAGAAAGCAGGGAACTGGTTCCTAGAAGGGTCAAAGATTCAGGCCAAGAGATTAGGAAGTTAGGTGCCAAGGGGCTCACTATTTGGATGATTTAATCTGTCTCTCCCAAGCTTGAAGTTTTTTTTTCCTAGCTGGTGTGCTAGTTTGGTCACAGACTGGGTCCATATTGTCACCTCCTTACTTATTCATTCCAGAAAGTTTATAAGTATGGACAGTTTCAGCATTTTGGATTGGATGATTTTGGTTTGAGAAGACTGGCTGGAGAGGGAAGATCTTAAATTGTATTCTGAAAAAGACAGGAAGACAGAGTTTTTGTGAGAGAAATGGGAATGTCCCTTTAACAGAAAGTGATGGTGGTATGTTTCAAGGGAAGGGGCTTAAGCAATTCATCCAGCATAGGTCATAGTAAAGGTTGCTAGAACTAAACTGTTAAGCAAAAAGACCAGTTACGAAGTAGCATCCAATAAAGGGGCAAGGATCTGAGGAAGAGATAAAAGTTCTGGGCTGAAACAATGGCAGAAAACAGGAGGTGATGTCAGGAGCACAGGAGGGATGAATCAGGTTGTCAAACCAAGATCAGGAACAACAGCAATTCAGTCAGTAGGGGAAGTCACACAGTGTAAGCCTAATGGGTAGGTAGGACAGAGAGACAGATTGTTAGTAGACAATCAATCAACATGTATTTTTTGATTTATTTTTGGGGATCTTTAATAAAATTTTATTTTTCCCCCAGTTAAAGGAAATTTTAAACTTTCATTAAAAAAAGCTTTTAGTTCCAAATTTTCTCTCCCTCTGTTACCTTCCCTGAGATAGTGATTTGATAATAGGTTATACATCAACATGTATTTATTAAGTGCCTCTTATGACAAGTACTGTACTTGGCTTTGGAGATACAAAGACAAAAAAAAATTAGTTTTTGCTTTCCAGGGACATTTTAAAGGGAAGACAATATGTGGATATATGAGTTTATAGCAAGTATATACAAAATTAATGCATAAATACAAGATAATTTTATTTTTGGAGGAAGGCACTAACATTTGGGGAGATCAAGAAAGGTCTACACAAATGAATCCTTAAATCCAAGGCTGAGCTTTGAAGGAAACTTGGGGTTCTAATAAGCAGAGCAGAGGAAAGATTGTATCCTAGGCCCATAGCACAGTCATGGAAATAATAGATAAGAGTGTTGCAGGTGAGGAGCAGCAAAATCAATCAATCAATCCATAAACATTTATTTTTAAATTTTTTTGCTTTTTTGGAGGGGGAAAGGCAGGGCAGTTGGGGCTGTGACTTGCCCAAGGTCACACACCTAGTTTTTGTGTTAAGTGTCTGAGGTGGGATTTGAACTCAGGTCCTCCTGACGCCAGGGCTGGTACTCTATTCACTGAGGCACCAAGCTGCCCCCATAAACATTTATTTAGAGCTAAGTGTGTGCCAGGCACTGTGCTTAGCACTTGGCATACAAAGAGACAAAGACAAAGTTCAGGGAGCTTATAATCTAATGGGAGAGACAACAAAAGGCTAGTTTGGCTGAACCATGGAAGCAATGTGGAAAAAGACTAGACTATGACTAGGGTTTTAAAATATCTGGTTGGACCTGGAGGTGTTTCCTATTTTACCTGACCATGCTTCTCCATTTAGCTCCTTCATACATAGCTCATTTATTTCCCGATGGGCTCCTCACAGTAGAGAAGCATAGAAACAGAAGCAGGTAAATCAATGAACTGCAATAACATAAAAAAAACCAACAACACTAAAAAGGTGGCTGGACTCGGATAAAATGCGATGATCAATTTTATTGCCAGATACGAGACGATAAAACCTATTTCCCTCCTCTTAGTAAAAAAGTGAGGTGCTATTGGCCAGGGATGTTGCATGCGCTATGAGGCATAATTCCTGGGTTGTCGTCTTTAAAAAATGCTTTTTCTTTGTTACCGTTGAGGGTGTGTGTGTGTGTGTGTGTGTGTGTGTGTGTGTGTGTGTGTGTGTGTGTGTAAATTACTATGGTATAAAAAAGAGAATCAATAGTTGTTTTTTTAAAGGGCAGATGAACTAAGTGAAAGGAACGATTAAGAGGGTGATGGATTAAGGAGATGGCAGGACAAATGGAGGGTTCTTACATTTTTTTTTTTAAGGATGGAAGAGATTTGGGCATGTTTATAGGCAGTAGAGAAGGAGCCAGTAGATAAGAGAGATTGGAGACTGGAGAAGCTAACTTCTGGAAGAAACAGGAAGGAATGGGATCAAGAGCGTAGGAAGAAGGGTCACCATCGGCAAGGAGGGTAGTCAGCCCTTCCTTAGAGAGTGGGATAAAGCAGGAGAGAATGGGCAACGATGTTGAGGGGATTTGTGTTCTACAATTCAGAAGAAAAAGTAACTCATCTGAGCTACATTTTATTGTTTAAGTGTGAGCTAAGTTTCTCTCGGGAGTGAGGAGTGAGGATGCCATTTAAGTGACTTGAGGAAAGAAAAGAAGGTTTGGAACAGATGCTATGATATAGAGTCAAAAAGGGACCAGCAGAAGGGCTGTAGTACGAGAGTAATGACCTAGCTGAGATTATATATATATATATATGTAGTAGATCCAGTTATGACTTCCTCTAGTTCCATTTAGCAGTACAATAAGGGCACAGAAGGCATAACTCAGGGATGAAGTTTGAAAAAGGATGAAGTAAGATATGATAAAAGGGACAAGGGATTTCAGGATGGAAGATGGTGTTTAGTCACACTAGTTAACTATGGAGCCAAACTGCAAAAAGGAAAAAAGCAAGGCCAGAGCAAGAGGATTAGAAAAACTGGAGGATTAAAATGACTGGATGTTGATAAATTCTGTAGAGAGAAGGCATAGAGAGAGAGGAAGTAGAGGAGGTTGTGGTCCAAGCTTTAGGCTAACTTGAAAAGGGTTTGGTCCTGGATGCTACAACCAAAAGGGTTAGGTTCTCTGTTGTCTCATGCCTCAACTCTGAGTTCTCCAGAAAATAAAAATCTCTAAATCAATTAAGTATGACTCATGCCTAAAGTTTTCCTTAAAGTGGCTTAAAGTGGTATGAAGCACTTGATATATAACATGGGTATCAAAGATGCATAAGACACAAAGAACTCACTGGAGGGAGCAAAGCAAAGAAGAGAAACTAATAGAATATAAAAAACTAGTTCAGAGCAACTGAATTAGCTAAAGTACTTGAAGCACTGGTAATGGAATATTGTGCGAGACTTTTGTCCAAATAACATTCTCAAATGGATAAATGACAGATTTAAAGGAACTAAGGAAGAACTGGCTTTGGTAAGAGGAATCTAAAACAAATGGAAAAAGAGTTTGAAGGACATTAAACTAAAAATAACAACAATGAACAAAAAAACAAACAACCACCCAAATCCTCAAAAAACCCAATCCATAGGAGGAAAAAAATAATAGGAGGAAATCATGATAGAATTTAAAAGATGATGAAAAATATCAAAAGGTAATAATGAAGTGATGAAAATATAAAGTATAAATATATAAAAGATCTTAAAACTCCATAGGAAGTATTATCCAAAGTGATGTTAATATATATGAAAAAATAATATGATATGTAATAAATAGCATTTAAAATAGAAAAACTAAAAAATCCATAGGAAGCTTTACTCAAAGTGATATTCCTATATATAATATATAATAATAATATGTTAAGATTATAGAAAACATGTAATTGAAAATTTCAAAAATCTGTAGGAAGTATTATTCAAAGTGATATTCCTAAAGCATAGGTAGACCATTCTATTCACTCCCTTTATCAACAGGATTAAATTCAAAATCTTCTATCTAAAGTCCTATACGGTCTGAATCCCACCTACCATTCTAGCCTTATTATATATTATTCCCCTACATTCAGTGGTCTAACTCCAGCCAAACTGGTGTTCTTGCTGTTCTTTAAACATGACATTCCATCTCTCATTTACATATTTTTTGCATAGATTATCACCTGTGCTTGGGAAACATTCTCTCTTCACCTTTGCCTTTTAAAATCTCTAGTTTCTGTCAAAATTCAGCCCAAATACTTCCTTGTGCCCTTTTCTGATTTCCCCAGCTGCTAACACTTGGTTACATCCCCCATCACCTTGTATTTGTCTTCAATATATTTTAGTACATATTTGTTTTTCCCTAATTGTTTCCCCCTGCAGAAGGTAAGTTCCTGGAAGGCAGGTGGGGGCGGGGGGCAAGAATAAGCATTTATAAAACCAGGCTCTATGCTGGATGCTTTTTTGTCTTTATAAATACCTCATTTGATCCTCACAACTATCTTGAGAGGTATTGCTATTATTACATGTAGCATGGTGGAACTTCTACAAAGGGAATATTTACTGCAGATGATATATTTAGTAATATATGGACTTACTCAACTTACCCAGTGAGTGGGAGGCATAATCCTGCTTACCTCTGCATCACCTCGTATACAGGGAGGGGAAGAGAATTAGGTTCATTGCTTAGTTCTGTTCTCATAGGGCATAGTTCCAGTTCCAAGTCCAACACTGTCTTTGGTCTAGAGACTCAAGCACCCTGGATTTTCAGGGTGTTATGTTGGTCTGCTAAGCTGTCCCTCACCACTTGCAATCCTGGTTCCTAGTCCCTGAGCTCCCTATTCAGCGGGCATCATCTGCACTCAGCACCTGAGACTGAGTTCAAGCAACGTAGAACAGAAACAAATACACTAAAGCCCAATCTTTGGGGCCCCTTGATAGAGGGGAAACAGGGAAAATGGTAGTCCTTACCATTTCAGTTCAAGATATTCATGCTGAGTGCAGCAGATAGGAATCATGAAAAACTGAAAGATAATGGAAAAGAGACCCAAGGACTCAGTCTCCTTAGTTTTAAAGCTAAAAGCAGCCAATCAAAAGATGCTACCCCAAATTGTGTGGTGGGGGACACAGTGAACACTCTGTCAGGCAAACTGGTCATCTTCAAAAGGTCCCTCATGAGTGTCCCTATGCCAGAACTGGATCCAGTCTATATACAGTTGAGGAAACTGAGGTTAAGTGACCTGTCTAGGGTCATACAGCTAGTAAATGTCTGAGGCTGGATTTGAACTCAAGTCTTCTTGGTTCCAGGTCTAGCATTCTATCTGATGCCCACCAGCTTCCTCTTTCCATGAGGGTAAGAACTGCATGATTTTTGTCTTTGAATCCTCAAAATCCTTTGAATCATTTAATAAATGTTATTTGATTGATTAATAGCAGATCTACCGCAGTGGAAAATGGAACTGTGTATAATCCAGAGTTATGGAAAATACAGGTTTGGATAATTATTACATCATTCAAATTATTGTAAAACACACGGATTCGTATGTCAGACCTGGAGGACAAAATTACCATGCATAGATCTCAAAATAATTGACAGCCCAGGAAATCCAAAACAACAATAACAACTACAACAAAAAACCCCCAAACCTGAACACTATTACATAGAATCACAAAATCTGAGGTGGAAAGGACTTCTTCAGCCATCTAGTTCAACCCATACACATATTCCAGGAAATAGTTAAAGTTCCCAGAATTGATAATAACAATGGGAAAACTACAGACAGGCTATAATGTACAAGATACAAGACAACACACCTAGATCCTTCTACCTAGAGCTGAACTGTGATTCAAGTACATTTAACAAACCAAATGTAATTGAATCATAGTTCAACTCCAAGTAGAAGGATAAAAAAATACTGCAAACTTTTGGAAGAAGTATGGAAACCAATGATCAAGGAACAATAAAATGGATGACAGTGGACTTTTTAAGATGAACGGGGAAGGATTAGAACTTAAAAATTAAAAAGCATGAGCTATAAACCTTAAATTATCTATGTAGCAAAACTCTATTATTATATAGGCAGGAGATAGATGTATAAGAAGTAAACACTTTCAACAGTTTACAGAAAGTTATATCACCCTCCAGAAAATCTTTGAACAACATATAGGCCTCCCAGACAAAAAGAAAAATACTTAAAATAATTCATACTTCTCAATTAAAGATAAATCAGTTGCTTTTAAAATGTGAGAACCCTTAGAGTAATTGTACTTGCTAAATTATAGGCTTCAAAAGGTTTACTTCAGAGATACATATTTGTGTATGTATAGGGAGGGAGCAAAAGAAAACTGGAGGCAGGGAAAGGGATGGTAATGGATAACCCCAAGGAAAGGTCATATCTTTGATAAAGGGGAAAACTATGTTAAGTAAACCTATTTATTGATATGTTAGAAGAATTATTTTTAGGGTGCTTTTATAAAGCTTAGAATAATAGTACATATAAAAATAATAAGAAAATGTTATCACCAGATAGTATGACTGAGGAAAAGAAACCCAAGAATTTTAGTGCTAAATATAAGAGGACTAACCTTCCTTATAAACTAAAGAGAATCCCAGAATAGATTGAGACAAATCCAACAATATCACATTTTCCTCAGAAAAATGAAAAATTGTTGGAAAATGAAAGTGGATTAAAATTTGCCATGTCAATACCAAATCATAAAAAAATTGAAGTAGCACTATTAGACAAAGTTGAATTCAGATCATGACACATAAACAAGGATATTTTATTAGGTTAAGAGCCTCTGTGCAAAATGAGAGTATATAAATTTTAAATTATATATGTATACACATTTAATATTTCTGCAGCAAAATGTATGAAGGAAAACCTCATAGTCTTGAAATATGAAACAGATAAAAATGCTTTTGTTGATTTTAACATCAACATTAACATCTCATTATTATGAAAGGGATAAATCCTACAAAAAGATCAACAAGAAAGAAATCACATCCCTAAACAGAATGTTAAACACACTATGCCTCATAGCTATAGGGAGAGATCTCAAGGGTAAAAACCAGAGTTTAACTTTTCATACTCGACATTCATGGAACTCACAGAAAAACTGATCCTTGATCATGTGCTAAGCTAAAAGGAGAATATAGACAAACCCAGAAAAGGAGAGGTTAGGTACACCGCATTCATAGCGATGTAATAAATTTAATAAAACTAGTAATGAAATTAGTATAGTCTTGCTGGAAAAATTTAAAAGTATTAAAGAGTAAAGAGATAAAAGAAGAAATTATAAAAACAGTAACATTTACTTCAAAGATAATGACCATACAGAGAGAGTGCATATATGAAAATCTATGGGGTGTAGCCAAAGTAGTACTCAGAGGAAAATCCACAGGGCTCAATGCCTGGGGGTGGGGGGTGGGGTGGGGCAGGAGAGACAGAGAGTGTGTGTGTGAGAGAGACAGACAGACAGATACAGAGACTGACACAGAGAGAGACAAAGAGAGACACAAGAGACAGAGAGAGACAGAGAGACAGAGAGAGAGGTGGAATTAGCTAATTAAACCAAAACACAAACACACACACACACACCAAGCAGTACACCACCACCAACAAAATAAAGAAATATTTTAGATTAAAGATCAGTACAATTGAAAATAAGAAAATAATCAGTCAATCAATACACATTTGTTAAGTGCTTGTTCACTGTTCTAAGCTCTGGGGTTACAAAGACTGGCAAAACCATGGTCTCTATCCTCCAAGATCTGCCTTTCTAATGGGAAAGACCACATGCAAACAACTATGTCCATACAAGATAAATCCAATGTAAATGAAAGGTGATCTCAGAGGGAAGGCACTTGGGAGACCGGGTTTGGAGGTGGGAGGAAATCAGGAAAGGCTTCTTGCACAAGGTGATTTGAGCAGACTTTTGAAGGAAACCAGATCTATTTTTTGAAGACTAATTAACAGCAAGTTTAGCTCCCCAAATAAAAAATGAAAGCACAATAACAATGAAGGTAAAAGAAAATACTGATGATAGTAACAGTAGCTAGTACTTATAAGGTATTTGAAGGTTTACAAAGCACTTTATAAATTTTATTTCAATTATTCTCATAAGCACCTTGGGAGGTAAGTATGATTATTATCCCCCAATTTACTAATGAGAAAACTGAAGCTGACAGTGGTTAAATGACTTGTCCAGGGTCACATAGCTAGCAGAATTTGAATTCAGTCCCTCTGAGTATTTTCTGGCATTTTCCCACTGAGAAGATGCAAAATGAATACATAAAGTTTTGGTATGGAAGACAGTAAGAGCTAGGGAATTAGTGAAGGTTTCATGTAGAAAATGTCTCTGAGTTGAAGCTTGAAAGAAACCAGGGATTCCAAGAGGGACAAAGGAGAAGAAGGTTTATTTATGCATCTAGATATGGGGGACAGCAGTGTATAGGCACAGTGATGGCATATGGAGCCCTGTAAGTGAGGAACAGTAAAAAGGGCAGTTAAGGCTAGATCACAGAGTATTTGGAGGAGACTAATAAGGACCAGGGTACAAAGACATTTAAATGTCAAACAACAGAATCTACATGATATTCAGTCATGAGGAAACCACTGGAGTTTACTGAGTAGTACATAGACCTCTACTTTTGGAAAAATCACTTTGGTGGTTTGTGGCGGATGGATCAGAGTGGGGAGAGACCAAATAGGAGACTACTACAATAGGCTAGGCAAGAGGTGATGAGGACTTAAACAAGGGTAATGGATGAGGGAAACTGAGACGTTGTGGGGATAAAATGACAAGGTTTTCCAGTTGATTGGATATGAAGGGAGGTGAATGAGAGTGAGAAGTTGAACGAAGAGCAGATTTTTTGGAGGAAGATTTGTAATTCTCTTCGGATGTTTTGAACTTAAGATAACTATCAAACAAACTGTTCAAAATGTCCAATAAGCAAGTGACAATATGACACTGGAGTTTAGGATAGAAACTAGAACCGAAAATATGGGAGTCATCTGCATAAAGATGGTCATTGAACCCACGGGAGCTGGTCGTCAGGGAAGAGAGTCATTTAAAGAATTATAGTATTTCCCAAAGGCAATTCCTCTTGTTTTTCCCCCCCCCCCTCCTTTTTGATTTTACTGGGCCATATCATAGTTCATTCATAGTATTTATTCAAAATATATGTGCTTATGGATGACATCTATAGGCTATCTATCCACTGTCTTATCATCATTTATATAATAGGCATTCTTCATCCATTTGGTTTTTCTTGTACGTCTAGATAGGTTGAGCTCTTTTGAGTGATTTTAAATCTCATTTAGGAGGCTTTGCAGTCTCTTGGGCTAAATGTAATCAGCACAATGTTATTCATTAATAAGAGCATGTGGAACCTTAACAACTATAAAGAATCTCTCTTCAATTCAGACCCTGCACTGGACCTCCTCCATTATAGTGCCATTCCGTATAATTTAATGTCTTGATTGATATTAATAATCAGAATGTTGTTAAACATAATTATCTGTTCCATTTTTTTAGTAAATCCTGAATGATTTTGATTTAGGCATGAGAGATACCTTTTATGATAAAAGGCACATATTTGAAATTACGGATTAATGTTACACACAATAGAGAAACACAAGAAGGTAAAAAACATGGATGTTTATTCTCACTAATCCTATTTGACATGGTTTTAGAAATCTTCACCATAGCAATAAGGCATGACAAAGAAATAAATATTTTCAATGAAGAAGTTGAAATACCTATTTGCATGTGTCATGATTATATAACTAGTAAACCCAAGAGTGCCAACAATAAATTAACAGTTATATGCTATTTCAGAGGGCTGATAAGGAAAGAATGCTATTCACCACCAGACAGAGGTGGAATCAATATATAGAATGAGATGGATATTGTTGGACAGGATTGCTATGTGAATTTGTTTTGCTAGGCTATGTATATATGTGATAAGACCTTTATTTCTCTTCCCTCTTTTCTTCCCTCCCCTCTTTCCTCCTTCCTTCTGTCTTTTCCTTCCTTCTTTCCTTCCTCCCTTCTTTCCTTTTTTACTTTCAGGGTGATTGGGAGGAATAAGAGGTCTAGGGAAGGGTAACAAAAGTCAGAAAGGAGGAAAGAAAGAACGATAGAAACAATGAATAGAGGGTCATTGAAACATTTTTTTTCTTTATGGAAGGGATTTGGGTTAAGTGACTTGCCCAAGAACACACGGCTAGTTTTTGTGTTAAGTGTCTGAGGCTGGATTTGAACTCAGGTCCTCACTGTCTCCAGTGCTCTATTCACTGCACCACCTAAACACCCCCCCCACCCCAAACATTTTTTAAAATGCATGAAAGAGAACAGAAGGAAGGTCAGAAAGAAACATAGATAATCAAGACAGTATTTGGAGGTAAGAAAGATATACTGTAAATAGTAGATATTCAGTTTCATGTGCAATCAGTTCTCATTTTCTTTTCTGAGATTATGGGAAAATAGCCGTTTTGTTAGGTGTTAATTAAGTTCAGGATAATTTTTTTAAAGGACTATACCAAAAAAGAATGAATAAGAATTATAAATTATTTTAGTAAAGTAATGATATATAAGATGAACCCACAAAATAGTTTGCATTCCTACTGGGACCCCCTGTGTTGTATTTATAGGAGAGCATGGACAAAGAGTTACATAGACTGAAAGAATGAAAGAACACTGCTGTGTTGTGATTGTACTGTGAGGGGTAGGGGAATTTCTCTATACTGAAATCTAAGATCCATTTACTTATTCTTCCAACAAGACTAAAGAAAAGGCAAATGAAAGAGAACTACCCTTTACAATAATGATAAAATGTAAAACAAATATTGACAGTAATTTATCCAGACACACAAATACCCTTACCAAGGAAACTTGAAATTGTTTTTGCCAGAAGTCATGAAAGAACTCAACAGATGAAGGCATGCTCATAGTTAGGTTGAACAAATATGGTAAAATGTCAATACATTCCAGATTAATTTATTTAGTGCAACACCAATCAAAATACCAGAAGCTTATTTCATAAAATTGTCTACTCTCATAAAACAATTTATATAGAAATAACACCTGGATAAGAATATATGCAGAACTATGAAAAAGGAAACCAGTGAAGGAGGACTAGTGCTACCAGACTTCAAAGTGTGCTATAACACAATAATTATAAAAGCTGTCTAGTGCTGGAAAAAGAATAAAGAAATAGATCAGTGGAATAGAATTTTTAAAAGCCTATAAATAGAATCCAGTGTCTATAAATGGTTAGTATTTGATAAATGTATGCTTAAAAAGCACCAGGAAATGGAATTACTATTCAATAAAAACTGCTGGGAAAAGTAGAGTTGTATGGCCAGAAATGACTTTGTATCCACGTACTGTGATAAATATAAACTAGATCAGTGCTTCTAACACACACACACACGCACACACACGTGTGTATAGGCATAAAAAATTAGAAGAAAAATGGATCAAATAGTCTCAATAATGGAGGACAAAGTCATTTTTATTAATTATAAATGGATGATGTTGGAGACAGAATTGGTATGTTTGATTTTACATTATTGTAGTCATTATTTATGTTAATCTTTTGGTCCCCTTTATTTTCTTCTGCATCAATTAATACAAATCTTTCCTTGTATCTCTGAGTGGATAATTTTTGAAGGAAGAAATACAATTTATTGGCAGCTTTAATATTACTTCACTACCACTAGATGCTCTCACCATTTCCCTTACCTGCTGAAAAATGTTAAATTATTGCTTGTTCCCTGATACATTGTTTAAGCTTCTTTGTCAGACTGCTAAGACCCTCTATGAGTCCATCCCAGCCTACTTTTTCAATATGATTTCCCAGCACTTCTTAAGAGTCATCATTTTATGTAGTTAGGTTGGCTCATTGTTTTATTAATGTGCCATGCTCATTTCTGCCTCTGAGACTTATTTCACATTGTTCTTATTATCTAGAATAATTGCCTTTCTCCTTTTTACTCCCATAAGTCCCATCTTTTCTAAGGACTAGTTCAGATGCCACCTTCTCCATTGTCTTAATTTCTGCAACCCTCCTGGATTTGCCTCTCCTGTGAACACCTAAAGAGTTTATTGTTTGTAACAACAGAATTGAGCATTTCTTATATACTGTCTTATATAATTATATAATTAAATGCTGTCTCACATATTTCAGCCTTTATATTCTCTACTAATTTGTGAACTTTTTCAAAACTATGACCTATGTGTCATACTTCTTATACAATGTCTACTACACTTAGTACGGCGCAGTGGATTCAATAAATTCTTGTTGACTTATTTGGTTGGGGATTTGGGTAGAAGAGGTACCAAACTAAAAAGAAAATGCTGACTTTTTAGAGAGCCAAAGACAAACCAAGCTGGGAGTAGATTAGATTCAAGTGATTGATCAGAGATTGAGAAATCTGTCAGTTAAACTCATGTCTTTAAGTTGGATAACTTTGGATTTAGTCATCTACCAAGATACAGTTTGTCCTCTTCACTAAACCTTATTACTATGTAGAGTAGTTTTATTGTGTCTGAGATCAGTACAAATCCTTCCTGAGGAAGAGTAGTATGACACACAGAAACAAGAGCTATAGCTGAGGCCGGAGCTTCTGAGAAACAGGCATCACTGTTAGGGGAAGTGACAGTGGAAATAGACAACCTAAGCCCCATGTTTCATCATATGAGGTGAGCTAAAACACACTGTCTTTTTTTTTTTTTTGCTTTTTTGTAGGGCAGTTGGGGGTAAGTGACTTGCCCAAGGTCACACGGCTAGCTTTTTGTGTTAAGTGTCTGAGGCCGGATTTGAACTCAGGTACTCCTGACTCCAGGGCCGGTGCTCTATTCACTGTGCCACCTAGCCGCCCCAAACATACTGTCTTTCAAAGAAAGCTGCCCTCCAACAAACCTTGCAATGCTGGCCAACTTAATGTGTATTCCCCATGTTCTGTAGTCTCAGTCATTTGATGAAAATCTCAACAGAATTGGGTGTTAGACTGTTCTTGCAGAAATAGTTCTTGCAGAAAACTATTTATTAGGTGTTCTTGAAGTTGAAATGGACAGTCTGAGGATACATCTAAGCAACTCTTGTATCCATGTTTTTTGGTTTTCCAATGAGTATGGGGACGGAAAGAGGGAAGCAGTGTGGTATAGTGACCTTGGAGTCAGAAATATTTGGGTTCAGGTTTTGTCTCTGACTCGTACTGATTCTGCGTCAATGGGCAAATTACTTAACCTTTCAGTATTTTCTTAGACAAATGCTCTATTTGTTTCCAACAACTTGTAGACCTGTCCTAGTGAAGCAAGTTTTCATGCTTGGAATTCTCTATACTGATGTAATCTCGGGTGTAGATATCCCCTTAAAAATAGCATAAGGTGACTAATAGGAAATGTACATGATTGCACATATATAATCTATGTCAAATTGCTTACTATTTTAGGGAACGAGGAGGGGAGAAAGAAAAGGAGAAAAATTTGGAAATCAAAACTTTTTTAAAATGAATGTTGAAAATTATCTTTACATGTCATTGGAAAAAGCAAAATAGTATAAAGAATAGTAACCAAAGGCTTGAATTACTTTCTTCTGATCTAGGAAGTGTGCTATTATGATAAAATTAGAAAAACTTGATGGCATTGGATTATCAGAAGTTAATCCTGGCTGCTAGTTAATACCCTCTTCTCTTCAGAGTGTAAATTGATCCAGTGTGAATTTTTCACTTTATCTTTAAAAAATTTTTTTTTAATTTTTTGGGGGGCAGGCACTCGAAGTCAAATTGCCCAGGGTCACAGAGCTAGGAAGTCTCTGCAGCTGGATTTGCACTTAGGTCCCCATGACCCCAGGGCTGGTGCACCATCCACTATCCACTAGTTGTTTCTTATTTATTTATCTATCCATTAATTAATTAATTTATTATTAGTATGTGGCATAAGAGACATAGCCTGGACTCAGGAAGATGTAAGTTCAAATCTTGTCTTTGCCATCTGTTACTTCTGTGACCATGGGCAAGTGAGCACCTCAGCACTCCAGACAAATATTAATATCCTGAGAAAGAGAGGTTGTGTATTCTCCATGTTGATTCAGTCATAGATCTGGGATAAAAATAGAAATAAAGTTCATGTTAGGTAATTTTCCTAGGCCATTTTTTCTTTTTTTTAATTAAAAAATAAACATCATGTTTGCTTTTTCTAATGTATAGGCATATAGTTCTCCATGAATCCTCAAACCATATTATTAAGGGTTCTGCAATGACTATAATTAATTCTCCTAAGGTAAAGACTTAGTTAAAAAAAATTAGTTATCTAAACTGCTTAGATTCTGACTGGAAGGTCTTAATGCTCTTTATTCCAGGATTTTTCCATTTGGATCTAGACAGCTTGTTCAATCACTCTTTTACTAGATATTTCATTATTCCACCTTTGTGTTAAACCGTCACACTCTAGGTATTATTTATATCTGGTCATAGTCCTGCAGTCTGTTGAAATATGTCATATTTTCTGGGCTAACTATATTAGATTTTATAATAGATCTCAAACTATTCTATAAAGCAGTAATCATCAAAGCACTGGTACTGGCTAATAAATAGAGTAGTAGACTAGTGGTAGATCAGTGGAATAGGTATACAATACCCTGTAGTAAATGACCATAATAATTTAATGTTTGATAAGCCCAAAGATCCAAGATTTCGGGACAAGAACTCACTATTTGGCAAAAACTAAGGGAAAAACTGGAAAACAGTTTGGCAGAAGCTAAGTATAGATCAACATCTCATGCCATATACTAAGATAAGGTCAAAGTGTGTACATGATTTAGACATAAAGGGTGATATATCACAAGTAAATTAGGGGGGCATGGAATAAGTTACCTATTAGTTCTATGGAGATTTAAGGGAAGAATTTATGACTAAGTGAGACAGAGAGAATTACAAGATATAAAATGGATAATTTTGATTGCATTAAATTAAAAAGGTTTTGCAAAAACAAAGCTAATACAGTCAAGATTAGAAGGAAAGAAAGAAACTGGGAAAAATTTTACAGCCAGTTTTTCTGATAAAAGACTTATTAAATTCATAGAGAATTGAACCAAATTTATAGAAATACAAACCATTCCCCAATTGATAAATAGTCAAAGCATATATAACAGGCACTTATCAGACAAAGAAACCAAAACTATAGTCATATGAAAAAGTGCTCAAAATCATTATGGATTAGAGAAATGCAAATTAAAACAACTCTGAGGTACCTACACCTATCAGATTGAGTACTTACACCTATCAGATTGACTAATATGACAGAAAAGGAAAATGATACATTTTGGAAAGGATATGGGAAAATTGGGACATTAATTCACTGTTGGTAGAATTGCGAACAGATCCAAGCATTCTGGAGAACATTTTGCAACTATGCTAAAAGGGCTATAAAACTGTATTACACTTTGGCCCAGCAATACCACTACTAGGTTTACATCCGAAAGAGATTAAAAAAGAAGGAAAAGGACCTCAATGTACAAAAATATTTTTAGCAGCTTTTGGTGGTAGCCAAAAATTGGAAAATGAGGAGATACCTATCAATTGGGGAATGGCTGATCAAGTTATGGTATATGATTGTGATGGAATACTAGTGTGCCACGAGAAATGACAAGCAGGATGTTCTCAGAAAAATTTGGAAAGACTTACATGAAGTGATGCAAAGTGAAATGAGCAGAATGAGGAGAACATTGTATACAGTGACAATATTGTACAATGATTAACTATAAATGACAATTATTCTCAGAAATACAGTGATCTAAGACAATTCTGAAGGATCCATGATGAAAAATGCTGTCCACTTCCAGAGAAACAATGGAGGAAGTCTGAGTGCAGAACCAAGTATACTTAAAAAAAAAGCCACTTTATTTTTCTTATTTTTATAGGGGGAGGATGTTCCAAGTTTTCTTTCACATGATTAACATGGAAATGTTTAGAATGACTGCACATGTATAACATATATCAAATTGCTTGCTTTCTCAATAAGAGGGAATGAGAGGGAGGGTGGGAGAGAGTTTGAAATTCAAAATAAAAGAAATGAATGTCAAAAGTTTTTTACATGTAATTGGAAAAAATAAAAGATTAAAAAAAGACACATGCCATATTTTCTCTCCTCCCATTTCTTGAAGTTTTGACTTTTCTCAATTCATGATGATTTCCCCCCAAATTACCTGGGGTCCAAAGATCTTCAGCTAACTCCTCTCTAATTTTAAGTATATAAGAAGTATCATGTATTTTAGAACATTTGAGCTGGAAGTGACATTAAAGGTCATATAATTTACCTCCCACCCCCCTTTTTTCCATTTGAGGAAGATGAGACATAGAGTAGTGAAGTGACTTTTAGTCAATATCAATTATTGAGTTTCAGTGGCAGAATTAGGTTTAGATCTTCCAACTCCCACTGTAGGGCTGTGAGGTCACCCACTTTTATGTATTTTTTTTCATCTGACAACCTGAGATATTAGATTTTCTACAGAAGTTTAGTTTGTTGACAATAACCAAATGTTGTATCTTACAAATTTTCAATAACTCCTCCTACCCTCTGTCTTTCCCTAGAATGTAAACTCCTTAAAAGTAGAGAGATTGTGTATATACACACATATGTATATACACACATACGTATATACATATACACATATATACATATAACTTCCTACAACCTAACATGATATATTGAATGTTACAAATACAAAATAAGTGCTGGATGGATTTGTTGAATGCAAGCTTGCAGTTCTAGTGTGAAAATTAGAGAGTATAATCCATATATTCATATTTAATAGGTGTTTTTAATAATTTAACAAAAATTATTCTAGTCTAATTTCTTCCTCAGTCATACATTCTCACTATATTATAGAACAGCTATGAGGTCAGAATTTCTAACAAAAACAAAGGAGCTGTTTTTGTGAAATAGCTTCATGCCAAGGTAGAAAAGAGAAGTTCCTGGTTTTATATGGGAAGTTTACTTATCTATGTGTTTTTTCCCTTTCCCAAGTTGAAGCTACAATGTATAACAAACAATTCTCAAATATCTAATTGCTAGATTGTCTATGACAAGTAAGGTTGAGCCAAGAGGAAGTCAGGATGAGGTAAGGGGGGATTACTGGATTAAAGATTTAGAACTAGTAGTGACTTTATAGTCTAGCTAGCCCAACTTCCTCGTTTTATTAAATTCTGAGGATGACAGAGTGTAATTGGCCTGCCCAAGGTTACACAGGTAATGAATAACAGAGGCTCCATTTGAACCCATGCTGTTTTTTCATCAAAGCCACTGGTCTTGCCATCATATCACACTGATTGGAGGAAGTATGTGTACTTTTGTGTATATATCTGAGTGTATGTCTCCAAAGACATTCACAAATCATCAGCATGCAACAATGGAAAGAATATTGTTTCTAGGCTCAGAAGACCTCCGTTCCAAACCTGTTTCTGACTCTTTCTACTTCAACTACCATTGCTGAAATGTCAGTTTCTTCCATTTTAAAACGAAGGGATTGGATTCTGAGGTCCCTTACAACTCCATACATATGATCCTATGGGAGTATCTATATTTCTTTTTCTCTCTATTTGTGTGGAAGATTCAGAATCAACTGCATGTATGTGAATATTTTAAACCCAGTGATACCTGAGTATCCAAGCATTTTAATACATTTGTCTGTTATTATGCATTCTCAGAATTCCTCCCCCCCCCATAAGACAGTAGACCTTTAAACTGTACTTGGAATAATATATTTGGCAGCACTCAAGTGGTTAAGTTACAACATTGACCTGATATAATCTTCAAAAGATAAAATTCTTCCTCTTTGGGCTTTTCCCCCTGCCTTAAAACAAAGAAACATGTTTCAAAACCCCCTAAGTTACTCTTGACATAGAAAATGAAGGTCTTTCAGAAAAAGGCGTATAGTTAGGGGGTTTTTGAGCATAAAATCTTGGCACAAGTTACTGTGTATACAATCTCTGATGGGTAAAATTATAGTATTGTTCATCAGGGTACCTTTTGTATTTGAGCTAATATTAACCTTTTCTGGTGTACTTATCTATATGAATCACCTTGTGATAAACCATAGAACAGATGCTAGAATGACTATAAGTAATATCATTTGACTTTTTTCCTCTCTTTTTCTTCAAAACAGAAAAAATAGCATATTGTATAAAAGGTACATATTTGTGACAGGTCAAGATGCCATGTTTTCTTTATTAAACTGCATTCCCAGAATCCCATGTGATAGCTCCCACTTATGGCACTGACCATCCAGATAAGACAGAATCATGAATGAGGATAGAAGCATGTTGCTCAAAATTGGGCAGCAGAGTCAGGGAGACAAATGAGGAATAAATGGCAGTTGTGACCTGACCCTAATGTCCTGTTTGCCCAGGTGCTTTGCCAGGAAATGCTCTCTGGTTTCCATGATGAGGGGAAACAACATTGATCCCTGGTTCCTGTGCTGACTCCCTGCCATGAGTACACTTTGCTTGCAGTGCTATGAAAGCAAACAGGATAAGCCCAGAATCCCCAAAGTGGGGATGAGAATTTGTAATCTTAGAATCCCTCTAAATCTCATGAGAAGCACCTACATGTTGACTATTTACTGACTGCTTTTGATGCTGATTTCTAACAGTCCCCACCCGTGTCGTGAGTGAAACTGCCTGGTTACCTCCAGATTTATTGAAGATACAGAGGGAAGTGTGAAAGGAGTGGGCTTGCAGCTCCTAGTCCCAGGAAGCTTGGGTGATGGTGGTATCTGGAGCCGGTGTTAGTCATGATAGTCTTTGTAATTTGTCCATTCTGTTTTAAGTAAATTCTCTATTCCTATGTCACATGATTTATTATGACTTAGTTGGGAGAGATTCAGTGGAATGGTGGTTTATGTCTGAGCCTTGAGATAAATTATTATCTCTGAGTACCACGGACCTAGGAGTAGCTTATGGGACCTGGTTTACTATACTTGTTAATATGTTGAATACTTGCAAAGGGAAACATTGATTATGATGAATCAGTGTTAGTTGAGAAAATCATACCAAATTAATCTAGAGAAAGAAAGAACATAAGAACATAGATGGTGGGAGATAATACTTGACTCAAAAAAGGTATGTGATAGGAGAGTCTTTAAAAGGTAATGAAACTTACTCTGCACTAACAGAACCACCAGGACTAGAACAAGGACAGCTAGGCCTGCTACGGTCTTCCATGGTCAGATAATATCTTAGGATGGACATTGATAAGGAAGAGGATGATAAAATATGTCATATGGGGATCAGATCTGGCTGTAAATCTCTGATTTTATGATTCTCTATTGGTTGGCCCTCTGATGGGGTTATTTTAGATGAGATTCTTGCTTCATTTATGACAGGAACTAGGTAGCTTAGAAGTGTTCTTCGTGTTTTGAGAATTTATAAGTAGAATCTGTCCACTGCACTGTTGTATGTTCCATATACTTCTTTGTTTCCATTTTGGGGTGGGGGGCTTTCTATACAAATACGGTCAATTGGTCAGGGACTTGAGATGTTTTATCTGGAGAAGAAGTAGTTTAGGACACCATGATATCTGCCTTTAAGTATTTAAGGACTACTATGCAGAAGAATGATTAGATTGGCATAATTCTGTTTGACCCCATAGGGCAGAACTGGGAGCAATAGGGAGAAGTTTCAGGGAGGCAAATTTGAGCCTGATAGGAAAACTTCCTAACAATGAGAACTATCTAAGAGTAGAATAAGATGCCTTACATGGCAGTGCATTGCCTACCAGTGAAGGAAAGTCTGCTAGCGAAGTGAAATGACCTTCCATTGGTGCTATTTTAGATGGGACTCTTGCTTCAGCTATAACTGGGACTAGAGGGTCAGGAAATTCTCCTCTTACTTTGAGAATCTGAGTATGATCTGTCCACTGCTCTGCTGGGAGTTCAGTGTCTTCCTTTCCCTTTCTTTTGGAACTTTCTGTATAAGTATAACTAAATTGGTCAGTATTTCATGGCTTAACCTAAATGGCTATACCAAGACAATACCAAAAGACTCATGATGGAAAATGTTATCCACATCCAGAAAAAGAACTATGAAGTTTGAATGCAGATTGAAGCATACATACTATTTTCTTTTTTTTTATCTTTTATTTATTTGTTTTAGTTTTCAACATTCATTTCCACAAGATTTTGAGTTACAAATTTTCTCCCCATCTTTCCCCTACCCCCACCTACTGTGATAGTGAGCCTACTGAATACCCCTTCCCCCAATCTGCTCTCTCTTATATCCTCCCCCATTTCCCCCTCTAACTTTCTGGTAGGAGAAGATGGATTT
>CM053600.1:115003467-115028263 GCA_028646575.1 Pseudocheirus occidentalis | reverse complement strand
GTTCCTGCTGCTATACAGCCGCCTCCCACTGCTTCCTTGCCCTGGGAGCAGTTTGGCCGGACCTGCTCTTCTCCTCCCCAGTTAGCAAAATCCACTGACCTTTCTCTTAGCCTTTTTGTCTTCTGGCTTGATAAATGTGGTAACTGTGGCTCCAGTGCCACCTATCTGCTCTCCGGTAGCCGCGCCCGATGCCCCAGGGCCTGAGCCGGCCGGGGTTTCAGCCGAGGGTCCCAGACTGCTGTGAAGAGCCCCGCCTGCTGCGCTGCCTGTAGTGCTTTCTGTCTCGTGGAGAGTTTTGGAGCTTGAAAATCTGTTTAGCGTCCCATTTTATGAGTTTTTTAGCGTGTTTGTGTGGGAGCTGTGGCCCTTTGCTGCTTCTACGCCACCATCTTGGCTCCGCTCCCCCATACATACTATTTTCACTTTTTTTTCTTTCTCATGATTTTTCCCTTTTAAGATTCTTCTTTTACAACATAGCTAATGTGGAAATATGTTTAACATGATTATACATGTATCATCTATATCTCATTGCTTGCTATCTTGGGTAGAGGGGAGGGAAGAGAGAAAGAATAATTGAAATTTAAAAATCTTATAAAAATCAATGTTGAAAACTATCTTTACACATGACTAGAAAAAAATAAAATGCTATTAAATGGGGGAAAAAAGTAAGGTGGTATCAGATTGTGGACCTATTTGGTATTGGCAAGCACAGGGTTTGAATTTGACATGTTCAGGAATAGGAAGCCACTAGAGATTTTTGCTGTTACTGTTGTCATGTCTGACTCCTCGTGGCCCCATCTGGGGTTTTCTTAGCAAAAATACTGGAGTGATTTGTCATTTCCTTCTCCTGTTTATTTTTACAAATGAGGAAACTGAGGCCATTGGGGTTAAGTGACTTGCCTAGGATCACACAGCTATGTGGATAAATTCTCTTTATTTTGCTCTAATTCTTTTTTTTTAAGCACCAGGAGGGGTCATAGGAGGAGGATAGTAGCAAGCTTAAGTCTGAGGGTGTGTGTGTGTGTATACAAGATATTTTGCCTGTGGGGCAGCTCAGAAAAAATCCACCAGAAGTGTTTAAGCTGACCCTGAATTTCTCATTACATTGGCTTTGGATCAGTCTTACACAAATCATGCAATCTCCTGCAGGCTTAGTTCCAGGAAAGCTTGGAACTGAAGAAAAATGAAGATGAGTATTTTTCCCCACTTTTCTATTTGATCACAGTTAGGTACCTTCTTTGTCAGAAGCTAGGAGGGCCCCAGGAATAGTTATGGAGCATATAAAAATGAAGTAAACTGGGCTAGGAGGCTGATGGGAACGGCTATGCCCATTCCTCAAAGCAGATGCTACAAAGTGTTTCTCTATGACTGGGGAGAAAGTGCCCCAGCAATAGGCATTCATGTATTCAAAACCAAGCTCTTTTAGAAACACCAAAGTCTATTCACTTAAAAAACCTTTAGGCCTACACCTTAGAGCCTTTCATCTTTTCTAAGCCTGGAATATCACTGTGTTCTGCTTGTGGAATTTTGCTGTTTTAATCTGTAGTTGTCATCCTGTTCAAGGGCCTACTATGTACAAGGTTATGCTGCCAAAAGAGTCCTTGTCTTCACGAAAATTACCATCTATTGGGGGATCCAACATGAATAAAGATGGGTAAAAGGAAAGAAAATTTCAGAAGAGATAGAACACTAACATTTGGAGTGATTGGGGAAAGCTTTGCTTGAACTAAGCCTTGAAAGAAGCTCAGCATTCTTTTTTTTTTTTTTGGAATGGGGAAGGCAGGGAAATTGGGGTTAAATGACTTGCCCAAGGTCACACAGCTAGTAAATGTTAAGTGTCTGAGGCTGGATTTGAACTCAGGTCCTCCTGGCTCCAGGGCCAGTGCTCTATTTGCTGTACCACCTAGCTGCCCCAAAGCCCAGTATTCTAAGAGGTAGAGATGAGGGAAGTGAACACTCCAGGGAGGGGGACAACCTATGTGGTAGAATGCCAAATTCAGGAAGCAGCAAGTAGGCCATTTTGCAGGAACGTAGAGTGCCTCCAGGAGCTTCTGTTTTTCTTATAGGTACTTATATATTTCAACATATCACCTGTAGGAACTTGGGAAGGTCACTTTATTTCTCTGGCTCTTAGTTCCTTTATTTGTAAAATGATGGGATTGGACTAGCCTCTAAAAATCTCTCTGGTTCTAAGTCAATCTACGCTCCCATCATCCTTGTTATTTAAGCTCAGTTTTAGTTCCCATAGAACCCCCTTCTGTTTATTTCCTAAGCCCTTGGAGATCTGGGAACTGCACATGTTTTTAGTCAGTCACCATTCAATGTGTTTGAAGTCAGTTGGCTATTTTATTTGCTGCAATGTAATCCCATGGCTTCACGAGCAACTCGGCACTCTCATTTTGGGATGTGATGCCAACCGCTGGTCATTGTCCACCTCTTAATCCTGCTCTTCTTCTTTCTCCTCCTCCTCCTTCTACTTCTCCCTCCCTTGTCTCTACAAACAGATCTCCCCTATGACTTCAAAGGGAACCCTGAATATAGATGACAGCTGGGGGACACAAGAACCACAGTCACAGCCCTTTCTGTTTCAGCATTTAAAATTTAAATTCTGGGCCCACTGTGCCGGGACCCTGTTATATTTCATGTTCTCCTCAGCACCCTGCCTATTGCTGTGACACAATAAATGTAAAACAGTAATAACAAGAATAAAACAGGGAAAAAACTTACTTGATGAGACTCTGTTTGAAAACTCTCAGGAGAGATTTTGTTTCTGTTATAATGTTTATTGTCTTACAGAAAATCCAGCTATTGTTTTAATGGTACTGATTTGTTTTGATTTTTTTTCTTCTATACTGAATTATGTATACATTTATTGTGATGAAAAAGAAACCCCAACAACTCTGCAACCCCAAAGTCACCTGATTCAATTGAAATGAATAAAATGAATGTCGACTCCATTATAAGTCATTGTTTGAAATTCACATTTTAGCACTCTAAGAATTTATTCTTTAAGACCAAAACATGTAGACAAATGTTTTTAAAATGATCTCTTATTTATTGATACCTTTTATGTTACCTTCATTTCCAATAGGTCACTCTCCACTCATTGAACTATTTCTTGTAACAAAGCATGACAAACACGTTATATTCATAACAAACATATGAAAGTGGGGGGGGTGGGAAGAGAAAGCATTTATGTGAAAATAACCAATACACAAACTGTCTGGCAGTACATGTGACATTTTACTCTCACATATCTCGCCTCTTCAGTGATAGTGGAGATGGAGGCACATTTTTTCACTTTTTCTTCAGGTCCAAACTTGGTCTTTATGATTAATTATAGATCATTTACTTGTTGTTCTTTCTTCTTACATTGTTGTATCCTTGTATTGATTGTTTTCTTGGTTCTGCTTATTTTCACTCTGCCATTAGTTAATTTATGTTTTCTCATGTTTCTAGGAATTCTTCATATTAGTAATTTCTTATGGAACAGAAATATTTCATTATGTTCATATAATATAGTTTGTTTAGCCAATAGATGGACCCTTTGTTTTCAGTTCTTTGCTATCACAAAAAGTATTGCCATGGTGTATTTTAGACAAATTCCTTAAGAACAACAAACAATCATTCAAGACAGATGTATTCATGTTGTATGCAAACAGAGGGAGAATATCTATTCTGTATGCAGTCAAATCAAAGCCTTTAAGACTGCATACTCTGGTAGGGTATATTTACAGGAAGCCCATTTCCATTTGTTAAAAAGAGACTTATGAGAGAAGTTGGGGTTTCAGGAGCTACTGGAATGTTGGAATGAAAGCATCATGACTTGTTGGGAAGGAAGCAGATCCTGGGTGTAATAAATAGTTTAAGTGTAGGTTGGTGGTGTTGAGTAAGGAAGAATGATTGGTTGAAGGGATAAGGAGATTATTTGCTAGTGGGGACTCCATGAGGATGGGGGAATAATCAATCAGCATATATTAAACACCAAGAGTGAAATAATCCATATGTTCATAAGGAATTTCTACATCACCATGGTAGTGGTCATGGTTGGGTAGGAATGGACCCACGCTCTCTGAGTTTCTGCTAAATCTTAAGGTTATCATTCTTTTATTAGTCCCAGAGGAGTTTTGACAATGGATACTTTTAGTAAGCCCCAAATGAATCATGAAACTGGTTCCTACTAAACAAAGAGTCACATCAAAAAATTACCATTTCTTGTGGGGGAAGGAGAAGCTATAGAGGATTTGTGAAAAAGGGTGACTGAGGCATTACTCTCTACTCATATCTCAGTAGCAGTGGCACTAGGGGAATTCAATTCAACTTACGGATTGGAAATCTGCAGACCTAGATGCTAAAATTTGCCTCCTCTACTAGTTGTGTGACTTTGTACCCATCAATTAACTTCTCTGGGTCTCAGTTTCTTAATCTGTAAAATGAGGGAACTGGATTAGAACAAGTCTAAAATCCCTTCCAACGGATGAAAATTTGATTCTATCTCTTCCTGAAAGAAGCGTTTCTCCATGTCAAGTTTCTCTATGTCAATCCTGAGTCTTATAAAAAAATTATGTGTTGTAGCACTTATTTCTGCAAATGATTTTGCTCCTCTTCTTAGCCCAATGGTTGGTATCTTTGGAGATTGTTTCTGATTGTAATCCAAATTGTTATACATTCTTTGAGGAGAGAACAAAAAGCCACTTGGGGGCTTGAGCTATAGAGTTTAGATTTCAACACAGAATAAATATTCAGTTAATGCTGTCAAGCAGAATCACCCAAGTATAATGATTATAGTGGAAATATTTATATAGCAATGCCATGTATCCCATGGGTTTTCAGTGAAAATTAATTGATGAAGATGATTATAGTAATTTTTATAGTGGTTATCACACAGACTGCAGACTGAAGTTGGGAGCTGCCAGGACTGCTGTTAAAGGGAGAAGAATTTATTCTCAAGTATTTGAACACATGGTGGTAGTGGTGGGAGGGGGAGTAAAGAGGGGGGTGGTGGGGAGGAAGAATTTGAATTCTCTCTTAATGGTGTTAGGCAAATATTTGTAAGAGACATACTTCACAAGTTCTAAATCAAGGATTTTAAAGAATTTCTCTTTTATTTGCCATAGGATGCCAGGGCAATTTCCAAAGGATAGATTTGTTAAAATGCTATCTGACTTCTCCTAGTAAAAGCCCCTCAAATCACACAAATCTCATTTCCCCCCCAGTGTTGTATAGGGTTGCACTGTGTAGATTCTTGATCTGGTTTTGAGTCCATGAGGCCTGATAGTCCAAGTAGACGGTAAATGTTGTCTCTTAAATGTTAAACTGCAGCAGGTCCAGGAAACAGTTTGCTTATATAGTGTCCTAAAAGTCTTTGCTTAAAACTGCTCTAAGACTTTGTATTTTACTGAACATTTTCTTTTTTTTTGGGTGTAAAATAGTGTATACAATAGTTAAGGTCCCCCTCATCCTCCAAAAAAAGATTTGATGTATTTTGAATTGGGAGAAAATGTATTCTATCTGTAACAAAGTAAAATTTAAATAAAAAGTTTTGTTCATTTCGTATTTTCTATTTGAGATCTTCATAGGAAAAACTCTAAAAATTGGAAGACCAAAGTTATCATTAGGACATGAGGCTTGAGTCTCCTGTATATTTCCCAAAACTTGAGATTTGACTGTTCATTTTTCATAAGTAACAATCACTGTATAAGAAAAAAATAATTAATGAGTGGCATTTTTGCTATTTCTCAGCAGCTTACTTCCTTTTGACTCATACCTTTACCCATGGGTCTAAGCCATGGTACATATAAGGTAACTCCACACACCCACACCTCTAGCCCTAGTCCCTTCTAGTCTTTCTTTTTTGAATGACTCTAAAAGGTTTCCTTTTAGCAAGTTGTTTCAAGATGGTTCTGACACGCAACTATTACCGTGTTACATTTTTCTAAGGGACTAACAAATAATCTAGAATTTGAAATATATTTGTTTGTATTTAGTGTTTTAAATTTACTTTTGGACCTTCAAGGGAGGGTTTATTTTTTTAAATCTCCTCCTTATTGTTCATAATATAAGTGACAGAAAGAAAAACCAGCAGGGAAGGTGATGATTGACAACTTGCTATATTGGCTATGTTGGAAGAGAATGAAATATAGCCTTAGTAGACCACTCCTTAGCTTCATAAAATGATGGTTAATCGATGGACCAGGATTGCTAGTTTGGCAAACAATTGATAGCACCTGGCTCACTGGCCTTGCATGGCTGACTCAATTAAAAAGCTTTTAGTCACGTTACTTTTAAAATAATGAAAACAATCTAGTATTTCAGGAGTAGGAAGAGCAATTTACTTTTAAATGGCAATATGTCTATTGAAAGAATGAATTATTTATGCTGGAAGGGCATAAATTCTTTACAGAGCTTAGCAGCAATAGCTGCAAGGTGGAACAGAAAGATTCAGAATAATTTTGAATTATCTGGCTTCAGAGTAAGAGGACCTGTATTTGAATCCCGGCACTGTTACTTCATACTTGTGTGACCTTAGGCAAGTCATTGCCCATCTTTGGGTCTTAATTTCATAATCTGTAAAATGAAGAGGTAACTTTGGAAAACTCTTCCAGTTTTAAACCTACCATCCTCTGATCACACCGCCACACTTCAGACTAATTCAGGAGAAGCCCTGCAGCTGAGTTCTCTAAGTGGCTTGGCGTTTGGATTGTTGTTGTCCCTGTTATCGGCTAATGTGGAAATACTTCCATGATACTGCTCTCAAAGAAGTCAAAGACAGTTACATTCCTAGCTATAGAACTTGCTGCCTGACCTAGTAAATTCTAGAGACTAGCTGTATCATGACACAGTTTAATCAGGCTTGATTCGTAATAAATTTTACCTAGTTAAGCCAAGAAACAGCTTCAGAATATTTATTTCACACACATAGCTTCACACACTCATCTAGTTTCATTGGCACAGCCCTGCAGTTTGGAAATGAAGAATGGCACATTTAGTGGGTAGGATATTTTGTTTGAAGTAATTTTTTTTTTTTTTTTGCTTTATGGAGGGCAGAACAATTGGGGTTAAATGACTCGCCCAAGGTCACATGGCTAGTAAGTGCTAGGTGTCTGAGGCTGCATTTGAACTCAGGTCCTCCTGACTCCAGGGCCAGTGCTCTATTCACTGTGCCAACTAGCCGCCCTTTGAAGTTATCTTTTTAAATTAATGATCCACTTGTTCTACTTACAAAGAAAAATACATATAAACTGGAGCAAAGATGTTGTTTTCTTTTCTCCACTTTAGGATGATAGAATCATTATAGAGTAGGAAGGTACTTGAGAGGCTATCTAATTCAACCCCTTTGCTTCATGGATGAGGAAAGAGAGGCCTAGAGAAGTAATTTAATTAGCCTAAGGTCACACAGGTATTTTTAGAGGTAGAATTTGAACCCAGGTCCTCTGACTCTGATGCCAATGGTTTCCCCTCTGTAATGAGCTATTTTTCTATCTATTGCATATGACCTATGTGCTTGATTGGCTTCAGTCCCTTGTCATATCTATAACATGAATAGAAATGATACCAGTGACTGTAGGTAAATATAGCCCCCAAATCCTAATCTTCTTTCCAGGCTTAGCTTAGAGATTGCCTCTACTATGAAGCCCTCCCTGATGCCCCCTGTGGTTAGTCTTCTACATTTGTTTGTCATACCCCATAGTAGAACATAAGCTCCTCGAGGGCAGAGACTGTTCCACTTTTGCGTCTCTGCTCCTTTTTCATTGTAAACTCTTAATGTTTCTGAATACTATCTCTTGAACTGAAACAGGTCTAAGTCGGGAAAGTCTATTTGGTGTGGGATAGTTAGTTCCTTTCAGTCTAGTTCCCTTTCAACACATTATGACTATGTGACTCAGGGCAAGTCACTTAACCTCTTAGAGCCTCCATCGATCAATTGACATTTATTAAGCACTCTACGCTCAATAAAGCACTATGTGCCAGACACTGTGCTGAGGTCTGGGGATACAAAAGGAGGCACCGACAGGACAGATTCTGCCCTTGAGGAATTTGTAATCTAATGGGAGAGACAACATCCAAACAAACACATACAAAGTAAGCTACATACAGGAAGTAATTAACAAAGGACAACTTGGTGGCTCAGTGGATAGTGCTGGACCTGGAGTCAGAAAGACCTGAGTTCAAATATTGCCTCAGACACTCAGACCTAGCTGTGTGACCCTGGGCAAATTACTTAATCTAGGTTTGTCTTAATCCACTGGAGAAGGAAACACAATGCTCTTCCTCCATTAAGCCTTCCCATGTGTTCCCCAATCTATAATCAGCATTCTCTTTAGATTAAATATAGCATTTTATTTCGTAACTCTCTAATGCATTTGTCGCGCAATGTTTTATAATTACTTAGGTAATTTTTTTTTAATCTTCCTGCTAGATTGTAAACTCCATAAGGTCAGGGATTATATCATCTTATCTGAACTCCATTATCTCCTCTTAACATCTAACAAGGTACTTCGTATATATTTGTTGCTTAATAAATGTTGGCTGAATAAATCAATGAAAGAATAAATTAGAATAAACAGACAATAAGAACTATAAAAGATTAGCAACTATGCATATTTTCAAGAAATGAAATGAATGAAATTGTCAACACGACAGTTTCATATGGAATAAAAACTTTCATTAGCTATTGGGAACTATTTTCCATATTAATGAGATTTAGTTAATGAGATTTCCTATGTGTCACCTATGTCTTCCTATGAAATATCATTTATGCTAACTAAACAATATGTTGTTGAAAATGTCACTCATTTCATTTCTTGAAAATATGTATAGTTAATGAGATTTCCTATGTGTCCAGACTTTGGGGACACCCTGTAGTAAACCACTCCAGTATATTTGCTAAGAGAACCTCATGGACAATATGTTCTATATTAGTTTACAAAGAGTCAAATGAAACTAAACAAAATTTAACAGAGAGAAGGCACTAGAATTAAGAGGAGTTGGGTGAGATTTTAGTTGGGCCTTAAAGTAAGTTAGAAAGGTCCAGTAGTCTGGGTAGAGGATGGAGAGCATTCTTGGCATGGGATATAGCCAGAGAAAATGCCCTGAGTGGAGAGATACAGTGTTTTGTTCATAGAACAGCCAGGAGGCAACTGTCACTGAATTGAAGAGTACGTGCTGGGGAGTGAAGCGCTGGAAAGGTTCCAGCTAGACTGGAGGGGGCTAGACTGTGAAGGGCTTTAAATGCCGAATGTAGGTGATCCTGGAAGCAACAGGGAGCCATTGCAATTTATGGAGTAGGATGGTGCAACATGATTGATTGGACCTGTGTTTCAAGAACATCACTTCAGTGGCTGGACGGTGGATGAATTGGAGTGAGGAGAGACGTGAGGCAAAAGGACCCACCAGCAGCTATTTGTAATAGTCCAGGAGTAAGTACGAGAAAGGTTAGCCATGTCAGAGGAGAGAAAGGGGCATGTTTGAGAGATGTCACAAAAGAGAACTTAACAAGACTTGGCAACAACTTATCTCTCACGGGGGTGGGGGACAGTGAAGAATCCAGGATGATTTCTAGGCTGTGAGCTTGAGGGACTGGGAGGATGGTGTTGCCCTCTATAGTAATATAGAAGGTAGGAAAGGAAAGACAATGAGTTCAGTTTGGGATGTATTCAGTTTAAGATGTCTACTGGACATCCGATTTAAGGTGTCTAAAAGGTGGTTGGAGATGTGAGATAGGAGGTCAGCAGAGAGACTGGAGCAGCATAGGGAGATCTGAGTATTATCAGCATAGACATGGTAATTAAATCCTTGGGAGATGGTGAAGTCACCAAGTGAAGTAGAATAGAGGGATAAAAAAAGAGGAGAGGACCCAGAACAGAACCTTGAAGGACACCTACAGTTACAGGACCAAGCATCTAAAACTAAGCTGAATATATAACAATATAATCTATATGGACACAGAAAATCCCCTCACTGGGAGTTCTTAATACTAGTGAGAGCATTTTTTAGATTCAGTGAGTCTACTGAATTCTTTTGATATAAAAACTTAAGTGAGAGTTAATGAACTGAGACATGTATGGAATGAATCTGTGGCAGGAGAGGAGGCAGTCAGGCCCTAGGTCTAGCATCTATTAAACACCTATTATGTTCTAGGCCCAATGCTAAGTGCTAGGGACACAAAGAAAGGCATCCCCTTTCTCCCCTCCTCCCCTTTCTTCCCCTTTCCCCCTCCTCCGCCTTCCTACCAGTCTCTGCTTGCAAGAGCTCACAGTCTAACAGGAGGGACTTGCTCACGGTTGCACAGGTCAAAAGACTGGAGATTGTAGAATCATAGACTTAGAGCTAGGAGCGGTTTTAGGGGTCATCTTGTCCAGTTCTCTAATTTTACAGATGAGGAAGCTAAGGTCCAAAGATGTAGGTCATATAGTGAATATCAGAGTCATGACATCAAGCCAGGCCCCCAGTGCTCTTCCTAAGACACCAGGATTTTATTAGCCTGAAGTCACACACAATGACTGATATTGGAGCTGCGACTTGCACCCCACTCCAAAGACTGATACTTAGTGTCATAAAGAAATGCAAACACCTTTTCACTAAATTTTACCCTCTCAGCAGCTCTTGTGCACAAATACGGGACAGAGACTTGTGTGCTCTAAAAACACACTGTGTCAGAACGAAGCGTGGCATATATAGGTTACATGCTTACTATGCATGTGTTATGTATGAAATGCAGTATCATTTTAAACAGCAGTTGGCCCTTGTAGAGGTTCAACGGCTGCCTCACTCAGAGCTATACCAGGCTGCACAGCCTTTTGTTTGGTCTTTAGTTCGGTTTATGAATCCAGTCCCAAGGTAAATAGAAACATGACCCTCCATTAACTTCTTAGGCTGACTACAATAAAACTTCCCCCTAATGGAACTGGGGGAAAATTGACTACTCCTGAAAGATATTTGCACATTGTTGGAGTTTCTTGACCTTAAGATATCATTTTGGAGGCATTTGAAGAGGCAAAGAAAGAAAATGCCCTCTAAGGAGACCTTGTGACAAGAGTAGGTGGGAAAATCATTACTCTGCATACCAAGCCTTACCTTTGCACAGGATCTCTCCATGACAAATGCTAAGGCAAACATGCTATAAACGCCATAATATTCATTCACCTCACCTCTGATAAGGAAGGTTTATGCTTTTTAAAAATATATATATATACATATACAGAGAGATGTTGAATGTCTTTGTTTGATAGAGTTTGCCTTAGCAAGATGTCCATTCATCACAATGTCTGCACTGAATCATTTTTATTTAGTTATTCAAGGTGCAGCATTTATTGCATTTTGTACGAGAAGCCACAGCTATGACCTCTTTCTGTAAATCATTTATTTTCATGGATCTGTTCCTTTAATTGGCTTGATATTTGTTTAAGAGAGCCCTCTTTCATTTCCCCCTGTTACCTTCCTCTTAGAGGGTTTTTTTCCTCTTCTCTTTCTTTTTAATAAATTTGAATTACTCACAAATACACTGGTTCCTTTCCAGACCTTTCTCTTTTTCTTAGAGATTTATACATATTTATGCAATCAGGACACCATTTCATAAAATATTTTCCAGAGGTCCACCTGCAGGATACACTATAGCCAGCAGGTGACAGAGAGACGGACTTTGGGGTGGAGTGCAGGGTCACCTGCTTTTACCTACCTGGCTAACTTGCATCTATGGATCTTAACATGATTTATAAACATGAAATCTCAGGTCCTTCTTGGTGAGACAAGTGTCATTTTATCCTTGGTCTCTAAGGGAGAGAGACAGTGTATTCAGTGGAAAAGGATTTGTACCTGAAATCAAGAGAACAACATTAAGATTCTGGTGCCATGTGGCCATTGAGCAGGTTAATTAATTCTCTAAGCTTCAGTGTATTCATTGATGTAAGAAGAATAATTAAAGTTGTACCGTTTTGCCCACAAGGTGGTTATGAAGATATGTTTCTATAGATATGAATTATCTTAAAATAGAGATATGGCATGGTCTTTTTAAGTAAAGCACAAGCCTGAGATTCAAAAGACTGAAGTATGATACTTTTTTTTTGGAGGGAGGAAGGCAAGGCAATTGGGGTCAAGTGACTTGCCCAAGGCCACACAACTAATAAGTGTGTCAAGTGTCCGAGGCTGGATTTGAACTCAGGTGCTCTTGACTTCAGGGCCAGTGCTCTATTCACTGTGCCACCCAGCTGCCCCTGAAGTATCACCCTCCCCCTCCCCCCACTTCTTTTTTTTTCTACTTTTGCCTTGAGTTGCCATGAGGGAGTGCTAGGTCATATATTTCCTTTGTACTGCATTGGGTCTTTCTATGAATCAGGGAATGTTGATGGTGTTCTGAGAAGCATTTAGTCTAGGGGTTCTTAAGCAGAGGTCAATGGACTCGTATGGAATCTGTGCATAGATTTCAAAAGGTCTTTGAATATGGTTGAGAAAAAAATATTTTTATTTCAATATAATTGCTTTCCTTTGCAATCTTATCTATTTTATTTTATTAATTTAAAAACATTAGTCTGAAAAAGGGTCCAAAGGCTTTAGCAGACAGCCAGAGGGGTCTGAAAGTAAAAAAGATTAAGAACCCCTGATCTCATTGTCATTGTATAGAAGTTTTAAAAGGAACAGTGCTTTTGTAAGCGAAAGATAAGGTATGAGGAGGCCAAAAGAGTGAGAGGATAAAGCAAAGTTTTCAAAGCTGCCTGGGATTCCTCAGTCTGGTGGTTGGACATTCTGATGTCCAGCACTTTGGAGCATCTATATATACAGTACAGATGGGACTGGCTATTGAATCCTCAGGAGGCTTTGGCCCAGGGCCTGGGGATAGTACAGAGGTCTAGAGCGACTCAGAGGGCTATGGAATAGCTTAGGAACAGTCCTATTGGGAAAAAGCACTGACCAATCTTTCTGGCAACTTTCAGGGCTATGTCCTGGGGGGTTGTAGATCCAATTTGTGGGCTTCTTCCTAATTTATGCCTTTTGTGCTGCTATTTAACCAAATGAGTATTTGCCCACTAAAGGCATATTACGTCTCACTCCTGCCTCTGGGAAGGAGGAGATTATTATTAATGAATAGGGGAGAACAAGAATAGAATTCCCCCTTTTTTGCATCATGGAAAAAGGAGGATGTACAGGAAACCTGTCTTTTCAACTGGCTTAATCCTCTCAGAGAGAATGCTTCAATGGTCTCTATTGTCTCTAGTCCCTATTAAAATGGGACAAGAATAGAATGCTTAGACTTTGCTATTGAGGCACAGTGCAATTGTCCAGATAATCTAAGCAAAACAAACCAAAACAGAATGAAACAAACTGTATTTGAGGAAAAGGCAACTTTAGGGCCTGAATTATCTCAGCCAGTTCTCTCTGTTCAGTTCCACAAACTCAACCCCTTACATTTCCTTTCCTTTTCAGAAATAGCCCAAGCTGTATCAAAGGGAGTTTTCCCTCAGCATTAAAATTGTCAAATGCTAACAGAAGTTGAGTTGTTCTGCTTTTACTGTGTCTGCCTCTAGTTCAGCCAATAAGGGGATTGGACCAACTGACTTCTAAGGTCCCTTCTAGTGGTGTCTATGAGCTTATTATCTATTTTCCTACCGTTAGTAAAAAGCTAACATTTGGTTCAGACCTGTGTTTTCATCACTGTGAGAAGTTAAGCTCCCTGTCTAGGTTCACAACACTAGTATGTGTCACAAGTAAGACTTGAACCCAGATCATTCTGACTCCCAAAGATGGTTTACTACTCAAAGGAAGTAACTATAATTTATAAAGGGTTAATATATCTATGGGGATTGGAATAGGGATAGGGATGAGACCAGACCTGTGATTTCATTGGCGTAGGGGATCCAAGATGAGAAATTGTATCTATCAATGCAGATCTGACACTTTGAGTCTTAGAGTTGCCTCAAATACTCAGTAGTTTGCCTGGGATTACATCACCCAGATATGTCATAGGTGAGATTTAAACCCATATCTTTCTGGCTCCAAGGCCAGCTCTCTATTCCCTTTTCCATATGCATTTATATTTCAAAGAAATACGTCCAGAGTCGGATGCCCTCTGATTTGGGCCTTTTCTTCCTAATTGTCTAAGTACTAGATTTTGGCCTTGTGAATTCCCATTTCTAGAGGCAGATAGCTAAGGTTTAAGAGACAGTTGATTTATAATACTTGCATGTTTTAAACCTGTTGCTTTATGCTTGGCTAAGTGCCTGTCATGTGTGTTGGTTGCCAACACAACAGCTCGGCTCATTTAGAAAAGCAAGTAAGCTAACTTCCTCTGGAACAGCAGCCAGTAATATTCCATAGTATCCCAGTGAGAAAAGACTAAGCTCTGCGACATGGCTTACCTCAGGCAGAGGGTCCTCTCACGCTTGTTTCCCAAGTCAGGCCTTGAAACGGACTCTCAAATAAGCCCTCGACTATTCGTTTTTATTTCATTTATTTATTTATTTATTATGTTACCCCTCTTCTTGCTCTATCCAGGCTTAAAATCTTGGAGTCTTTTAAAATTTCTTCCTTGTCCCCCATGTCTAATCATTTAGTATGTCCTAGTGACTGTTCCTCTACCATATCTTTGACCTCTATAATATTGTTTCTTTTCCATCCCCAATGCCACTGGTACTTCATGTGTGAACTAGGATATCCTAACTGGCCTCTCTCTTTATTTTTTATACTCCTTCAAATGGAGAATCTTCCTATCCAATCTACTTCAGGTAGTTACCAGCTTAATCTCCCTGACAGACTACATTCATGGTGTCACACTTCAGCTCAACCGTCTTCAGTATCAACATAAAAATCCGAAAGATTTTCTCTACATGCTTTAGCCTGAATTTTAAAACCCATCACAATTCTGTCCCAGATAACTTTCCTATCCTTCTCTTCCTCACCTTCCATACATGAATCTTCTCCTCTAGTTAACTGGTCTACAAACCTTGCCCCAAACATACCTTATAGTTTTTCATCTGCCTGCCTAGAGACAATGAGGTGGCTCTGTGGACAGACCTCTGGGCTTAGAATCAGGAATACCTGAGTTTAAATTGGATTTCAGACACTTACTAGCTGTGTGACCTTGGGCAAGTCACTTAAGTGCTATCTTCCTCAGTTTTCTCAGCTGTAAAATGGGAATAAAATAGTATCTATCTCCTAGGGTTGCTGGATCAATAAAATAATATCTGTAAAGCATTTAACCTAGTTCCTGGCAGAGAGCAGGTACTTAATAAATGCTCATTCCTTTCCCCTTTTCTTTTTTCAGCAATCTCCCAGACTTGAATATCTTTACTTCTATCCAAATTCTCAGGAATCTTTTCTGACAACTCTGGCTGAAAAGGATCTCTTCCCTTGCTAATCTTTTATAGTGCTTATTGTCTATTTGTTCTAATTCATTTTTCCATTGATTTTATTCAGCAAACATTTATTAAGCAACAAGTATATACGAAGTACCTTGTTAGATTTTAAGAGGAGATAAGGGAGTCCAGATAAGATGATACAATCCCTGCCCTTATGGAGTTTATAATTAGTAGGAGGATTAAAAAAAAAGACCTTACAAAGTAATTATAAAACACTGCATGACAAATGCATTAGAGTGTTACAAAATAAAATGCTATATTTAATCTAAAGAGAATGTTGATTACAGATTGGGGAAGACATAGGAAGGCTTAATGGAGGAAGAAGCATTTGAATTGGGCTTTAGAGGAGGAACAGGAATTCAACGGGGAAGGAGAGGGCTATGAGAAATAGGGAAGAGCACAATCAAAGCTATGGAGGTAGGAGGGAACACAGCATGTTCAAAAGATAGTTGACTGGTTGGAGTATAAAGCATGTGGAAAGTAATAACATAAGATAAGACTAGGAAAAGTAAGGTGACCAGCATCTCACCCTGTATACCAAGATAAGGTCAAAATGGGTACATGATTTAGACATAAAAGATGATACATAAGCAAATTAGGAGAGCAAGGAATAGTTTACCTATCAGATCTTAGAGAAGGGAAGAATTTATGACCAAACAGGAGCTAGAGAACATTATGAAATGCAAAGTGGATCATTTTGATTCCATTAAATGAAAAAGTTTTTGCATAAACAAAACCAGTGCAACCAAAATTAGAAGGAAAGCAGAAATCTGGGAAACAATTTTTGCAGTCAGTGTTTCTGATAAATACCTCATTTCTCAAATGTATAGAGAACCGAATCAAATTTATAAGAATGCAAGTCATTCCCCAATTGATTAATGGTCAAAGGGTATGAACAGGCAGTTTTCAGATGAAGAAATTAAAACTATCTATGGTCACATGAAAAAATGCTTGAAATCACTTTTGATTAGAGAAATGCAAATTAACTCTGAGGTACCACTTCACATCTATCAGATTGGCTAATAAGTCAGAAAAGAAAAATGATTTGAAGACTTGGGAAAATTGGAACATTAATGCAACGTTGTTGGAGTTGTGAACTGATCCAACCATTCTGGAGAGCAATTAGGAATTATGCCCAAAGGACCATAAAACTGTGTATACGCTTTGATCCAACAATTCTTCTACTAGGTCTGTATTCCAAAGAGATCATAAAAAAGGAAAAAGGACCCACAAGTACAAAAATGTTTATAGCAGCTTTTTTTTTTGTGGTGGCAAAGAATTAGAAACTGGCTGAACAAATTGTGGCATATTAATGTAATGGAATATTATTGTGCTATAAGAAATGATGAGGAGCAGATTTCAGAAAAAGCCTGGAAAGACTTACATGAACTGATGCTGAATGAAGTGAGCAGAACCAGGAGAACATTGTATGAAGTAACAACAACATTGTGTGATGATCAACTATGACAGATTTAGCTCTTTTCAGCAGTACAATGATCCAAGACAACTCCAAAAGACCTATGATGGAAAATGCTGCCCACATCCAGAAAAAGACCTATGGAGTCTGAATGCAGATTGAAGAAGAGTCTTTTCATTCTTTTGTTCTTTCTCATGGTTTCCCCCTTTATTATGATTCTTGTTTCACAACACAACTAATGTGGAAATATGTTTAACATGATTGTACATGTTTAACCGATATTAGATTGCTTGCTGTCTCAGGGAGGAGAGAGGGATGGAGAAAAATTTGGAAGTCAAAATCTTATAAAAATGAACATTGAAAACTATCTTTACATGTAATTGGAAAAAATAACATACTATTAAGTGGGGAAAAAAGTGAGGTGCTATCAGATTGTGGACCTGTTTATCATTGCAAGCACAGGTCTTGCACTTGACACATTCAGGAACAGGAAGCCACTAAAGTTTTTTGTTGTTGGTATTGTCATGTCCGACTCCTTGTGACCCCATTTGGGTTTTTTCTGGCAAAGATATCAGAGGAGATTGCAATTTCTTTCTCTAGCTCATTTTGCAGGTGAGGAAGATGATACAAATGAGAGTAAGTGATTTACCAAGCATCACACAGCTAGTAAGTGTCTGAGGACAGATCTGAAATCAAGATGATGAGTCTGATTGCATGTCTGGCTCTCTATCCACTGTGCCATCTAGTTGCTTCAGGAAGCAGGAAAGAATACCAGGCCTGGAGTTAGACTCATTTTCCTGAGTTCAAAATTTGGTGTCAGATGCTTAGTAGGTATGTGACCCTGGGCAAGTCACTTAACCCAGTTGGTCTCAGTATCCTCATCTATACAATGAACTGGAGAAGGAAATGGCCAACCACTCCAGTGTCTTTATGAAAAGTCAGACACAATTGACATAACTGAACAACAACAAAGAGTTTTGAACTGGTAATGACATGAGGAGATCTACATATAAACATGGTTATTCTGCTAATGGTATGAAGAATACACTGGAGACATATGTTAGGACACTTCCCAGGAGGTTATTGCATTTATCCAGGTAGGTGGTAATAAAGGTCTTGCTTTTAGCAGCAGCAGTGAGGGCAGAAAGGAAGTGATGAATATGAGAAATGTTTGAGGGGGAATCAAGTAACCTGATAACTAACTGTTCACGAGGGGAAAAAAAAGGAAGAATCAAAGATAACCCCTACATTATGTACTGTGATTTTGGGGTCATAGACAGAAATAGTGAAGTCACAGGGGGGAGTAGTTTTGGGCAGAAAGAGAACAGGCTCAGTTGGAGGCCTTTGTGGAACATGCAGGTAGAAGTGTCTTGAAGGCAGTTGGAAATATGAATGTGGGACTCAGAAGAAAGGTTAGTAGTACTGGAGGTCTTTTTGAGTTATATCTTTTTAGAGATTGTAAACTATGAGATTGCCGAGAGAGGGTAAAGAAGGAAAAAAAAATGCTTGGGAAATATCCGCAGGAAGAAAGTCAAGAGGAGTCCAAGGAGTCAGCAGCAAGAGTAGTTGAAGAGACAGGAGAATCAGGAGAAGGTGCTACCTCTGAACCAAGGGAGGAACAAATTAGGGAGAATGTGTGAAAGTGTCAACATATTAGCTTGAGGAAAAAATAGCTTATGCTCTCAATCGGGTATTTTACCCTACAGGAAAGTAGGAGGGAAAGGGATAAGAGTGGGGATAATAGAAGGGAGGGCAGATTGGGGGAGGGGGTAGTCAGAAGTAAACACTTTTGGAAAGAGACAGGGTAAAAAGAGAATAGTCACTGAGTCAGGAGGGTCCTGATGCCTTCTGGCTCTGAGAAGTGTGTATGTACCAAGTTGGTATTTTGCTTTGGGGACTTGCTTATGAGAAGGTTCTTGGGATTCCCTGGTTGAGATTCTGAGTGGCCCTACGTTCAGATATAAAGGCTCTCTTGATCCAGGTATGTATGTAAAGTATGTAGTTAACTCAGGTAGTCAGAGCCCTGTCTGTTTGTCTTTATTTTTCTGCTTGTATTTTCTCTGTTTTTATTTTCTACGAAGTTCAGGGTGCTGACTTTTCCCCTGAACTAGTGAATGTGATTAAAAAAAAGATTGTTGAGCTCTTAAACAGCTGTCTTTCCTAGTAAAGTAGATCTAAGGACCCGTGCTAACAGCCATCCTGGCTACTCCGGTGTAGTTGCCGATACAGCAAGGAGACAGATTGGAAAGTAGTGGAATGGGATGGGAAGATCGAGAATTCTTTTTGTTGTTGTATTTTTTTTTTTGCTTTTTAGGATTGGAGGACATCTATAACTCGAATTTGGCTTGTTTTATGCTAGTGGTATTGTTATTCTTTTGGAAGTGTCCATATCTTATGTTCTCAACTAGATTGTAAATTCCTAGGAATCAAAGCTTATAACTTATATAGATAGAACTTGGTGCCATGGAAAGAGTTTTGACCTTGAGTTCAAGTCTCAACTCTATATTGTTTATTATGTGCATGACCTGAGATGAGTCACCTATCTTTGCTGAGCCCAAGTTTTCTCATTAATGAAATACAAGGTCAACAATACTTGTAAAACATGGTTGTTGTGAGGAGGCACTGTATAAATGTAAGCTGTTATTATTAATACTATTACTAATGACAATTATAAATATTTTCAGGATGATCTGGATTAGCTGGATTTCATGCCATGCTCCCTACAACTCATTTTTATCCTCAGTTGCCTTTGACTGGTTTGTGAGATGTTACTGCTTATAATTGTCCATCACTCACCCCCTTCAAAAGGAGGTTGTTCTCTACATTGGTGTTGCCCTGGCCTGCTGTTCCTTTCAGCACCCTTTTTTTGCAAACCAGATCTCTGATTTCATTTTCATCGAGCATTCCTTCCCTCCGTACAGATAGACTTCATCTCTACAACTTGTCTTAGAGAGTTGCCTAGGGCACCAAGAAGTTAAGTGACTTGTCCAGAGTTATAAAGACAAGTCAGATGCAGAGCTCAAGTCAGATCTTTTTGGCTTCAAAGCCAGCCCTCCATCTGCTCTACCATGTGATCTCTCTTCGTAGATTGGTATTGATTCCTATATTACCGTGGCACAGAAACTTCATAGATAAATTAGAGAGCACGGCTCACTGCTGTTGCTTGTCCTTTGTACTTGGAAAGGACCAATGACATCATGATGTTGGGGTCAAAGTACAGTGTGTTTGACTGTAGCTGATTAGTCCAATGTGAGCTCAGAAGGCTCCCTATGAACATTTGGGACAGAGAACTCTAGAGTTCTTGTACATCTCACGTTTCCTTTGAGCTACTGTGATTCTGCTTTGCTCATAGAGCACAGCGCCTTCTTTGATGGAGACAACCCTTTCCTGGTTGGTGCCAGTGTCTCCCGTGTCTCACAATCCATACTAATGGTCTCCAGAAAATGCTTGAGTGTTCTTGTAACGTTTCTTCTGATCTTCACATGTGTGCTTACCTTGTTTGAATTTTCCATGAAATGGTCTTCTAGGGAAATGTACATTGGGCGTTTGAGGTGTATCAGCAGCTCATTGGAGTTGTGCTCGTTGCAGTAGAGTTTAAATGATTGGCAAGCAGTCCAGCTCAAGAGAGGACCTCAGTGTCTGGCACCTTATCTTGCCAGATAATCTTCAGAATCTTAAGACAATTCAAACAGAAGAACACCTCACCACTTTGCTGCTTAGATTATAAACTCATCAGTGAGGGTATTAACTTTAGTGGTATGGATGACATCCTATCCAGGTCTTTTTCTGTGTGATTCTTATCCATGCCCTCCTTTAAATCCTCTAGAGAGGAGCTACCCAACGCCTCAGAGAACTTCCTCCAGGTCTTTTAGCATTCTATAGGTCCAGTGCAACCCTCAGACTTTCCATCTGGTATGCCTTGCTCTTGGTAGATGATTTGCCCATGTCTTTTATTATTATTATTATTATTATACATTCCTTGGATGGCATCTTTTGTGCTACTTCTTATGTGAAAATGACATGTAGGTTTTAATTGACAGTGGAGACTGGCATTTACAAACTTAAGTAACACAAGAACATTGACTTGGGAAGAGAAAAAGAACCCCAGAGGAACCCTGGACCAGATGCCACTAAAATACCATGAGGGTCAGGAGGTTTCAAAAAGGGGATTCTAAAAGGGATGGGACTACTAAATGTAACTCTACTTCCTTACCAAGAGTCTAGGACTGGCCTTGACCCAAATGTAACCTTCCCATGTCCTTATGGGATTCATATAGCAGCTACAAGGGTTTGTCCCTTATGCAAAAATGTTCTTTCAGAAAAATTTTGAAAAGTAGTCAGTAAAATGACTAGTCTTAAGGTTATTTCTGAACTCTACGTGGGTTTGATTAGGCTTTCTTGGCTACTCCTTTTAGAAGAAAAGGAAATATATCAGTTGAGAGACATATCTTGGCCTATCAAAAAAGACAGTAACAGAAACTGAATTTAAATTGATAACCCTTTTATCTACCCAGTTTATCAGATACTTTTGTTCCTTTACTCCTTCTTTTTCAACCATTAAGGTATTGTAATGCTTGGAGGGCAGAAGAAAATCACCTCAGGTCTGAATGTACCCATTTCCTGTGATGATTATTTATTGTAGGAGTATTCATGCTCATGTGGTATTTTCTCAGAGTTTCATAAAATGTTAGCCCTATAATAGACTTGAGAGATCATCTAGAATAACTCTACAATTTTCCAATTGGAGAAACTAAGTTGCAGGCTTGTTCAAGATCACCCAGAGAAGGTTCATTATATCAATCACTCATCATTCAATCTTTTGTTCAGAATCAGACGGATTCAGACAGTGCATATGAAGACTACTCCAAAAAGCACCCTTACCATGGAGGCTATTAAGCTAACAAGCTTTTAGTAAGCATCTCTTGTGTTCTGGCCAGTGTACTCAACGTCATGGGCATAGGTGTGCATAGGAGCCTGGGCCTAGTGTCCTGTCAAACTGTGACCTAAGGTCTTATGCTTGCCTGTGGTTTTAGAGTGTACAAAAGGGTGAAGAGTCATTATATCTTCTCTTAAGATGCTTACAGCCTTATTGAAAATATGAAACAAAAACATAAACAAAAATATGAACACATACATATGCAGGTATATGTATATATCAATGTGCATATATATATGTATATATATGCATATATATGACAAACTTGGAGAATGTTATACTTAATGTCTAAATTACACAGCATAAATTACAAATTTTTTTTTTTGGAGGGCAATTGGGGTTAAGTGACTCGCCTAAAGTCACACAGCTAGTTTTTTGTGTTAAGTATCTGAATTTGAACTCAGGTCCTCCTGACTCCAGGGCCTGTGCTCTATTCACTACACTACCTAGCCGCCCCTAATTACAAATGCTTTTGGACTTCGGTAAAGAGAAAGATCATTGAGGGCCAAAGTAGTCAGGTATGACTTCATGTAGTTCTTAGAACTTGAGTAAGAGAAGTAGTTAGTTGCTGGAGAAGAAGATTTGAGGAGGGAAGTACAGAAGAATGTCTTGAAAGAAATAATTTTAAAAAATGAGTGTGTATGTGTGTGTGTGTGTGTGTGTGTGTTTCTGTTTGTCTGTCTGTCTGTGAATATACTTGCAAGGTAAGGAGACTGGCTAGAATGGAGTGTAGAATGTTTTGGTGAATAGTGAATGATATGGTAATTAAAAAAAAATAGTGACCTTGAACTGTAGGCCCAGAATATTGAACTTGATCTGACAGTTGATGGAAAGTCATTTGTGTTCTAGAGTTAGGATATGATGGGTGAATATGGTATTTTGGGAGGACCAGTATGTCAGTCCAGCAGCTTTGCTAAATTTAGAGAAACTTGTCTACAGCCTGGGTTCTGCGTGATGAATTTTTGAAAATCATCTAGTATGTTGAGGAACTGCAATCTGTGTTGGTAGGGGGTATAGTCACACTGAGAGGATATCAAAAAAGATTCTACAGTGTTGTTCAGGACATATTGGAAGTGGAGATGTAGGGGCAGGGTTAAGACTGATCTCAGGAAGACCCATGGTAAGAAATGTAATTTCTTAATGGAATTTCTTGGCCTATTTTTTGTTGACTTTGTTTAGTTACTTGGATAGTGGTACTGGGGTGTAGATGCTAAAAGTGTTGAAGCTGTAATTTGGACACAGTCTCCTTAGGAAAGAGAAAAAAATACATATACAAACACATACACACACGCACACACATACATGCACATACAAACACCCACATGCATGTGTACACATACCCATATCACAACACAATATGATATTCATACCCGTATATGCACACACACATAACATGCATATACACATACTCATATATATATATATGTATGTATGTATGTATACACACATTTGCATGTTCTAATCAAGGTAGGAGCAGTGTGAAGTAGAGGGTAGAGCACTGACCTTGATGACAAGAAGATCCGGGTTTGAATCATACCTTAGATACCAGGTGTGTAACCCTCAGGACAAATGACTTAACTTCTCTTCATCTCAGTATCTCAACACTTCATCTATAAAATGAAGGGATAGGACCCAATGACTTTTGGAGTCCCTTCCAGCTCTTTATCTACAGATATCCTGTGGGCTCTCCACTTCTGTACTCCTAGAAGGGATACAGATGGGGCAAAGCTGGCTGAGAGTCTTTATCAGAGCACAGTGCTGGGTGAGGGGCATGATCGCCAGGAGAGAGGCTGGCACTCTTATTTCACTGCTTTCTCCTATATGAACATAGATATCATAGAAATCGTGCCATATCACTGTGTCATTTCCCTAATTCTGTGTAATTCAAAAAGGAGTCACCTTCTTTTTGAGGCACTGTGGAAACAGGTCTGTATTGGCAATAAGATCACCTTATTTTTTTTTTGGTCCCAGGCCTCAGTTTCCCCAGCTGTAAAATTGTAAAATAAAGAGGAGTGGACAAGACAACCGTTAAGGCTCCTTCTGCTGTGCTTTGATTCTAATATGATCTAGGAAATGAAGGCTAAATTTATAATCTGCAAATTTCATTTACAAATTTACTTTTTTAGTCTCTTTCCCTGAATCCTTCTGTTCATTAAACACTAGGCTTCTCAGTGTTTCACTTTTACTTTGTCTGTAATGGGGATAATGAGATTTGCCTTAATGGTATCAGGAAGGATAAACTAATTAATCCTCGCAGTATCCCAGTGTTTTTGTGCCGGCTAAATGGCAAGTCTGTCTTCACAGAACTACGCCGCACGTTGCCCAAGTGTCAGAGGCACAGTTGTTAATAGAATGTACTTTTAAAAATCAGATACTGGGAGGCTTAAGAAATATATAGTGAAACATGGACCAGGGCACCGATGCCCCAGGGTCTACAGCCTGGGTCATGAAAGAAGAAGGACGGAGGGATAGCGGGAATGGTGGTAATAGGTACAGCAGTTTCTGGGATCTGTCACTGGTTCTCTGATTTAAGTGGTTTTAAAAGATACAGTTGAAGTGTGGAAGAAGATATTCTGATTCTGCATCCTTTATAAGACCATTACTTAAAGTTCAATTTCTATCCCATAGTCCTAATTTTATTCATTTTTTTTAACTTTTTGGAGGGGGAAGGCAGGGCAGTTGGGGTTAAGTGACTTGCCCATGGTCATACAACTAGGAAGTATGTCAAGTATCTGAGGCTGCCTAATTTTATTCTTTTCAGTTGGGTGAGATGGCTAGAAACAACTCACATCTATATAGTGCTTTAATGTCTACAAAACAGTTTCCTTACAACAACTCTGTGAGGCAAGTCATATAAGCTATTAGTAATTTCATATTATATATGAGGAAACTCGGCTTCAGAGAGATTAAGGGACTAGACCATGGTCAGACAACTGGTAAGTACTGGGTTACTGTTGTTTAGTCACTTCAGTCATGTCTGACACTTCATGACCCCATTTGGGGTTTTCTTTGCAAAAGGACGAGAGTAGTTTGCCATGCCCTTATTCTGCTTGTTTTGCAGATGAGGAAACTGAGGCAAATGGGGTGCCTGAG
>CM053600.1:114983711-115002967 GCA_028646575.1 Pseudocheirus occidentalis | reverse complement strand
GGGCCGGTGCTCTTTGCACCATTTAGCCTCCTCTAAATATTTTACTTTTTTCATCTTAGTTCTGCCACTGATAATTTTAAATTTTTGAATAGAACATATAGGAATTTTTTTCATTGTCTATGTATTTCACTGGGATTGTAAATTCACTGAGGTCAAGGGCCATTTCAGGTTTGTGTTTGTAACCCCATTGTTAGCATAGTGACAGGTGCATTGTGGATCTTTAATTCATGCCTTTTAAAACTGATTTGAAATGAACATAGAAAACCAAAGCATCAGGAATACAAAATTCTTCATCTCTTTACATTGATTTTGGTCACCTTTGTACAAATTAATATTTTTTCTTTTAAATTATTTCTTTGGTATATATTCCAAGTAATATTACTGGGTCAAAGGGAATGACTGATTTCATGACTCTTGGCATCTTGACATAGCCAGATAGACCTTTAAAAAGATTGAGTTAATTCTTTTCTCTTCTTTGAATAGTCTTTATTAATTGTGCAATCTTTCTTTCATTAATACATTAGCACTGGGTTAGTTTATTTGTTTGATTACTCAACTTTTGAGTGCCAAGAATAAGGTCCTGATGCAGAGAACACAGGACAATTAAAAATATATATTTAATGAATTTTATAATAAAAAATAAACCTATGCAAATAAAATTTCACTAAATTCCTACTAAGAAGGCTTATCATAGTATAGAGATGCATCTGGTTTTTGCAATTTATGTTAGGAGAATGTTAGTTGTATGATCAAGAGAACAGTGGCCTAAAAATGTTCTGTTGTTTGAAGACCAGTTAACTACACTGTGTGTGATTCATCATTAAAAGTTTGCTCGTGAAGTGATTTTTTTTTTTTTTTGGCCTTCTGCAACATCTGAACACCATCTACCTAGATGTCACCATGGTGTCAAACTCAAATAAAAATGATCCTGGATAACTATATAGTAACTTAGAAAACCACAAATTAATATTGTCTCTTACATAGCACTTTAACTTACTTTGAAAACACTTCCCAATTACATTTTGTTCTAGCTCTGGCAGTATTAGGATAACTTTGGACCTGTGTGTTGCAAGTTTGATACCTCTGGTGTGGAGGTGCATCGTAAGTACCCACACCAGTGGTTCTGAGAAGTTTTGCTCATGGTTCACTATAGGAGAACCATACACGCATATGATTACCAGTATAAGCTCCATGAAATTCATGGCATACCTGAGAACTCCACCTAGGTATAGCCTTTGAAAACCACTGACCTGCGTTGATGGAGTTGTGCGTTTTAGTACTGAAATATACACTTAGTTATTGATACTGACTAAAACAAAATTAAGGTAAATGTAATCACTAAATCTCCTATGATCTTTATAATTGCATTCATGTATTTTTGTACCTGTGTTTTGAAATCATTGTGTGTACTTTATCATTGTATATTGACCTTTTCATATTTCTTCATAGTCCTCATATTTGTCATTCTTCATGGTACTTCCTTTTGTTAATTTATCCCAATTCACTTAACCACTCCCCAGCGGTTGGGCATTTGAGTTACTTCCACTTTTCTTTTTTTTTTTTTGCAGTTCTACATAGTGCAGCTATAAACATCTTGGTACAAATAGATTTTTTTTCCTTTTAAATTATCTCTTTGGGATTAATTCCAAGTAATAGTTTAATTGGGCCAAAGTGTATGGCCAATTTTATGGTTTTTGGCATGTTAGCACATCCTCAAAATGATTGAATCAACCTGCATTCCCACCAACAGTGTGTGTGTGTGTGTGTATATATATATATATATATTTCCCTATAAAACCCTTCTCCTTGGGACAGGTGAGTGGTACAGTGTATAAGCACATTGACCCTGGGGCCAAGAGCCTCCAAGTTCAAATCTGGCCTCAGATACTTGGTAGTTACTAGCTGGGCAAGTCACTTAATCCTGATTGCTTCACCAAAAGCAAACAAAATCCTTCTCCTTAACACATCATATGAACTAATTTTTTTTTTCTCTTTGGAGGAGGGAAAGCAGGGCGGTTGGGTTAAGTGACTTGCCCAAGGTCACACAGCTAGTTAACTAGCATTTAAAAAAATTAATGGTTACTATTTTATTGGTTATAGGTGAGCGATATAGTTACTGACATTCTGAACATTTTGAATTAATTTTTTTTCATGAAGTAGTGTGAGATGCTGGGAAGAACACTGATCTGGAGTCAAGAGATTTTGACTCCCCTTTTACTGTGTGACTTTGGATACATGGCTTAAACTCTATTTCTTCATCTATATTTGATGGTGGAACTGACCAAGGAGGGAAGACGCAGTCCTTAGAGAATTCTATTTCCTGTCATCTTACTATACGATTAATAGATAAAAAGAAAAGAAAAAGAAAAAGAAATCAAATTGTATGAGGCTCCTGGCTAATAAGGGCCAACTGCTTTAAGCATTAGAATTGTGTTCTGTTACTATTTCTTGTACATCTATTACATGGTGAAGCAAATGCTTTTGATTGGTTTCTGAGTCAGAACTGAGTGTGTGTACAAAAGGTTGGGACAGATCATAGCTCTCAATTTCGCTGGTGGAGTATGAGTGAGGAGAAGGGAGAAAGGCTGTAAGCCTCCAGGTGGGGAGAGTAGAGGTTGTGGAACTAGGATCAGCCGATGCTTTTGTGACCACCTTATCTCCCCACCCAGGCTTCTATGTCACTGTGGAGGCATCTACTGTTGTTCTTCTTTTTAAACTTAGGCAAATGAATATCAGAGATGGAACGGATTAGATTATGACCTTCCAAGTTTTAAAAGGTCAGGAGATCACCAGAGGTATAGGACCTGGGGTCCATCATAGAGTCTGTTGGTAGCCATAGCAACTAAATCTGGTAAGGAGTTAGTCCTGAGGAATGACCTACCACACCCAACCTAGCAGTGACTGGAAATGAGAGCAAGACACTGGGTTCTGTAGCAGTAGAGTGGCTCATTCATCAACCATGCCACACCTCCGTGTGAATCTGGTGAAATGTTTGAAAATGTGAAACGTTTGATAATGACCACTTTAAGTTTGAGTCTACTTTTTCAGAGACTGCGTGTGTAGAGGGGAAAGTCTGCCCTGGTTTGGGGAGGGGGGAATGTTTTGTAACTCTCTCCTTGCTATATTGTTTTTCCTTTTTTTTTTTTTTTTTTTGCTAACTATTGGAGAGGGATTGCTTGGTCAAATGATATCTGTGATTATCATCGATGATCAATAATAGGGAGAACGAATTGGATGGGAACTTCCAAGTTATAGTATTAGAAAGTTACCCCAACCCCTTAGGTTACTCCTAGAATCTTGAGAGGAGACAAAATAGTCTCACTGTTAGTGTGAATGGATGGGACGGCAAGCCTAGAACATGTCTTATGTGGGAAATGTGGAGGTTGGATTCAGCCTTGAGGCCACATGTGGCCCTCTATGTCCTCAAGTGTGGACCTTTTGGGAGAGAGAGAGGGTTGACCATAGGAGAACATACAAAGTGTCAGGAGGACTGAAGGGAAGTTCCCATTACTTTGAATTTTACACATTGCCCTTGAAGAAGCAACATGAAATAGGAAAAGGAATTCTGGTTCTGGAATCAAGGGGCCAAGGTTCAAGTCCTGGCTCTGGCACTTACTAGTTATGTGACTGTGTTGTTTGGTGTTTTGACTCTTTGTGACCCCATTTGGGGTTTTCTTGGTAAACATACTAGCATCATTTGTCATTTTCTTCTCCAGCTCATTTAAACAGATGAGGAAACTGGGCAAACAGGGTTGAACGACTTACCCAAGGTCATATAACCAAAAGTATTTGAGAAAAGTATCTGAGGCTGGACTTGAACTCCAGATGAAGAGTCTTCCTGATTCCAAGCCCAAGCCTCTATCCACTGTGCCACCTAGTTGCCCTACTATGTGACTATAAACAAGTCATTTAAACTCTCTAAGCTTCAGTTTCAACATCTGTGAAGAAGGAATAATAATGTCTGCCCTACTCAAGTGCTAGGGCCATGATGTGGAGTTCTACCTTTCTCTTAGCTGGGTATTTAGGTGCAGAAATCCTATGGAAGAGGTTCATCATGTGACTTAACATAACTCTTCAGCAACCCAATGTTATTAAGAATCTCAAATACAATAAAACACTAATTTCCTATCATGGTTGTTGATATACAGTACTTAAACTTTGGACTCCTGCTGTATGTTGTCAGCAGAAACTTCTAAAGCAATTCTTTCCATATAGCTTATTAAAGCACATTAACCTTTGTACTCAATATTGGCCCAGGGTACCGAGCTAATACAAATAGAGTGCACTAAAGCCATGGTGTCACACTCAAATAGAAACATTGTCCATGAAACCACACATAAGGATCTTTGTGAGCCCAAACCACATATTAACCTCGTTTCTTATTGTATTTTTATTTATTTTGTTAAATGTTTCCCAATTATATTTTAATCAGGTTCATGCTGCACTCTTGTTGGCTGCATGTTTGACACTTCTGCTCAAAGTTATGACAAGGGAAGTCGAGGGAAGCAAACTGTTGAAGCCTGAGATTAGGTCAAGCTGGTCTATTTAGTGCTTCAGATTTGGGATTGTAATGAAGTGAGACATTTGCAGACAGGTAAAAAAAGAAAAGGCAGTCTATTTAGCCACAGCATGGAAAAGATACTTAACAAGGGTGCAACAATGATTTGGTTGATCATAGTTTTCCTACCACCATTTTGGCCATGCCGATACAGCACTTTAACCAGAGAGAGAGAGAGAGGAACTGCCTCATACTGAGCTGGTTTTTGTACTTAGACCACCATAGATCCCAAACCTTAGTCCCCTGGACCAATCAAGTCTCAAGGTTAGTTTCGATACATTTTAAGGAAATACTAGCTTAACACCCCATGGCAGATATTGCTCCTGCAATATCAGTACTTTCATTTTGAATTTTTACAATACTTAAAGGATCACAGACTATAGAATTGGAGCTGGGGGAAACTTAGAGGTCCCCTATTCATTTTTATATGACTCAGTCAAGTGCATACTTTGCTCCACTTACTCTGAGTGTAGGTTGTGATATTTGCCCAAGGATTGAAAATTCGTGGCTATGACTCTGCATGCCATACAGAACTCCTGAAACATCTTTAGCAGGGGAGTGACATGGTCAGATTTATGCTTTAGGAACATTATTTTGTTACCTTATTCACAACGAATTAGAGAGAGGAGAGACTGGAAACTGGAAGTCCAATTAGGAGGTTGTTGAAATAATCCAGGCAATGGGCCAAAGGGTCCATGGTCCCCCAAGGGCCTTCTGGACAGATTGCAGTGATTATATGAACTATTAAGCTCATATTACATTTTAATTTTCACTACATTTCCTTAAATTATTAAAAAAATATTATTCTGAGAAGGGATCCATAGGCTTCAGCAGAATACCAGAAGAATTAATGACAAAAACAAAAGATTAGCCTTGTGATAGATTCTGAGTATATGTCACAGATACAAGCACAAAGAAAGAAAGTCCCTGTTCCCAGGGAGGTTGAAATGCAGGTTAAGAACTTACACAGAGAAATGGAGGTAAAGTATGGAGAATGAGAAATAGCTGGTTTGTGTTCTTTTCCAAAATGGAGGTTCCTGTAAGAACTCAGCAATGGGAGAAGATGCAGAAGGAAGAGTCAGCTAAGACATAGTTGCTAATAGTTCAATGGCAACTTGGCAATACCCCCAGTGGAAGACCTCAGAGAACTGTGCTTGATTCTGTGCAATTTAATTTAAATACTCAACTATATCTGTGTTTTTATCAGTTTCAATGTTCCTTCCACTGAGACAGATAGCAACCCATCTGTGCCTGCCCACCCTGTGTGTCTCTTGCCCATATCTTCCCATAATTTTACCATGGAGATCCATATAACATGCTGGGTCCCTTCCTGTTTTTCTGTAGAAATCCTGAGAATATCATTAAAGCATGTGGGCTATTCACCTACTGTCACTTGCACTTGCCACAGAAGTACTTCATCTTCTCTTATACATTTCACTGAAGACATATTTTCTTCTTTGAAATTTAATACTACAATCTATTCATATCCATCATATGCCTCTCTCTAGCCCTTTGTGCGATATTCATTTTTTTCCCTTGAAAAAAAGGATGTACATTTATCGAACATACAGGATTAAAAGAACATTTATTTTAGATTCTTTGGAGATTTTTGGGTTATGTGTTTCATGGCCAAGTAACAACACTAGTAAAATACTGGTGTCAAAAATGAGTCTTTGCTTCTAAGAGGAGAGTAAAGGAACTTTGTAATTTGCTGAAGGCAATTAAGTCTGCTTTTCTTTTGATTTAACTTGTGCATTTGTATTAATTAATAACCCAACTATAAAGCATTTATTAAGCACTTACTATATACCAAACACTAGGGTAAACCCTTGGGAATATAAAGACAAAAAATAAAACCATCTCAGTTCTTAAGTACTCAAGGTGCAAATTTACATTCATTCATTTTTAATTAAAGCAATGTTTCAATTAATTAATTTCCAATTAATTCTCTCACCATAGGAAATAAAGAACATAACCCTTGTAACAAGTATGCATAGTCAAACAAAACAAATTCCTACATTGACCATGTTCAAAAATATGTCTCATTTTATATCCTGAGTTCATAACCTCTTTGTCAGGAAGTGGATAGTATACATCATTATTAGTCTCAGAATAGCGGTTAGGGATTGGATTGATCAGAGTCCTTAAGTCTTTTAAGGTTGTTTGCCTTTCCAATATTGTTGTAATTGTAATAAAAATCTTCTCTTGGTTCTGCTTATTTCACTCTGCATCAGTTCATACAAGTTTTCCTTAAGTTTCTTTGAAAGAGTCCCTTTTGACATTTCTTATAGCACAACAATATTCCATTATATTCATATACCACTCTGCAATATCCATTTAATTTTTAGTTCTTTGACACCACAGAAAGAGTTGCTTTAAATATTTTGTATATAGGGGTCCTTTTCCTGTTTTATCAATCTCTTTGGATAACAGGCCTAATAATGGTTTTAGTAGCTTTATGGGTATAATTACAAACTGCTTTCTAGAATGCCTGGACTAATTCACAGTCCTACAACTGGCATCAATGTGCCTGTTTTCCCACAGTTCCTGCAACATTTCTCATTTTCTTTATTTGTCAACTTTGCCAATTTTATAGGCATGAGGTAGAACTTAAGAAATATTTCAATTTTCATTTCTCTAATTACTAGGTATTTAAGAACAATTTTTAAAAATATGGCTATTGATAGCTTATGTTTCTTCCCTTGAGAACTGCCTATTCATGTCTTTTGTTCATTTATCAACTGGGGAATGGCTTTTATTCTTATAAATTGGAATTGGTTCCTTATATACTTCAGGAATGAGATTTATCAGAGAAACATGCAGCAAGGATATGTTTCCCTTTTAATATTAATGATATTGGATTTCCTTGGGAAAAATTAATTTTAGGTAATCAAAATTATACTTTTTAATCTTCTTTGATACTTTGTATCCATTGTTTGGTCATGATCTCCCCTGTTCATAGATCTGAAAGATAACGTCTTCCTTGATATTTTCATTTGTTTGTATCTAAATCGTATGTCAATTTGTAGCTTATTTGGTGCAGTAGACAGAGTGCTGGTCCTAGGGTCAGAAAGATATGAGTTCAGGTCCAGATTCAGACACTTATTGATCAGGTCCTCATCTGCCTTCATTTACTCAACTGTAAAACTGCTAATTGTTAATAAATACATCCACTTTCCAGGGTTGTTTATAAGGATCAAATGAGAGATAATGTTTGTAAAGTGTTGTTTAATACATAACAGGTGCTATGTCAATGTTAGTTATTAAAATTTTAGTGTATTTTTTAATTGCCTGAAGGCAATCTGGTCCACTCTTCCTGCTGATCAGTTTTTGGTTCAACCAGTGCATTTGTATCAATTCATCAAACTAACTAAAATAATTTATTAAGCATGTAACTATGAGCCAGTCACTCTGTAACAGACCATGCAGATACAAAGATAACCCCCTCCTCCCTGCCACAATCCTAAATATTGCAGTATCATTTTCCATTACTTCTTGCAGTATCTTGGCTTGTCCTTCATAATCTGAGTTGACAAGAATCACATCTATGCCAGATAAATTTAAATGTGAAACATCATTCTTTTTAAGAAACTTTCTGTATTTGAATTAATAAGCTACAGGGTTCAGAAAGGTAGGCATTGATTGATCTAAATCTCATTTCTGTCAGACTGCTACGCAATATTCCCAATATTCATTGTTGAACAGTGAACTTGGAACTGTGGGTTTATGCTAGGCCACCAGGTTGATTTGCTTCCATTATATTTTATACCTAACGTGTCACACTTATTGACCTTTTTATTTCTAACTAATATCAAATAATTTTGATGCTTACTGCTTTGCTGTATGGTTTGAGATCTAGTGCTGCTAGGTATTCACCCCCCACCCCCACTCCCTCTCCTTCCTATTTTTTAAAAATTATTTTCCCCAAGATTCTTTATATTTTGATCCTCTATTGGATTTTGTCATTAGACAAGTAGGTAGAGAGCTGGCACAGTGGATAGAATGCTGGACTTGGAGTTAGAAAAACCTGAGCTCAAATCTGGGACACTTACTAGCTGTGTGACCTTGGGCAAGTCACTTTATTTCTGTCTGACTCAGTGTTCTCATCTGTACAGTAGGGATATTAATAGCACCTATGTATTGAGATTGTTGTAAAGATCAAATGAAATAATATTTGGAAAGAACTTTTAAAACCTTAGTTTTCAATCCAAAGGGAATTTCTTTCAAATTTCACTAGGTGCTAGATATGCTCTAATCCCGGTAACGAGCTCCTTTATTTCATACCTCACCTTATGTTTATGATAAGAGGGTCATTCACCAAGATAATTTCTGTTGTTATTTCAAGGAATTGTGATTTTGATATAGGGATAGTAGATACCTTTACGGCAGAGAGATTTCAAAGTGGTGTTTTGTTATGCTGAATCAAATGCCTTTCCCAAATCAACAAATTTTAAGTATAACGAGCTCTAATATTCTTTATATATTTTAGTAATAATAAGATTATAGTTAACATTTTATCAATTATTTGAATAAAATTTTATATGGCCTCTCCCAGGCGTGGGGAACCTGTGGCCTCGAGACCACATGTGAACCTCTAGGTCGTCAAGTGTGACCCTTTGACCATAGGACTGCACTTTGGGCCCTAGAGGGTCACATGTGGCCCTGAGGTCACTGGTTCCCCACCGCTAGCCTTTCCCTTCCCTCGTCCCCTAGCAGACTCAAATCCAGCTCATTAGAAAATCATGTGATTGCTGTATGTGCCCTGTTAACCTGAAACCTCTGTGTTTTAGGGCAGTGACTGGTGAGCAAGATTCCTTTCTTTATTCCTCCCTCCGCTTTTTATTTTGGGGTGGAAAAGCCTGAGTAGGACAACATGAACAAGAAAGATTGGGTTGTCATCTTCATCACAGTTCTTTTTACATTGTCTTTCCCCTCCAAGTCCACTCCTCTTCTCTACTTCCTTATGGCTATTATAGAGGGCATCATCCTTCCAATCACCCAATGCTCTGGTCTGGGCCTCACTCAGGCCACTCCCTTGGGAGTTTCAGGTTGATGGTGGAACAAATGAGAAACTCTTAGGTCATTCAACAGTTAACAAAGAGATTTACTTAGCCAGAGCAAGAGTGTATTTGACAAGAATAGACACGGAGGGCTGAGCAAATCTCCCATCAAGTGCAATCACCAATGAAATATCTGAAATACTCTATAGTTCCTCCTGGCTGTTTTGAACTCAGGCAATGAGGAAATCACATCAACAATCTTATGAAGCCAATTAAATCTCAAGCCATGTCTCAATACCTTTTAAGGAAAAACTAACCTTAGCATCCACCTTTATGCCTTGCTTGTCTCTAATCCACACATTCAATCGGTTGCTAAATCTTGTTTTTTAAATTCTAAAACATTACTCATATCTTTCCCCTTCTTTCTGCTCAAACAGCCAAAACCCTAGTTCAGGCTCTTGACCCTTCTTACCTGTACTATTACAATGCCTTCCTAATCGGTCTCCCTGCCTCGAGCTTCTTCTTTCTGATAATGGGTGCCAAAATGATTTTCCTAAAGTTCAGATGTAGCCATGTTACTCTCTTATTCAGTATACTCTAGAGTGGCTCCTAATTTAATTTAAGATCAAATGTTATTTCATCTACTTAATAATTTTTAATTTCTAAATTTAATAATATATATACTTTCCAGTCAGGTAATAATTTCATAAATTTGTAAATGGGTAAGCATGCATAATTGGAGCATATGCTCATTAAAAAAAAACTAATGAGCATGCATGATCAGAAAAGTTTGGAGGTCACTGGACTAGAGCATTGTCCTGAATCTAGCAAAACACAATGCAGCAGGGATAAATGTAGAGTCATATACATGGATTCAGATATAGGATGCTTAGACACAAATATGACTGAAAAAAGTCTAGAGGTTTTAATGAACTACAAGCTTCACATAAATCAGAATTGTGATGTGATGACCATAAAACTAAATGCATTTTTGTCTGCATTAACATAGGCAAGGCTTCCCCAGAATAAAGAACTCATAGTTTTTATACTCCACAGAAATTCCACAAATAGACTATTGTGTTCATTTCTGGACATCATAATTTATGGGGGACAATAGTAAACTGTAGAACATCCATAGGAGATTACCCAAGATGTTCAAGGACTTTGAATATATATTTTGCAAGGAAAGGTATGTTATACCTGGAGATGGCAAGTCATGGGGGACATGGTAACTATGTTCAAATATTTGATGGATTGTCATTATGAAAGAGCGATGAGATATATTCTGTTTGGTTCCACAGGACAGAACCAGAAGAAAGTGATACAAATTGCCAAGTACTGAATGATCTTAATATTAGGGGAAAACTACCTAACAGTTAGAACTGGTCAAAAGTGGAACGGCCACTTTAGAGTCAGTAGTTTCTCCCTCATTGGAAGACTTCAAGTAGTGGCCAGTTATAGGGCAGTTGTAGGGTGTGTTTTAGTGTGTGTTCTTTTGCACTTGTGTTGGAGTAGTTAGCTCTAAAATTTTCCTCTTCTGCTTGATAAATGTGAGAAATGTTGTTGAGGAAGAGTCAGTAAGATTTAGCAGTGATTTAGATAGGAGATTTGGAGTGGGAATAATTGAACAATCTTCAATGGTGAGAACCTGAATGATTTAAGAATAATGATACCTTCACCAGTAGTAGGGAAGTTTGAAGATGTGAGTTTAGGAGAGGAGGTAATGTGTTTTGGTTTTGGACATTAAGTTTTAAATGCCTGCATGACATCCATTTGGAGGTATCCAATTGGTAGTTAGTGATGCGGGATAGGTGTTCAAGAGACAAACTAGGACTCAGTCTGGAAGTTATCTACATAGAAATGCTAATTTAAGCCATAGGGGATGATTAGATCACCAAAATATGGAGGATAGTGGAAGAACAGAAGACCCAGGATCAAGCTATGAGGATACCCAGGGTTATAGGATGGGAAGTAGATTATGTTCCAGTGAAGGAAATCACTTAAGGGTGGTCAGATGGGCAGAAGGAAACAAATAGAGAGCAGGGTCAGGAAAGCTGGTGGAGGAGTAAATGATCAGCAGAAAGGCATAGCATCCAATATTGCAAAGACGTCAAGACAGAAAACAACAGAAAAACAAGTCGCTGGATTTATAAACAGACTTTATTCAGGTATATGACAATTTATCTTTTGCCTTCCACACTTACAATTGGGTCTAATTATTTTACTTTTATCATAATTTTCCTGTCTAGTAATGAAGATATGTTTCCTACTTAATAAGTGGGAAAATGAAGGCAGAAAAACTGTGTTTGGCTTAATGTTATAAAGTCAGCAAGTAGGGAAAGTGGGACCAAGTGTTCAGTTTTCTGACACTCATTTCACTTGAACCTAGCCTTTACTGAGGGTCTGTTGGGTGGGTAGTTCTCAGAAATAAATGGAAATAAAGAATAATCTCTTCCCTCTAGGAGGTAATAATATAAAAATATTATTTCTACTTGATCACCTCATGTCCTATTGTTTCCTTACTCTTTTTAACTGCTGAATTATACAGTGTGTGTGTATGTGTGTGTGCATGTATGCATGCAGTAGTATATGGGTGGTAGATGTATTTATGATTTTAATTCTTTATGCTGTGTGTGTAGATATTAATTGTTTTTCAAGGCTTGTTAGTAATTAAAACAAACAACCCACCCTCCCCCCAAACCCTCCTAGATTATTCCACATCTTTGCCAAATTGGATATTGCTCAACTAAAAGTTAAATGCACACACCCACTGAACTAGCCAAACTGGCTATGGCAGCTATAGAAAGCTCTCTATGTTCATTAGGAAAGATGCCTTTCATGGGTTTATCCTGCTTGGCATATACATCAAAGTAACAGTCATAAAGAATGTTAAAAGAAACCTGTCCATGGAAAATTTTTGAAAAAAAATTAGAGCTTATTGTTTCCAGCAGAATTGCCTCAAACTCCATAAAATTATTATTGTGATATAAAGCTTAAGGCACAGAGGAAAAAAGATGAGGACTTGGTAACTCTGGGGACCCTGGGCTCAATCAGGAGAGAGGCACCCAGGAACAGCAGATGTGATCTGACCTAGGCATTCTGTCTTTGAGTAGTGTGAGAACCCAAACAGGGATCTCTTCAGGGCATGAATCATATACTGACGTCAGGACTAATTTTAAAAGTCAGAAGTACTTCTTGTTGTGGGCAGTTTATAAAGAAACAAACGTTGAGGCACAGTGGCATCACATCTATGTCTATTTTTTTCAGATGGTTGTATATGAAACTTCTGTTTATGATGGTTTTATTCTTTTATAGATTGATTTATTGAATCAACAGCAGATACTTGATAGGATATCACTTGTATTTTTCCATTTCTTTTAGTGGCAATTTCTTTTGGTTGTCCATTAAAATATAAATAAATATTTTATTGATCTTTTTTTTGTCACTTTTATCTTAGGAAAATAAGAGATAACTTTTAGTGAGTTGGATGAAAATTTTCAGACGAGCTTTCTAGGTGAACTTTGTGGTGGTTTTGTCTTTTGAGGGAAGGGCCCTTAGCTTTGGGCTCTGAATGAGTGCTTCTGTGTCTTTGTAGATGGAAGGAAGAGGACAAATTGTGTCAGGCTGGCAGGTTAAAATCATTCATGCCATTATTTGATATTGGAAGTCCTTTTCTAATGGCTTAGCTACTCTACTCACATTCTAGTAACAGTCTAAAATGGACCAACTGGTATGGGCAGCAGATGCTTCCTGGGGCCAATTGGAAACTCATCAATTAGAGAGAAAAGTCAGGCTGATGTCATATAGGAATCAATTTTATATAATCCATTGATGAAGTGAGTCTATATCAGATACAGAGTAGAGAGAGAACACGTAGGAAGGAAAATCAAGAAAAGAGGAACGATAGGATTTTTCCTAAGTTTTCTTTATTCTCTCAACTTCCAAAGTGATGACTTTTGTCCATCATCTCACTCAGACTCTTGCTATATACAGGACATTGAGGCAGGAGTGTGCACACGCACTCTCACATGGAAAGGTTTGGGCATGTCTGTGTACGCTGAACCTCTTTTTCCTCCTCAGTATGCTCTGGAAGCAAATGGGTGGAAAGTTTTCCCCAGTTTTGGCTTCCATCACTTTTGTGTGTGGGTGTTAGATTGTGTGCCTGACTACACCAAGAGGAGACCAGATTTGCTTTCCCGTTGCTGGGTCTTAACAGGGTGAAACATGTGTCTGTGGTTGCAGGCCTGTCCTAGGAAAACTTGTCATACTGGATATGGAAATTATAAAAGCAAAGTGGGAGGCGAGGTTTACTTATTTGCATGCCGATACTTGGATTCCTTTCTTCCTGCAGAGCTGTATTATTACATTAAGGTAAGAAACATGTAAAACTAAGGTGGCTTTGGAAATTAAAAAAAAAAGATCAAATCCCAAAATAAAAGGGAGTCATTTTAACAATTAAAAGAAAAAAAATAAAAATATTTTCCCCATAAAAACAAAGTCACATGTTCTGCCTCCTTCCTGTGTGACCTTGTCACACATGTCACCACCACACCATAGTTTCCATAAGCTGTATAATGAGAAGAGTTTCTTAGATGCCCTGCAAAGTCCCTATCCACTGTAAATGTGTGACCCTGATTCTATTGCCTTTGTAGGCCCATGTCTCAAAATCATTATGAATTCTTCCAGTTCTGTCTATTTATTTCTTCCTGGGTCATATTTATTCTCTCTAAGTTTTGAGTCTAAGTTAGTCAAATCTCCAAGAGTATCTCAATTTTTGAAGAATGGCCCTGTAGTTTAACATAAGAATGCTATGGATCTGCCACAGGAAAAGTCAACTCACTTTCCTGAAGCCAGTATCAACAACAACCAAGGATGGCAACATGTTGTTGACCTAATGTGATTATGTAAGAACTAATGATGGGTAAACATAAATGCTTAGAGATTTAATTTGGATAAACATCATAATCATGTCTGCTTAATCAGAGCTTATCTGATTCTTTCTGGTTTAGACTCTGGGCTGTAGATCTTTCAAGAACAGGTCCTGGTGTGAAATCCCCTTGACTTCCTTGTACAAGGCAGATCAGGAGCATAATGCAAATAGGTATTCTTGGGCTACTTTGAGAACTTTGATTCTAGGGGAAACAAAGAAATACACAGATACATGTGTACATAAAAAGAAAGCAAACAAGAGACCAACAGGACTGCTTTCCACCCAACAAAGGTTCAAGTAAGATGAGGACAGGACTCCGCTTATTCTCTCTCTGCTGGTTTGCTGTACCCCAATATAGAATGTTCTTAGCAAACTGAGGGCTGATTCAAGCCATGATATTGCAAGTGTTTTTCCTTCTACAGAGCTTGAAATAGATGAATCTACTTGCATAGCACATCCCCACAAATTTCCTGCCTTCTCTGAATTTAAATTTGATTTTTGGTGAAATTTAAATGGGAGAAAATGTTGAACTGCAAAAGATCTTTTTCTCTAAAAGGGGTTCTTATCCTCGAGTCTGTGAACTTAAAAAAAATATTTTGGTAAATAATTTAAGTATAATAGATTTCTTCTGCAATCCTATATATTTCATTTTATACATTGAAAAATATTATTCTAATAGAAATCTATTCTATTAGGTTTCACTAGACTGGCAAAGGGGTCCATGACATAAACTGGTTAAGGACCCTTGTACTAGAGTCTCCCTGGGACTGGACAATTTATCTTGTTATTCAGATTCTCCTATGTTTACTTACATATATTAAAAACAAGGAAGGACTTGATAGCTTTTATTATGTGAATGCACCTAGGCAGAACTTAACGTTTATAGATAGGTAGAGGAAATGAGTTTGGAGGAAGAAGGTGGATTTATGGGTAGTTAAGGTGAATAATTCTTTTTAAAAAAGGTGTTTACTTTGATGGGACAGTCTGAGAAACCAGTGACATTTATATCATAGTTTCTACGTCTTTGGACATTTTTGTGTGTGGAAAAACTGGACAACTTCAAACATTATAGATCTATTTGTTGTCACCATTCAATAGAGCTAAATTCACTTTTAAAAGTACAGTTAAATATATTTTGCTCATTCCATATCTATCTATCTATCTACCTATCTATCTATCTATCTGTCTGTCTGTCTGTCTCTGTCTACCTACCTACCTATCTACCTACCTCTCTCTCTCTCTCTCTCTCTATCATCTATCTATCTATCTATCTATCTATCTATCTATCTATCTATCTATCTATCTATCTATCTATCTACCTACCTATCTCTCTCTATACCTACCTATCTACCAATCTACCTATCTATCTATCTATCCATCCATCCATCTATCATCCATCCACCCACCCACCCACCCACCCACCTACCCACCTACCTACCTACTTGTCCGTCTGTCCGCCCGCCCATCTCTGTCTGTCTGTATATCTATCTATCTATCTATCTATCCATCCATGTGTTTGTGTGTGTAAACACATAAGTGTATACACATACATGAACAAATACATACATATACACCTTTGGACAGATACCAAACACAGGAACTCTATCTGGAAAAATTTTTTCAAATAAGTTATTATCTCCAGAGAAGAATTGAGGAAATGAAACAGTCTCCTCTCTTTGATGAGATGGGGGGCTATGGATATAGAATATTGCATATGTTTTCAGGTACAACTGATAGGTTGAACAATTTAGTTGAACTCCTTCCACTACCAACCCCAACTTTCTTTTGAAAATCTTTGTTTCAAGAGAGGGGAATAGAGCAACTAGATGGCACAGTGGATAAGGCACTGAGCTTGGAGTCAGGAGAACCTGAATTTAAATCTGGCATCTAGACACTTACTAGCTGTGTGACCCTGGGCAAGTAACTTAAACCTGAATGCCTACCCCCCCCCAAAAAAAGATATGGGAGCAGCTTAGCTTTGTGGGCTGGAGAGAGAGTCAGGAAGACATGAGTTTCAGTTTTATCTCCAATTCATACAGGTTGTATGTCCCTAAGTAAGTCATTCAACTTTTCAGTGCTCTAGGCAAATCTTTAAGACGCTAAGTTGCAAAGAAGGTATAGACTTGCATTTGTGGACAGAATTTCCTTGCCTGGGAATTCTTCATACCAGTGAAACCATAGACCTAATCCCTAGCCCCAAAAGAGATGGTTCACTGGGGAGGGATGGGAGACAGACACATTCAAAATAAAAGTTGGCATTAAAAAGAAAATATATCAATAAGATTAAAAAAATCAGTTAATGAAAACCCCCCAACTAGGTATAAAAATAATTTTTGCTATTTCTGAGTGACTTTCTATTTTCATGCTATTATAGCCACAGTAAAAGTCACTTTTAAATGATGTTATAAAATTATTTTTTAAAGTTGTAAAATATATGCAATAGTGGTAGAACCTTGCCCACCAGATGCAAGAATCATCTTCCTGTTTCAGAGTTCTTTCTAATTAAGATGATAATTTATGCTTGTTAGTTATGTTCTAACTTTTTTTTTCAGAGAGTATTTGAGTTAATAGGCATGTTGTACCCGCTACCTTTTACTTAATTGTTTCCCCCAAATGGATTAAAATTGCTTGGGGAGGGGGAACCCCAAACATGTGTCTTTGAATTGTTTTTAGTACTAGGGGCCGAGACTGTTTTAAGATTGGAATGAAATTTATTTATAGAGATCTTAGAGTACACCCATCAGGTGGTAAGAAGGAAGGAGCTTTGGGAGCATAAGTAGATCCATAACTTGAAAAGAATAATTCTCCATCTAGTCACAAATTCATAAAAAGCCAACCTGTGTGGACAGCATCTGTCTTAGTCCTCAGGGAAGCATCTTGCAGTGTGGCTTCCATTAGTGTTATTACAATTTGGGGTCACTGGCATAGCAACATCCCCTTCTCAGTGATAAGTGGATCAGTGACTTGTCATATTTGAGAAAACTTTAAAAATTCTTGGCTTCCCCCAGTCAATTTAGAGGGCCTCTATTCTTATTGTCCTAAAGATGGAAAGGAAATTGTAGATGACACATAGACTTGTCTCATTTTCTCAAAGCATGAGCAATGATGACTCATTGCCTTTCAAAAGCAGTAAAAACTGAAGGCAGAGCATAGCTGACCTTTTCCCCTATAGTGTGTCATGAGTAGCTTAAGATTCTATTGTTTTCCATAACCCACACCTACTTGTTTTGAGATAGTTTCAAATGAATCTGTTAATCAGCCTGTAATTTTCTGACAGCTCGTTTCATTTTTCTAAAATTTCTCAGGCAATCCAGCCTAGTAGCAAGGATGCCTCTATTATTTCTCCAAACTCTCTAAAGGGTTGCATAATATCTCAGAACCAAATCTGTCAGATTTCTTCTTAATTATCTCTTTTAACTATTTTATGCTCATTAATTTTACTGACGGTATATAGTTTGGTGTTTTCTTCCACCTGTTGCCAAAAAGGTCCAAGAAGGGCCTATACTTATAACAAAGTTTAGATTGAGGTCATTTTACTATACCTATGACAGCCAAATTTCATGGTTTTCCCACTTAGAAATGACACTTTCAAGTTAAAGGGAAAAAAGTTGTTTCTACTACACTGAGGGTCATTCTTATGGAGCAGGCTCAGAGATGCCATTACTGGATCTGGGCATCTGAGGCCTCTTTAGGTCACTGAGCACTGAGAAAGGACTAGGAATCTTCCCCCTTTTATAAATCCACTGAATCATCAAATCTACAGCCAATAAGAGGATTCCTCATCTCACAGTGCAAACCCCAAATGAGTCACACATGGATGGAAGAATGCCACCCCCACCCCTTTCCACATGGTCACCCAGATTTAGGAGAGGTGATACTGAGCATGCTCTATGAATGTGGCCTTAACTGAGTTAAATACTATCTATCTAAAGAAACAGCAAATATTTATCGAGGGCATTTATGCGTCCAGTACTGTGCTAGGAAGACATTGTAGGCATAAAATGAATAATGATCATCCCTCCTCTAAAGGAATTTACAGTCTAACTGGAGAGAGTAAACATGAACATCTAAATTCATTAGAGTACAATTAGTTGCTAAACAATGGCTTTTAAAGTGTCATAGGGGTTCAAGGAAGGAAGAAGTTTGCGTGACTATAGTGGTTGAAAGATTCCATGGTGGTAGGAGATAAGCAATCTTTCCTCTGTTTTTCATTATTCATTTACTTCCTTTTTGTTATAGGATAGGATTTGGACAGGTGAAAAAGAAAAGCAAATCTGGCATTCTAGTTTGGGGTATGGGAGGGGTGAGGGTGGAGAAGCAAAGAGTACAACATTTCAAAAGCCAAAAAGGAGGAATGAACTTGCCAAGTTTTGGAGGAAGTGAAGAAATCAGTCATATAGAAGGAATAGGAAGTAGTAATATATAATTTGTTCCAGGTTCCATCCTTTCTCATTTGTGAATGATGGTGTTGATAGAAGAGAGAATGAACACAATGACATCTCCACAAGATACATATCTCTGTCCTGGTTTGCTTTTGTTTTTGTTTTTTCTTTTTTCTTTGTTCTGGAGCACAGTGGCCAAATAGGAAAATCTCCACAGTTGAGAACATAGTCTTGACCATGCTCCTTGTCAAGGTGATAGGATTTTCTAATTCTCATAGCCTTCTTTCCTTCCTTCCCCCTCTCCTTCCTTACCTCCTTCCTTCCTTCCCCTCTCCTTCCTTCCCTCTTTCCTTCCCTTTCCTTCCTTCTTCCTTTCTTCCTTCCTT
>CM053600.1:114947032-114983611 GCA_028646575.1 Pseudocheirus occidentalis | reverse complement strand
AATATTCTGTGAGATTTGAGGAAGAAGTCTATTAATTACCTATGGGAAATGTCAGATAAGGCTTCTTGGAGAGAGTGGTATTTGAGTTGGGCTCTTAAGGATGGGTAGGATAGGAATTCATTCAGTGAAAAGATGGACAGGGAGGGTATTTCCAGCTTAACATGAATCAGCGTCACAGAGACAATGGAGGAGCTTGTTCAGGGATAAAGAGAAGTTCAGCTTGATGAAAACATTAAATGTAGAAAATTAAGTAGAGAGGAGTGCTATGAAATAAGAATAGAAAGGAAGAGATGTGCCAGATTGTATAGAGCCTTGAATACCACGTAAAGGAATTTGACCATGACTCAGAAGATAATATGGACCACTGAAGTTTTGAATGTTCCATAGCTCTCTTAACCTTGACTGTTAAAATTCTAAAAGAGAAATCTACAATAGTTTTATCATTTTCCTTACTACCTATTTACTCCTTAACCCTGTACAGTCCATCTTTTGATATGACAATTCTAACCGCTTTCTCAAAATTCACCGGTAACTTTTCATCTCTTCATTTTGGTTTCCTTTTCTGATTTGCTATCTTCCTGCTACTCCCCAAGAGAGTAGGTGTCCTCCAAGATTTTTCTTCTTCTCACTTTCTTCCTTTCTCACTTTCCAAGCTCTGTCCAATCCCATTTGCTATCTTGGACCCTAGAACCAAGTTTCCAACTGTCTGCTGGGCAACTCCATTAAATGTCTTGCTGTTCCCTCAAACTAAACATGCTAAGAGCTGGATGCATCATCATCCCCAACCTTTTTTTGTATTCTGTTGTCCAGCCAAATTGGTCTTTTTGTTGTTCCTCATGCATATTTCATCTTCTGTCTCCATGTCTTTGCATAGACTTTCCCCCAAGTTTGAAGCCTGACCTCACCTACCTATTAATACTCCTTTTCCTTCAAAGCTTAGGTAAAATATAAGGAGTGATCTGCTCCCTGGGACCCTTTTTTGCTCCTTTTGCATAATGGAGGCACATGAGTCAGAATGACCATGATCTGCTTGCATGAGTGAGGAAGACTGACCACTCTATCTCTTTACTTGTCACTATGTTTCTGTGAGCACATGAATACATTGGCTCTTCTGTGTTCATTCTTTCCTGGTCTTAGGTGAATGAATATTTCAATTAAAGAACACCCAGGTGATCAGGAAATCCATTAGCACCATCAAAGGTCTCACTGGCCACAAGTCAGTAGTAGAAGCTGCCCACATAGAAGAATATGTTGACTGCAGCAGTAGAAACTGATGACAAAGAAAGCTTCTATGGGCAGAGATTGAAAGGCCATGGCCTGAGGATAGCAGCAGGTTTGGGGATTCCTCCATGACAGATTAAAATGCTAACTACAGACTCTAGAAGTGGAGAAATGCTTGGAAATACTTGGAGCCCAGCAGAGAGTTTCACATAAGGGGAACCTAATGAGGACTCCAAGGGAAGAAAGGAGTCTGGAGGTAAGCCTCATCCCCTTGTATCTGACTGGATTCTTGTGGTTCCCCTCAGACCTATGTGTGTCTAACTACCTGTGTATTTTAAGAATAAGCGTATTTTTCCAGGGGACCTTGTATATGTGAGGGAAGAATGTGTCCTCTGCTTAGGGGTGATTATGTTTGCAACTACTGTTCTCTCTCTCCTTCCTTAGTAATACTCATTTCTGAAAGCTCTTGGAGTTCTACTAGTTGATTGAGAATGGGGGGCTCTTGAGCAACAGAACTAGAAACTCTAACCCCTCAGGATAATCTTCCCTGAGTGGAAAAGATGCCAATCTGTCTGTGCTTATGGTAGTTGGGAGAATGAGTTCACAGGGGTTCTATCCTCATTTGTGTCCATATTGTCTACCCCGATAGAATGTAAACTTCTTCACGACAGAGACTGTTCCATTTCTGTCCACATATGTCCACTACCTACCAGAGTACCTGGCATATAGATGCTGAATAAAAGCTTGTTGGTTGTTTGGTTGGTTGATATAGCAGCCAAAAATAATCTTTCTGAAGTACAAGTCTGGCCATGTTACGGCTTTGCCTGAAACCTTTCAGTAGTTCATGACTACCTATAAAGTAAAATAAAAATCCTTAGCCTGCTGTGTGTGTGTGTATTTTATTGACAAGCCTTAATAGCTGAGTGCATATGTGGGGGTAAAGAGAGAGAAGAATCAGAAAAAAACCAAAAAGAAAGTTGTAATCACAGGATAAAGGGTAAATGATGCTACAAAGGAAAAATAAAGTTAGAGGAGCAGGTTCCTTATGACACAGGCATGTTGAGTGTAAAAGTTTGTAGAATATTCAGATGGATATCTCTTGGTCAGTTCTTAAACACATATTGGCTTATATTAAACAATTGTCTACTGTCAAGAAAATGTTGTTTACATTGGAGGTGTAGATGGAAGTATGAGTCTTGACTTCAGAAGAGAGATTAAGACTAGGAATGGAGATCTGGAAGTTATCTGCATAGAAGAAGAAGTAGAAACCAAGGTATTGATTGAGATTTCCAAGGCAGGGAGAAAAGAAAGAGGGAAGAAAAGAAGGACCAAAGAGAGACCCTTGGAGATGACCTGTGTTTGAAGGTTTGGGGAGCAGACTGAAGAGCTAATGAAGGAGACAGATGAAAAGTAGATGAAAAGGTAGGAGGTGAACCAAGAGATTATGGTGTCTTTCCTTTTCCCTACCCAAGAAGGGACAGAGGGTTTAGTAAGGAAGGTATGGCCAACTGCCAAAAGTTACAGAAAGATCAAGAGAAATGAAGACAGAAAAAATGTTATTGAATGTTTCAATGAGGTGATCATTAGCGATCATAGGTGGCTCAGTGGAGAGAGTGCTGAGCCTGGACTAAGGAAGACTCATCTTTCTGAGTTAAAATCTGGACTCAAGTCACTAGCTATGTGATCTTGTGCAGACCACTTAAACCTACTTGCCTTAGTTTCTTCACCTGTAAAACGATTTGGAGAAGGAAATGGGATCTTTGTCAAGAAAACCCCAAACGTGGTCCCAAAGTGTCAGATGTGACTGAAAATGTCTGAGTGATCATAGAGAATGAAGTTTCAGTAGAGTAGTGGGAATAGAAACCAGATTGTATGGGACTGAAGAAAGAGTGAAAAGTGAGTAAATGTAGGCATCTAGTATAGACAATTTTTTTCAAATCCTGGCTAGGGTGAAGGAAAGGATAGTTTTCTTAACCTATAAAGTCTGAATAAGGATACCTAAACCATCTCTATTCTCTTAAATTGTTTATTAATTAGGAACAGGAGAATTGAGCCAAACAACTATTTATTTCTAGCTGTATTTATTTATGAATTTATTGTGTTCTATTTGAGGGTCTCTTGAATATCACAAAAGTTACCATGGATACCAGTGTCCTCCCCAATATGATCACATAAGGTGAACATCTGGGAGAAAAAGAAGAGCAGGAAGTGTCATAAAACATCTTTTAAAGAATTATTACCAGATGAACGTGGCTTTGGGAGTAGGAAATATATCTTTAGGATTATATATATTCTGTGTGTGTAGCAGTAGTAGTAGTAGTAGTAAAAGTAGTGATAGAAATAGGGAGCTTCCCAGGCACTATGGTGACCAGGATATAGTTACCAAGAATCACAAAGATTTTTAGGGATTTTAACAGTTACAAACTATGATCATTTTGACAATATTTTTTGCCCTAGACCCTTCACTCTTATTGGATAACCCTTGGCTATAATATCATGGAGCCAAATAAGTGTAAGTTTCTCCTTGAGAACAGTCTTCATGACCATTAGGTCAGTAGGAAACTTTCCTAAGAATTCTTCCCCTCTTATTAAAAAAACAAACAAATCACTTTTTTTTATTGCCATGAACTTCACAAATCACCAGATCTGAATATTTCTTTATACAAAGAAGAGAAAAAGATGTTTGCATATGACACCATGAAACTCTATTATAGCTTGCTTTAAAAAAAGGGCTATATTTTATTTTTTAAAATTGTTTATTTAAAAAAATATATGGACATTTTAAATTTAACACAGTACATTGGACACTGACTTGCTCATATGTGTCCCCTTCTGAACTTTTCTCTGCTCTTTTCGATGTATCTTTTAATGTTACCTTGAGTCTCTAAGAATTATTTACATGAAAGAACTACAGAGGAAATATTAGAGCAATGTAGTTAGCCTCATTTAACCTTTTCTTTTTTATATATCTTTTTATATAGGTATCAGTCAAAAAAGCTAAAGTGACAGAGTAATATTTAGCTGGGTTAAGAGGAGCAAAACTTCCGGGAATAAATTCTTCTACACTTTGTTCTGGAATATCATGTTCAGTTCTAGGTGTCATATTAAGAAGGACAGTGCTAAACTGAAGAGTTTCCAGGGACTTTGGGGGAGATGCAAGGTTGGGGAAGAAGAGAGAACAGAATGGTATAGGGTTCTGAGACAGTATCAGAGAAAGAGTAGTTAGAGAAACAGGGGATGTTAGCCTACAATAGAGTAAGGAAGAAATAGACATAATATCTTTCTTCAAACACTTGAAACATTGTCCTGAAGAGGCATGACATTTGTTCTGTTTGGTCCTACCAGGCAAAGCCCAGGAGCAATGGGTGAAAATTATAAAGAAGTCAAAATGAACTTGATATCAGGAAAATAACTTGCTAACAATTAGAACTGCTCTGAAATGGAATGTACTACTTCCATGGAGGGCAGGTTCTTTCTTCTTGGAAATCTTCAGGCAGAAGCCAGATAATCCTTTGTAGCTATGCTGTTAGTGGGAATTCCTTTCAAGTATGGGTTCTACTAAATATCTGCTGAGGTTCCTTCCAATTAAAAAATACAGTGATTCTGTGGTATCTGTCTTCACAGTATCTAAGGCAAATGTTTATGTATAAATTCCCCTAACAAAAAATTTAAAATATCAAATTGCTCATTGCTCTGTTTAGTGAAAAGTGAGGTATTGAACTATGAAACTTGCAAATATGTTTAGTCAGGTGATTTAGAGGAAGACAATGAAATATGTGTACAGTGAAGAGAGAGAAAGAAGGGATGGCAATGAGATGAAGTTAGAGGGTAGACTAGTGAGAGGGTATGACAAGAGTGACCCATGTTTTATTTCTATTTAGATGGTTGTTAAAGAAAAAAATGTGAAAAAATGGCCCTTAACTATCACTCTGTCAAGAGATGGAAGGTATGTTTCATCAGTCTTTTGGATTCACTATAATGTAGTGTTATACACACACACACATATATGATTTGTAAATATTCAATTTAATCCCATAAACATTCATAAAGTGCCTTCTGTATACAGAGTACCTTGCCAAGTTCTGGGGATACAGAGTTAAATAAGATACTGTCCTTTCCCTAAAAGATCTTATAGTCTTATAGAGGGGATAAAATGTATCAAATAATTATGATATGAATTTAAAAGTAGGTACAAAAGTGACGTTCATACAAAACACCACCAGCTAGCCATAGCCATAGACAGAAAGATTCACATATATAATGACGCATCTTTAACCCATGACTTTTTGATTATATCACTATATGACATATATAATAACACAGAAATTCAGAGTAGAGTGCCATTCTTTTTTTTTTTTTTTGGAGGGGAGAAGGCAGGGCAATCGGGCAACTTGCCCAAGGTCACATGGCTACTAAGTGTTAAGTATCTGAAGTTGGATTTGAATTCAGGGCCTCCTGACTCCAGGGCCAGCAGTGTATTCACTGAGCCACCTTAACTGCCCCAATTGAGTGCCATTCTTAGGACTTTAATGGTGCGGTGCAACTGTAAGCTAAGTCTTCTAGTTCCTCCTTATTCCAAGGGAACATTAATTTATATCAAATAAAAGATCCCATGTAGCAGCTTATATTTTATACTCCATATATCTTTCTCCTAAAGTCTACATTACATCTAAGAAATAGCCTCAGGTACAAACCTTCTGCTAAGTCCTAACAAAACCAGTATATAAGTACTGGGAAATAAAAGAGTTTCAAAAGTAAACAGAATGGAAACCAAACCAAACCAACCACTTCTTTCCAAATCATATCCTATAGCAAGCAGTATGATTCAGGTTCCTTTTAGTTCAAACCCTCTTGCTTGCTTTGGAGGGGAACTACTTTCCCCAGTCTGTCTGAGCCCATGCACATGTCCTCTCGAAGCCATCTTGGGTTGTCCTGCTTGTCTCCAGATGTGACTATTCATGTTTAGTTTAGCACTGGAGGAGGGTGGGGCCCCTCTCTCTCTTCTAAGGAGCAGTTACTTTACTTTAGATCCTAATGTTGGCCTAATAATCTGAATAGTCATTGATTAAATTCCAATGTTGCAGGATTAAAATGTAGACCTCCTTCTTTGGGGTCATGAGGTTACAACACTTGCACAAAAACCTGAATGACATTGGCCCCAAAGTCAATAATTTGCACCACTCATTCATTAAATAGACATTTATTGAATATTTACTATGTGTAAGATATTGTACTAAGCACCAGGGGGAGGGGAGGCAACATAGGTGAATAAGATATAATTTCCAAGTTGTTGCTGAGTTTATAATAGAGCAAGGAACTTAAATTTTATTTAGGGTCTTTCTTCTCATGGGATTGAAGAAACTTGGAAGAGTTAAAAGGAGGGATGAAAGGATCTGGCCAAAACATAGCTGGAGACTAGATAAACTGACTTCCATATAAATCAACTACCCCTCTCATCTCACCCCTGCCCTGTCAAAGCAAAATGTCTGTGTGTTTCTGAGAGATGGGATTCAGAGAACCAGCAAAGCAGTGCTTCCATACTTTCTACATCCGAGGATAGGTTAAGCCTGTCTTTAGATTGTTGACCTGATGATCTGGAGTTAGTTTTTACAGTTAGTTATTTCCTCATTTTTGCGTGAAAACGTGTAAGGAATTTTTCACTCTTTTGTTGCCAAAAAAGGTATTTTAGAAAATATTCTTCCTAGTTCTAACTACAACCAAAGTAAGAATATTTAACTGACCTTAACTTTCTGCACCATGTAAAAACTTCACACTGAAAAAAGCATAAGATGCTTCTTGAATCATCTCTATGTCCAACTGAATCCAAATACATGGATGTTCGATATGGTATAGAATAAATTTCCCCATTGCTCATGTAGCTTTGTAGATAAAGAGTCTTGGTCTATGATATTGGTTCAGACCATCCTAAAATGAGTTACCCCCTCTGGGTTCTAATGCTTTGATAGCCTTTTTTGGAGGGGGAAAGGCAGGGCAATTGGGGTTAAGTGACTTACCCAGGTCGCACAACTAGTAAGCTGTGTAAACTCAGGTCCTTCTGACTCCAGGGCTGGTGCTGTATTCACTGCGCCACCCAGTAGTTGCCCCCTACTCTGGGTTCTAATTTCATCTCAGACTCTCGTATCACTGCGATAATGATCTTCTAAGTTAAGCTGTTATGGGGAGCCATCAGTTCTCATCTTTTGTGAATCCTCTTGTCTTCTATATTATCTTAAAATATTTGGAATTTTTAGATTTTGTTCGTTTAGTCTAATGCATAAAAATTTATCATATAATGTTTGCTCTTAAATAGGAAATAGATACAGTGAAAAGAAATAGCCACATGCAACTCACTTGATTGATTTTTCGTGTTTGTTATTAATCTACAAAATGCATTTCCTTCATTCTGTATTAACATTTGAATACTCACTCTTATCCTTCTGCTCTTTATTATTATTATTTGTATTTTTTTTGGAGGGGACAGGCAGGGCAATTGGGGATAAGTGCTTTGCCCAAGGTCACACAGCTAGTAACTGTGTCAAGTGTCTAAGGCCAGATTTGAACTCAGGTCCTCCTGATTCCAGGGCCAGTGCTCTGTTCACTGCGCCACCTAGACACCCCTGGAACTGTGCTATTGTTAAGCCACTTCGTTGATTCCTGAATCACTCCAAATGTATAATAAGTTAAGGCTGATGAGTAAATATAGATTAATGCCAGATAGGAAATTCATGATTCATGTTTGAGAATTCTTGATTTAAGTTTCATTTTTCTTTTTATTGTAAAGAGAGGGGTGGGAAGAAACATTTATTAAGGCACTATGCTAAGCAAATAAAGATATTATCCTATCTGATAATTTTTCTTTTAGCCATGTGTCTATTTTGTATGTTTCCATATAGGCAGGAGTATGCTGAAAACAGATCAATCATACTGGCTTATGAGAGCTGATTGTTAAATTTCCAGTAAGATCATTTACACCTTGGAAAATGGCAAATGCTACAAATACCAATTTGTTTAATTGTTTTGTTGATTGCCTAGACTTAAGAAAGTGATGGAGAAAATGTTAATTATGCAGATTAAATTTAAAACTGTGTCATGCCTTTTCAGAGAGATGATTGTTAAACATTTCCCATCGCATCACTGTATTTAGGCATATATTCTCTTCCCTGATAGAACAGAAGCTCCTTCAGGGAGAGAATGGTTTCGCCTTTTTCTTGGTACCCTCATAATTGCCATCAGAGGAGGGTGCTCTTGGTGAGGTATGTCTTCCAAGAAGCCTTCTCTGTAATTTAAAATTTTGAAGGGTTTGGTGGAGTGGGAGCTCTGAGATTTCTTCAGTGATTTGCCCGGGATTATGCAGCCATTTTAAAATCAGAGGCTGGGCTTGAACCCAGTCCTTCTTGATCCTGAGATTTAGCTCCCTATCCACAATGTCACATCACCTCTCCAGTTTGCCAATTTAAGTAAAATTCTCTGTCTCCATTACAAGCCCCAGCATAAGAATATTTTAGAATTGTAGCAGGGTCCCTACCATGACTCTATAAGACTTCTGAAATAGGGGCATTATTTTGTAATGGGCCCTAAGGTCTCAACAAACTCCAGCCATGGTAGTTAAACCGAACTAAAGGGCTTTAGAAAGCAGTGAGGGGTGATAAAGGGACGCTGGTTTCCATGCTTGAATCTTTCAGTAACTCGCTCTGTGACCTGGGGGGAGTCCCTTTTCCTTTCTTGGCCTGTTTTCTCATTCATTGATGAAATGGTGGCCTGGAAGATAAGGCCTACTTAAGACAGTCATAGCATTCTTTGGGAATTACAAAGAACATTCTAATTGATTCTAATTCAATTTATAATTGAATCTGTAAATGATCATTCCTTTGTGACATGGAGTCTTCAAATTCCACTTCTGAAAGTTACTATGTGACGTTGTTCAAATCACCTTCTCTGAGCTAGGGGTTTTCTCATTTGTAAAATGGGATCCCTAGTACTTATGTTAGGAATACAGATTTTGCACTTGCTGTGAGGAAAGCAAACTTTGCAAACTTTTAAATACTATAGAAATGGGAGCAATTATTGGTTGGTTGTTGTTCTTTGTTCTCGAAGAGGACCAAAATGACTTCACTGTGCTAGAGTCAAGTTTCAGTGTGTCCAGCTGTGCTTGATCAGACCAAGATGAGCCTGGAATGCTCTGCCATGGATCAGGCACAAATAGTCCAAGGGAACACTTGGGGTGGATTCTCTAAATGTGCACATCTTGGATTTCTTCTGAGCTACTTCAATTCTGCTTTGCTGATAGAGCACAGAACCTTCTCTGACGAGGGCACGCTGTGCTGGGCAATCTTGTGCTGGTGTCTCCCATGTCACATATTCAGTTCTAAAGTTCTTAAGGGTGACCTTGAGAGTGTCCTTATATCACTTCTTCTTACCATCCTGTGAGCACTTATCCTCCGTAGCATAGTCTTTTAGGCAGGTGTACATTTGGCACCTGAACAACATGGCCAACCCATTGGAGTTGTGCTCTGTGCAGTAGAGTTTGAATACTTGGCAGTTTAGCTCAAGAAAGAACCTCAGTGTCCCGTATCTTATCCTGCCAGGTGATCTTCAGAATCTTCCTGAAACAATTCAAATGGAAGCAATTCAGTTTGTTGGTATAATTATCATTGCCAAAAGAATAAAGTGCTAAGCCTTTATTATTTATTATTATTATTATTTAAAGTCAGGAATACTCATCTCCTGAGTTCAAATGTGACATTAGACACTTATGAGCTGTGTGACCCTGGGCAAGTCACTTAACAAGGTTTGCCTCAGTTTCCTCATCTGTAAAATGAGCTGAAGAAGGAAATGGTAAAGCACTCCAGTATTTTTGTTAGAAAACCCCAAATGGGGTCAAGAGGAGTCAGACATGGCTGAAATGACTGAACAATAACAACAAATTACTCCCCAAATGCCAGTGCACCCTAAGGCTCTTAGCTTTGACATTTATTCCAAGTTACCCTCTATTCTGAAGAAAAAACGAGAGGATCTGCACAGGGCCTGAAAATAAACTCAAGGAGTTAACATAGCTCCATATTGCAACCTCCTGTTATTTCCTGTAAAACTTGTTGACCAATGTTACTGTCAAGCATCAAAATGATGAATTGATTCTCTTAAAGTTTTCTTAGCCTTATGACAACATTTATTATTTTTAGACTAGAAGTGATATAATAAAAACTCCAATGAGGGTATTCAAGAGAGTCAATAGCATTTGCTTCCAGAGGACAACTATAATACTACTTTGTCAGCACATTCTATTGCGTGTGGATTTTTGTAGAGGTTCTGCTATTAAACTAAACCAACACATGTCATGACTTGATTGAACTTTAGGAGAGCATGTGGTGACCTGGTGAACTGATTTAGCACTTGGGAGTGCTTCAAAAAAAGACCCTAAGATATGCATTCACAGTGGTTTCCTTTGAAAGAAATCTGTCACTTGGATAGGACATCAAAAGTGGTACTAAGGGGAATTAGTCATTCAATATGTAATCTTAGTTAGAAATCATTTTGATTCGTGACTACTTAGTTCTGTTGATTAAGGGCAAAGCAGACCAAGGTCAAATGTGGGCAGATTCAGTTCCTTTCCCCTTGCAAATGTGTGTAGCTGTTTGTAATAATAATAATAATAACAATAACAACAATAATAATGATAATGATAATAAAAATGGCATTAATAGAGCCTGGTAAGAACTGCAAAGCATTTTGCATATGTAATTGCATCTGATCTTCAGAACAACCCTGGAAGGTAGGAGATGTTGTTTTCCACGTTATATATACATAAAGAAATGAAGGGCTAAGTTACCCTTGCTAAATGACTTGCCCAGGCTCACACAGCTAGGGAGTATCTGAGGCAGGAGATGAATAAGGATCTTTCTCACTTCAGGTCCATTGTCTAACCAACTGCCTCACAAGAGATTAAGGAGAAGTGTTCCTCGAATTGCCGGACTGACTGACTGCTGTTATTCGGGTAGGTGGTAGAGTAGGTAGAATGCAGGGACTTGGAGTCAGGAAAATGCAAGTTTAAATCTTACCTCAGACACTCCCTAGTTAGCGTACAAGCCACTTAACTGCTTTCTGCCTCAGTTTCCTCATCCGTAAAATGGAGTAATAGCAGCCCCTAAGTACACCAATGGAGTGATAGTAGCACCTCCCAAGGGTGAGCCAGGATAGCTAGATGGAGCATGGACAGAGCCCTGAACCTGGACTGAGGAAGACACCTCTTCCTAAGTTTAAATCTGGCCTCAAATGTTTACTAGCTGTTTGACCCTGGGAAAGTCACCTAAACCTCTTTTCCTCATCTATAAAGTAAACTGGAGAATTAAATGGCAAATTCCTCTAGTACCTCTGTCAAGAAAATCCCAAACGTGGTCACAAAGAGGGCGACGAGACTGAAAAGCAACTGAGCAACACTTCCCACCGTCAGTGTAAGGATGAAACGGGTAAACCTGAAAGTAACTATTACTCAGTTCAATCCAGCAAACATTCATTAAGTGCGTACTTGTTGCCAAGAAATAAGGGTCTAGGTCCCGTGCATATAAGACAGAAACGAAATAGCTCCGACTCTCAGAGAGAGGAAGGTCTTTTGTTATTGTTGTTTGTCGTTGTTGTTTTCTTGGCAGATTCTGGAGAGGTTTGCCATTTCCTTCTCTGGTTCATTTTACAAATGTGGAAACTGAGGCAAATAGGGTTAGTGACTTAGCCAGGGTCACGCAACTACTAAGGGTCTGAGGGCAAATTTGAACTCAGATCTTCCTGACTCAGAGACCAGAGCTCTATCCACCGTACCACCTAGCTGTCCAAATACAAAATATATGCAGAGTAAGTACAAAGTAAATTAATTAGTACAGGTTGGGAGGGTCAGTCATTCAGAAAAGGTCTCCTGTAGGAAGCAGTTTTTGAGGAAAGCTTTGACAGGAGCTGGGGCTTTTAAGAGTTGGAGAAGAAAAAAGAAAAACATCCCAGGCATGGGGAGCATTCTGTGCAAAGGCTTGGGGTGAGGAGGTGAAATCTCATGTATTGGGAACAGTGAGTAAGGTGGTTAGGAGGGCATGTTGAGTGCCTAATGAAAAGTAATGGGAAGTCAGTTTAGGAAGCAGTCTTATAGAATGCGAGGTTCAAAGGGGCTTTGAATGCCAAACTGAAGAAACTGGAGTGCGTGTCTTTCTGAAAGTGTGCGGGGATGCTGTCTTTGCACATTACATAAGAAACCAATTTTCAAGTCAATAAACATTTATTAAGGGTCTACCAAGCATATAATAGAAGGTTCTTATACCTAAGCAGTCTTTGAAAAAGAGGGGGAAAACCCTCTCTTTTTTGGATATTTTTGAGTAGGCTTTTGGAGTGTGGAGCTGCTAAGGGCTCTTGGGTTGGTTTTATTGTTCTTTTGCCTTTTACTACAGCAATTATAAATTATAATGAGATATTCTAGTAGTGATCATTTTAAAACTCAAGCTTAGAGCTCTTTTAAGTCCTTTCAAGCCACAATATTGAATAATAAGAAAATGAAGTGAGTTGGTGTTTACTTGACACTCCCCCAAATATTGTGGTGTAAATGCTGAGAGCAAATGATAAAGGAGAGGAAATCCAGGCATAGTCTGACACAAACCTTAGATGTTTGGAAAGAAGATTTCAGGGGATTTAGACAAAAAATAAGTTGGATCCATTGGACTAAGATACTACTTGGAAAGTGAGTCCAGCAAGAATGGGAGACTTTCCAGAATGTAATTTTGGAGACACAAAGAGAAGTCTTTCTGATAAAGAGGAAAGGATGGAATTGACTGAAACAATGGTTAAAGATGCTTGTAAACTCTTTAAGCAATTTAGAGTTTAAAAAGTCATATGCTGAAGATGAAAGCAAGGGTAGGCCATAGGAAATGAAGACAAAAACAACCATAACTTTATAGGGTCCTGGGAGAATGTCTGGACTGCTAAAGTTTTTCTTTTTTTTGGTAATGAGTTGAGGTTAGAAAGGAAAGCTAAGTTCATCTATTCTAACCTTCTCATTCCAAAGATAAGGAAACTGAGAGCCAGAAAGGTTAAATAATTTGCCCTAGGCCATAGAAGTTATAAATAACAGAAATAGGATTTGAACCCAGGTTCTCTGACAAGAGTCTAACACTTTTTACTTCTCCATATTGGATATTTTGTAATGTTCCAACATGTGTCTCACAAAGACTAGGACAAAAAAGATTTCCCAACCTGGTTTTCTATTTTTTGAAAGAGAGAGTAAAAAAACCACTCCTTTCAGAAACCTGAAAATAAAGCACATTTGTCCACCAACAGCATCCTTTTTTTTTTTTTTCAAAGATATTTCTTGCTCAGCAGTAGAATTTCTGGGTCAAAGGGTATGAATAGGCTCATGACTTTTCTTGAGTAATTCAAAATTCTTTTCCAGGACAGTTTGACCAATTCATTGTTACAGCTATCAGTGTCTAGCATCAGCTCTGTCCATTTTTTGTGTCTACCAATTTTCTTGCTTTGTGGTACAATCTAAGTGTTGTTTTAATGTGCATTTCTTTTATTATTAAGAGAGAAATTTGTCATATGGTTGTTGATAGTTTCTAATTTTCATTTGAACACTTTTTTCATAACTTTTGGCCTATTGTTGAACGGCTCTTGGTTTTATGCTTTTTGTTAGTTCCTCCCAGATGTAACTTTGTCAGTGGTATTTGATGTAAAGATTCCCCCCTCCTCACATAAGCTTCCTTTCTCAAACTAACTGTATTGATTTTGTTTTTGCAAAAATGATTTAATTTCATGCAATTGAAATTGACAAAGGAGTTATTAGGCAATAGACAAAGATTAATCAGAGAGTTAGGAGAGGCGTCATGGAAGCCGAGAGAGGAGAAAGATTGAGTAATTACAGTCAACAGCGGTGAATTATTCAGAGAATGTGGAAGAAGAAAAATCCATTCATTCGGACATTTACAGAAGTCATTGGGCACTTTGGAGACAACAGTTTTGAGGGAATAGAAGTCATATTACAGAGAATTAAGATGAGAGTGGGTGGGGAGGAGGGAGGTGCCGATTATCCGCTGGAGAAATTTAACCGAGAGAGGTTAGATGGTGACTGGAAGGGGCAGCACGAACAAGCAAAGATTTTTTTTTTTTTGAAGGGGAGATCTGTGTATATTCATAAACTGAGCAGAAAGAGCTAGTTGAGTAGGAAAGGCAGAGGGGATAATTAAAGGAGCAAGGTCCATTAAACTTTGAAACAAAGAAAGGTTTCATCCAAACAGACCTGAACATTTTCTCTCCATAGGCAAATACTGCAGAGGAAACTTTACCCCGGGCCTCTCAATTCCCCTTATTGGAATGTTAAATTACACTGTAATTCCTTACAATATCAGAATTATTTAAAATAAAGGAAGCTTCCCTCCCTATACTGTCCTCAACTGCCTGTAAGGTGTTCATTGTGAGAGTGGGTTTGCTTGGAAGCAGCAGTTTACTTGTTCCTAAATTTTTGTATTTCTTTTAAAAAAAAAATTTGGAGGGGGGCAGAGGAGAAAGGGAGAAAAAGTACATGCCTATGAATTGAAAATTAAAAAAAAAGCATGGAGGTAACAATCACCTCTAACTACAAAGCTTGTATTTTCTACATTAAGTTTTCAATTACCACCCCATAATTCTCTCAGCCATTAAAGTTCTTTTATCTCATGAAACGCATACCAGGAGGACGTATTTGCTCCTTTAGATGCATTTTGACATACTTTAATTTAAGGTGTATGATTTTATAACTTTGCCTGAAGCTGGGATTTAATTCAATCTAATCCAACAAGCATTTGCAAAGTACCTACTATGGGTAATATACCATTGAAGGCACTAGGGTTACAAAGAAAAAAGGAAGATATTGCTCCTTAAGGAACACACATCATATTAGCACATATGAATATAACGTGTACACAGATGAATACATGAAGTAAGTTTGTTCTGGGAAGAACATTAACAACTCAATAGAATCAAGAGGTCTTATGTACAGAGAGTGTCACCTGAGTTTACCCTTAAAGGAAGCAAAAGATCCTGAAAGGTAGAGGTGAATGAGGATGGAGAGAAGTCAGAAGTTTCTCAAATTATGTTATTCTATTTCCTTCAAATCTGAAGCCTATACCCATTTGTAAAGTCACATGTGAAGACTGTTCTTTGAGAAGTCCAGATCAAATCTTAAACCACAATCTGCTCTCCCCCTGGTATTAGCAGCTTCAATTGAAATCCAATAAATTCATGCGAGGATAGAATCTGTGATTCCGGCAAATTTGTTGATAAGAGCATTACTCATAATGCACAACATTTTCTGGGTTTTCCAGATGTTTGGAATGAACAACGAAGGATGTTTTGGAATGAGTTTATGTGGAGTCTATATGCCTAGTGGTGTTACCGTGTTTATGGAGCATCCTCTTTTTTTCCAAGTATTTCAGTGTTTCTAAGATATTATCTTATTAGTCTTCACAACATGATAGGAAGAAGGAAGAACATGTTGTTCTCTTCTGACAGTGAAATAAATGGAGGTAAGCAGGAACTGGCTGACTTTCATGAGGACAGAGTCAGAGTTGCAGCAGAGCAAATGTTCTCAGATGGGTGTTCTAGCCACTTGTCCAGAGTGACCTTGCCATTGCCATGGCACGTCATTCACCCCTTTACCGTTACAGTTTTCATTTCTGCCTTTTCTCTGTTCCTAAATTAATACTCTCAGCTCCTCATTGTTTGTGTTGGGAGAGAGAAGAACAAAGTATAATCCCATCAGTGGAACAAAACTAATGTTTATTTGTCTTTATACAATGTTTTCAATGCTTATATTTGAATATAGGTGTGTCGGATGTTCTGGGAATTCCCAGCATTCCAAACCCAGTAATGAAACTCAGCTCTGGAGCAACATTTCAGGAAGAATCGAAAATCTGTCTACTTTCCTACTTATTTTCACTGCTCAGGCCACTCCTTGTTCATCCAACTCCTTGCTGTGGTGATGGTGAGGGGAAAAGGGGGAGACTTGACATTAGCTCTCAGATGATGTAACGCAACAGCCTAAGCAAAAGCATTTCTCTCTCCTCCCTTCCCCTTCTAATCCTGTTTTCTGTCCAGCTCACACATTTCCTTTGGAATAAGAAATAGCAACACATTTTGGTTAAAGGATGGAACCTCCAGTCTCCAGCAGAGTTGTAAATAGAGACGCTGATAATATTAACAAAGGAGTTACTCAAATGGAAGAGGTGATAAAGTCATAAGGAAGTTGATAGCAAGATTTACTATGGATAAATAAGAAGAGTAATAATATCAGTAAAAAAAGTTGAAAGCAGGATTGGCTGCAGATAACCACAGTGTAGGTACACAATCAGTCTCATAGATACACGAGATTTGATTGCTTATGGGAAAAGTGAATGGGAACAGAAATTATTTTATAATGCTCATTCTTTCATTCAACAAAGAGTATCTGCTATGCACCTACCATAACTATTTTTTGGAATGAATGTGCAAGGCACTGAACAGGATGGGATAACTTTCATAAAAGTAGGGGTTCAATGTGAAACAGCTGAAATATCTGGTTTTTTTGTAGGATCAGAGATTTTAAGCTGCAAGGTGAATCAGGGAGACTAGTTCAATTGGCTTATTTTACAGATGAGAACACTGAGGTCCAAAGATTTCATACTTAAGACACTTTTGATGCTTTTGTTTTTCACCTTATATTATTACTAACTGGTTCAAAATTCTGTATTTAATGGTGAGCTTCTTCCTCTCTCTGTGTTCAGCCTGTGTTAGAGGCCTTAGAAAGCAGCATCAGTGGAAGTACTTCTTAGCATCTCAGAATTTACAATCCAAGCAGATGTAGGGATCACGCAATTGACTCATTCAATCAATAGGCGTTTAAAAATTTTAAGTTATTTTTATTTCATTAAATATTTCCTAATTACATGTAAAAATGTTAAATACTCATTTAAAAAAATTTAAGTTACTGTTGTCTATTCCAATTTAGAAGTTTTCACTTTCAATTTCATTTCAGTTTCAGAAATTCTACTTTCATTGACAGCATTGAATTCTGGTTAATAAAGTATTTAGAAGCAATTATGAATATGTATTTATGTATCAGGCTGGGGGGAAGGGCAAGCAAACATTTTTTAGAGTTCACTGCCTAGTTAGAAAAAAGAAAGCTATCACAGGAAAACATAACTAACAATAAAGACAGTACGTGATTAAGTGTTCCATCTCTCCCATGTCTAGGGGTCTAATCCAGGCTCTCATCACCTCAGGCCTGAGTAAGCCAATGAACTCCTAACTGGATTGTCTCACATCTCAGACCCCTCCAATTCATCCTGCAAGCTTGCCAGATTAATCTTCTCAAAGCACACCTTTCATTATGTCAAACTCTTCTCCTCACTCACTCACATGTGTCACCTTAGGGGGTGCCTTATTCCCGAAACTTTGTTCTATGAAATCCTCCATGATATCAATAATAAATACTTCTGTATGAAAATTTCAAAACTTGTGACAGTTTTCACTTTGGTGGGGAGGGGAGAATAAACATTTATATAGAACCTACTATATGCTGGTCATTGTTCAGTCCTTTCAGTTGTGACTCCATTTGAGCTTTTCTTGGTAAAAATACTGGAGTAATTTGCCATGTCCTTCTTTGGCTCATTTATATATAAGTGGAAAGTGAGGCAAACATGGTTTTGTGACTTAGATCTTCCTGACTTCAAATCCTATGTTCTATTCACTGTGTCACCTAGCTGCCTGAGAATAATAAATACATACATACATACACATACACACATATTTGAAATGCATGTAATAATTTTTCAGTATGAAGAGAGAATTAGTTTCCTTTATTTTTAAAAATTTTTTTCTGATCTTACTTATTCTTCCCCAGATTATAGTGCATTTCTTCAGACTTCTTAGCCTAGAATGATGGATTCCATAATCCAGAGTGTGGCCTCTCTCCTTTTTTCTACCTTTCCAGAACCTTCCTACTCATTTGTCAAGGCCTGGCTCATCTCCCACCAATCCAGCCCATACCGAGTCCTTCCCCCAAACATTCTCAGCTCTTGTGGTCTATGCCACTTATTTTGTTTAATCACGGGATACTAACTTTTTTTTTTGTTTAACCATTTTATCCTGGAAGTTTTTGTTACTGATTCTGAAATTCCAAAAAGTGAAAGACATATCATTTCTGCACCCACCAGTGTCTAGCACAACACTATTTCATTGGAAGATGGAAGGTATTTGTTGTCTTGAACTGATTATTTGGACATTTTAGTTTTTCCAAGTTCCAGTTGTCCGTGTCATAACTGTACAGGCTAGAACACTGAGGTTTGGTGTCAGGAAGATCTGGTTTCAAATCCTGTCTCTGCCATTTAGCTACATGACCCCAGGGAAGTCTTAATTTCTTCTTCTATAAAATGAACCTAATAAATCTATTGCATCTGTCTGGATGATTACGGTGAGACTCAAAATGAGGATCAAAAATCTCAATCTGGAAAGTGCCTTAAAGGACATTTAATCCATTCCCCTCATTTACAGATGAGGAAACTGAGTGTTGGGCAGTGTGTGATGATTTGGCCAAGTTCATACAATGATCAGAATCGGGATTTGAACTCAGCTCCTGTGACTCTATCTTTATTTCTGTCTGATTCTACAATCTCTCCCCAAGACATCACTCATCACTTTAATGTTAAAATCAAATAAACAAAACAGTTGCCCTGATTATTCATCCACATAATTTAAAAAAAAAGAAAAGAGTGGCTAGATGGAATGGACAGAGTACTGGGCCCGGAGTCAGAAAGACTCATCTTCTTGAATTCAGATTTGGCCTCAGATGCTTCCTAGCTGTGTGACCCAGGGCAAGTCTCATCACCCTGTTTGCCTCAGTTTTCTCACGTGTAAAATGAATTGGAAAAGAAATTGGCAAATTGCTCTAGTATCTTTGCCAAGAAAATGCTAAGTGTGTTCACAAAGAGTCAGACACAACTGAAATAACTGAACCACTAATAATAATAATAATAATAATAAAAGTATAGTTTTGGGGCGGCTAGGTGGTGTAGTGAATAGAGCACTGGCCCTAGAGTCAGGAGGACCTGAGTTCAATCTGGCCTCAGACACTTACCACTTACTAGCCGTGTGACCTTGGGCAAGTCACTTAACTTCAATTGCCCTACCTTTCCCCCTCCAAAAAGCAAAAAAAAAAGTATAGTTTAAAAAATATAGGTCCTTAAATTTCTAAAACCAGTAAAAGTATGATAACACATGAACGACAATAGCAACAAAAACCTGTTTCTAGGATTATTTTCAAAAATGCTTCTGGCATGAAAAGCCTTAAATGAATTGATGATGAATCAAAACAAAACAAAACAATGAATATAGCAACATAAATGGAAAGAAAAACAAAATAATTTTTAAAAAATCAGTGTTGCAAAATTACAGACAACAACCATGGTCCCAAAGAAGAGATAGGAGAAGTTGCTTCCCTCTACCCTTTTGCAGTGTTGGGTGTCCATTAGGGTGAAAAAGTACACGTACCTTCACATTTATTTTTTAAAATTAAGCATCCTGATCTGTCTCTCTCTCTCTCTCTCTCTCTCTCTCTCTCTCTCTCTCTCTCTCTCTCTCTCTCTTTCTCTTTCTCTCTCTCTCTTTTTCTGCTGAGTAACAGCATCACGCAGCTAGTGAGTATCTGACACCAGATTTGAACTTGGGTCCTCCTGACTCCAGGACCAGTGCTTTATCTAGTACACCACCTAGTTGCCCCTTCCCTTTTGCTTTTTTTTTTTTTGGAGGAGGGAAGGAAGGGCAATTGGGGCCAAGTGACTTGCCCAAGGTCACACAACTAGCAAGTTGAATTCAGGTCCTCCTGACTCTAGGGCCAGTGCTCTATCCAGTGCACCACCTTTCTATTTCTTTACAAAAAAAAAAAATTCTTACTTATATGGAATGGGCAAGGAAAGGGGGGTGGGTATGAGATTGAAAATTTAAGTGTTGTAAAAACAGAAAAATTATCAATAAAATATTTTTAAAAATGCTTCCCAGCTAAAGCCTTATTTTGTTTTGAGTTAGGATTCCCTGGACTGGGGATTTCATCACTGGTGTGGAAACTCCCTTCATTCACACAGATTAGTAACAGCTTATAAGGTGTAGGGACTTAGAGAATTGTCTTGGGTGACTTGTCCACAGTCGCACAGCTATCATGTGTCAGAGTCAGAAAGGGGTTTCAGAACATGGAGGAAGGATTAGATTGGTTCTATCTGCCCCCAGGGAGGCAGCTAGATTGTGAAGTGGATAGAGTGTTGGGCCTGGAGATAGGAAGACCTGAGGTCAAATCCAATCTCAGACACATACTAGCTATGTGACCCTGGGCAAGTCACTGTTTATCTGTGCAATGAACTGGAGAAGGAAACAGCAAACCACTCCAGTATCTTTGCCAAGAAAGCCCTAAATGGGTTCAGGAGGAGTCTGATATGACTGAAATGACCAACAGAGGCAACACCTGGGAGCTATGAGAAGCTTTAAAGAGGAAAAACCTAAGCTGGATATCATGGAAAACTTCTTGACAATTGCGAGCTGTGTGAGTGGAATGGGCTGCTTTAAGTGGTGGCTTCCCCCTCTTTGGGGTATCCCTCTGTTCGATACAGTTGTCATGTGTATTTTGGTGAGGATTTCTTTCATGTAAAGATAGTACCATAAGGCTATCGATGTGCCTTCCTAATCTGGAATTCTCTGATTCTGTAAATGGAAGGTCAGCCTTCTGTCCTCTCTGCCTCTCAGAGTAAAACATGTTGCAGAGTAATACTGAACAGTTGTTTTCATTCCAAGTTTTCTTTTGAGAGAAAACAACAAAATTAAAAAGCAGGACAACTCAAATGAGACACAGATAACTTACAGGTGGGGACATGAATTTAGGTAGAGAACATAAGTCATAAATGGAGGCCTTAAACGAATATTTGAATTTGGGAACTAGAAACTGCCAAGAAATGTACTAAAGAAAAAAAAATACATCTTACTGCGTGATTCACTATGAACATTTCCCATGAACAATCTACGCTATTTTTACTGAACAATTATATGCGTCTACTTAAAGTATATTTAAGTCAACAGAAACTGTGCTTAGGGAAATGAATTTAATCTTCATGGTCACTGACACACAATGTAATCTTGATTCTCCCCAGATTTATTCTTTAAGTAACTAAATGACTCATAGTCTCAGAAAATATTTTCTGGAGTAGGTAAGTCTAAGCTTGGTGAGAAATATTCTGAATATTTCTTTAAAAAATGAGTATTTTAATATTGGCATCCCCTCCTTGGAAAGAATAATTGATTCTGGGTTGGTAATAAAAATAGTCTATTTTCTTTCTGAAGAATCTCTGTTAGGACAGAATTATAAAGCCAAGTAAAGGAAAAATGTATTTCAGTGACAAACGTTACAGTTTTAAGTCAGGGGAACTAGGTTTGAGGACCAGCTTAGACCCTTAGCACCTGTGTGATCATGGACAAATCACTCAACTTTTCTGGGCCTCAGTTTTCAAATCTGTAAAATGAGTGTTGAATTGTATAACCTCTAACATCCTTTTCAATTCTAAGTAGAGAAAGTTAAGTGGATTTTTTTTTTTTTTTTGCTTTTTGGAGGGAGGAAAGCAGGGCAATCAGGGCAATTGGGGTTAAGTGACTTGTCCAAGGTCACATGGCTAATACATGTTAAGTGGCAGAGGTCAGATTTGAACTCAAGTCCTGCTGACTCTAGGGCTGGTGCTCTATTTCACTGTACCACCTAGCTGCCCCAATTAAGTGGGTTCTTAAAATAAGAAGTATTTGTATTTAATTCTTAAACTTTAATTCTTAAAGTTGCCAGAGACACACAGAACAGCCATACAGACATTCTGCCATTACAATTCTGTTCTGGACATTGTTAGATCTTTTTTTCCTTACTTTCTAGAAGCAGATGGTCTACCTATGTTTTATATAGAAGAAGCAGGCCCAAATATAATAGAGTTAGAGAATTAGAGAATTAGCATCCATCTAGGCCGACAGATAGCCAAAAGAAATCCCCACTGTTGTCCAGCAACAAACATTCACCCATCCTCTGCTTGAAGACTCTCAATGGGAGTGAACTGCCCCCATTCTACTCTAGGAAAGTCCCAATCCTTAGGCAGTTTTACTGCTGCCACTGTTATCAAATTGCCTTTTAACCCAATTGTTCCAGGTTCTGAACTCTGGAGTCCGATAGGGCAAGTCTAATCCTTCTTGCACACAATAGCATTGTAAATGGTTAAAAGCTACCATTACATATCCTCCCCCTCCTCCACCATCTTTTCTTTTTTAGGCAATTTTGTCAACCAAAGACCCTTCACCATCCTGGTTGCCCTCCTCTAGATATTCTCCAACTTATTAATGTTCTTAAATGATGAGCATAATATTCCAGATGTATTCTGATCAGGGCAGAGGACAGAGGAAACTCCTTGTCCCTGTAATTTAGGCCTCTCTGTAAATAGCCTAAGATTGCATTACTGTTGTTTTGGTTGCCACATAATAAGGCTGACTCATGTTAGGTTTGCAGTCATTCAGCACATATCCTTTTCAGAAAAAAAAAGTTCTTACCTCACCTTTCCTCTTCTGTCCTCTACTTATGAAACTGATTTTTTGGACCCAAATCTAAAACTTTGCATTTATCCCTCCTGAATTTCATTCACAACTATACTCAGCACAATACTTTAGCCTGTCAAGACCTTTTCGGGTCATCAGTCTGTCACCTAGTTTTATTCCTCCAAAGTTTTTTGGACATTAACCAATTTTCAATCAATCAACTAATAAACATTTATTAAGCACTTGTTATGCCTTTTGCTATGCTAAGTGCTGGAGATACAAAAAAGAGGCAAAAAACTGTGCCTTCACTCTAGGAACTTACTATCTAATAAATCTGCTGAGCATATCATCTATACCTTTAATTATTTCATTGATAATAATTTTAACTAGCGTAGGATCAAGCACAATCTCATAATGGATTGATTATATTAGATTTTTGCCACCAATTCACTTAGGTTACAATGAATGCCTTGGTAAATAGGAATTCAGAGAGCTTCTTCTTCCATTCTAGGCATGGTCTTTGCTATTGAAAGAGTTTTAAGTGTTGCTTCTGTGTGGTCCTGAGAAAGCCACATAACTTTAATTAATTATATAGATTTCCTCATTGGTTAAAAGGAAGACCCATAGCAGCCCAGTTGAGCAGAGGCCTCCCAAAATGAATGATAAATATAGTCCCATCATCATTAACAAGTTCTTGGGTGGGAAACACACAACTACTGATAGAAAGCCTGACTTCTTTGATTATTGGTACATTTAAGATCTTGTATGACTTAATTTGATGACAAATTAAATGATATACAATAGAAAGACTTACAATGAATTGTCATATTTTTTGTTACAGAAGTGGGCTTTTAAAAATGAGAACCCTGAGAACCTTTAAGAATATGATTTGTTTGCATAAACTGTGGATGAGTCTTCTTTCCCCTGTGAGTTTGAGAGTTAAACTGGGTTACACATGGTGTCAATTGTGGTTTTCTGCACTGAATCTTATTTCCTTTTTTCTAATTTCTGGTTTTCTTTGGTGTTGCTGATGTTTCATACACAAGTGATTCTAAATTCTACACGAAGCATTTCAGGAGTAAGGTGTTTAAGCCATATTGCCTATTGGGAGGTCTCATTTGGCTCAGGGTTTCTACAAATACAGTGTTGTCCAGGGATTTCTGACAGGAGTCAACATAGGTTGTGATAATGCAAACTTCAAGAGAGCACTAGAGACTAAATGCTTTAAAATTTATTTAAAAAATTTATTTCCTTCTCTGCTCTTACCTCTTTCTCCTTGTTCTTCCCTTTATTCTCTCCTTGTTTCCTTAACTTCAAACTATTACTATCAATATCACTAAGTTTAATAATAGCTAGCATTTATATAATGTTTTAAGATTTGCAAAGTACTTTCCAAATATGTCATTTGATCCTCACAACAACCCTGGGAGGGAGGTGCTATGATTATTCTCATTTTTTAGATGCCAGCACTGAAGGAGACAGGAGTTATGCTTTGCTACAGGTCACACAAATAGCAGGTGTGTGCAGTCAGATCTGAACCCAGGTCTTCCTGATTAGAGGTCCATGGCCGTATCCACTGAACCACCTGGATGCCTCTGAGTAACGGCCATGACTTTCTTCATTGGGTTGGCTGCTTAAAGAGCTTTGAGCTTTAAGAAACTGATGAAATACCTGACAGAAGATTGTTCTTTGGAGCCTCCTAAGAAATTCTACATTGTAAAAGAATTCTACTTCAAAGAAAAGCCCACTACACTCTGTATAAATATGAATTGGCTCTTAGCCGTCATGAGGACGGTGACAGCTAAATAACTGATAGTGGAATTTGGCAGTGAAAATGGCAAGAATCTTTATATTCTGAACTTATTCTTAAAAAGCTTTAAAAAGCCCAATTGTGCTTTTTGGTTCCCCTCGTGTACCTCTCCTCAGAGTCCACAGCTTCAGCGGTATCTCCATTGGAGTTGTTGGAGAACACACCGCATGTGTTGAGATTTCACATTATCACGCTATAACTTGGGGCATTTGGCAAGGGAGATTACTTTTCTCTTTGGAAAAAAATTAATATTTGCTTGATTCCTTGATAAAAGGAATACTACAAAAGAATATTGCAAAACCTTGAAGGTTTGGCAGGCTTTCCCATGTGGGTGGAAAAATGTTGCATCAGAGCCAAATTGGAATAGCTCATGAAAATGTAACATTAAAAAAAAAAAGGATTAAAAAAAATTCTCAACCCTGGAAGATATACAATTTTTTTTAAAAAGATGACATCTTAAACAACAGTGCTTGTGGACTTTACAAGCATATACTACTTAAATACACTGATATAATCAAGATGTTATGAAAACTGCAAATCTCTAATATTAAGGCTAATTAGGATCTCTTTATTATACTGATTGGAACATCTATTAAGCAGCCACTGTATTTGGTGCTGTAGGTCTGGCCGTATTCTAACATTACCTCTCCCTGTTCTCCCTTCTCTTTTTGTCTTCCCTCCTCTGTATATACAATTCAAGGCAAATTAAATTTACATGATGCTTGTAATAAGGCATAGAAATAGTTTTCAAACTAGAAGGTACGGTAGACCTATTGTTTTTATTATTTTCATGGGAATGTAAACAAAATATTGATAAATGGTCTTAGAGGGTAATGCGGGAGCCCAAAGTTCTTCTTTATCCACTTTTCCCCACCCTGATTTATTGCCTCACTCTTGCTTACTCTTCCATACTATCCATCTTCCTAAATATCATCATCTTCACACTAAGAATTCCTCTATCTGCAATATAGGTCCTATATAGTACAAAGGATCATAGGACCATAGGATCAGAGTTTTAGAGGGATTTTTGAGGCCATGGAATCCAATCCCTCAATATACAGAAGAGCAAACCAACTGATGTGCCCAAGATCATATTTGTATCTACCCAACTCTCACCTGTGGCTCCAAGAAGCAGTAGCATGTGCAGTGGCCACATGCTGGTAAAACTATTTTGGCAGACAGGCTAAAGCAAGTTGAGGGTAACCAACAGACCTCAAACCCATCCATGAGTGAGGGGGATGTTTACCTCAGGCATGTGGAGACTTTCCTCAGTGGAACTGTCAGATGAGAACAATTTGTTCCAATGGCCATGAAGGTGGCTAAAACAGGTTCTGTGGAGTGCTTAGAGCTCAGGCAGGCCAAGATGCCACTGTATTCTGGGTCCTCTCTAGTTGTTCTAAGTTTGTACTGCCCTTGTACTTCAGTATCTCAAGAAGGGACAATGAGGGACTTTGTGCAAGTCTGCCTCACTTAAATGCAATTTATGCATAAGTCAAGACATCGCCTCTTAATGTCATTGGTTCTCTTTAAAAAACAAAACAAAAATGAATGAACAACAATATCCTATGTGTTTTTTCCATGATATACACTGTTTCCAAATGTTTCCCTCTTTGATTTTTTTGTGATATTCTTCATATTTTTGATATTTTTTGGGGGATTTTATATCATGAAGAATTATATTGTGGGAATAGTGAAGCATGTCAAAGTCTCAATATCTGACAATAGGAGAATAGTTGAATAAAGTGTGGTACATGAAAATAAGGGGATGACATAATGCCATTAAAGGACAGGCTAAATCCTGGGTGGACATTTATCTATCTCTCTATCTATTCATTCATTTATTTATTTTTGGGGTTGATTCAATCAAGTAGGCTCCAGCCTGTGCTTCTGGACATCTTTTGCATTGTTTCCTTCAACACACTCTAGATTCCAGGCAAACCGATTTACTTGCTATTCCTCAAGCTTGATAGTCCATTTCCTGCCTCCATGCTTTTGTCCAAGCTCTACCATATACCTGTAATGCACTTCCTCTTCATTCCAATGTCACCAAATCCTCAACTTCCTTCAAGACTCAATTTGAATCATATCAGATGGGAAACCATTCCTACTCCCCAAATTCCTAGTAGTGTTCCTTCTGCCCTCAAATTATCTTGTAAATACTTTTTTGCATAGATGCTATATTCTTCAAGTAGTATGCCTCTTCCCTTCCTCTTTTTTCCCTCCCCCACTGTCACCACTGGGCAGGATCTTTTTTGATTAAAAAAAACTCTAGTACAATAGGAAGTTAATAAATGCTTGTTGAGTTGCATTAAGTGACTAATACACTCTTACTTTTTTCTTGAGGAAAAAGTGATTCAAATATCTACTTTCTACGTCTTTTTCCGTAATCATATTAACCATTGCTCCATTACTCAAAACTCTTCAATAGTTCCTTATTGTCTACCCAATAAAGATCAAACTCTCAAGTTTGGCATTCAAGGTCCTCTAAAATCTGGCACCAACCAGCCTTATCTCATACTACTCCCCTTCACATATTTCCTGAGCCAATCAAACTGAACTTGTCATTATTTCCATAAAACACCTGGCATTTCTCCATCTTTATGCCTTAGCTCATAGAGTCACTACTGCATGTAATGTCCTGCCCCAACTCCTATCTCTCTGTCTGTTGAAATTCTACCCCTTCTTCCAAAGTCCAGCTCAAACATAAAACCTCCAAGAAGCCTTCCTTGGTCTCCTCTCTCCTCTCAGTCCAGTCAGAAACAATCTTTTTGTCCTTTTGAACACTCTTAGCACTTTATGTGGGACTATTCTTAGATACTTAAACTTTGGGACTGGTTTCTGTTTTGTATAATTTTTCTGGTATGTGCCTTATCTCCCCTATTGGGCTGTAAGCTTCTCATTTATCTTGAGTGCCTAATACAGTGCTTTGCACATAGTAGCCACTTAATATGTTTGTTAAACTGAATTGTTGAACTGACATCTATGAATATTTATTGAATTTTCCTGCCATCTTTGCTTTGGGAGAGAAAATAGAAGAAACAGGTTTTCTGAACTCAATTTTTAGTGAAGAAAAGACATAATTTGCTATACAAAAACCACTTGATCTTAGGACTCTGTGCATTTTGGGGGAAGAGGCCGCATTTAGGGGTGGTAGGTAAAGCGGTGGGGGGGGGGTGTTTCTCTTCAACAGAAAAAAATACTTCATGGAATCCTAAAAAAAAAAAAAAAGTAGTAAGAGGTGGTTTGGCAGATAAGGAGTTGAGGATTGCTCCAGACAAAAGAAATGGTCTGACTTTGCCTGTGGAGTGGGAGAAAGAGATGAAGGAAATATTTAGAAGGCATGTTTGACTGAGCAGTAGTGGTTGATTGCTCATCAACCAAATCAATCAGCAACTATTTACAGAGCACCTACTATATTCCCAGCACTGTACTGCCCACTACACTGGGGGTGAGAGAGAAGGAGTGTAAGACATGATCCAAAATCAACATACATGAAATAATGAAAGAACAATTAAAGCTGAACTGTCTGGGATCAACTCTAAGTACAATAAAAGATCCGTGTGGGTTGGACTAATTAGAGAAAACTTCTTAGAGAAGTTATGACTCGAGCTAAACTTTGGAGAATTTTGATAGAAGATAGAAGGCACAAATGAGGGTTTTGAGACTTGGGAAATATCATGAGCAAAAACTGAAAATATGTATAGAATAATGAGTAGAATATTTAGGGTACAATGAGAACTCTCTTGAAGTGGAATGGAGACTATATTTTGGGGGAATAGAGAAAAAACAATTGGATAGGTAGAATGAGGCTAGATTTATAGAGGAAATGTCAAAGGCCAGGCAGAGAAGTTCGGATTTGGTGTAATAGGCAATAATGAGCTGTTTCAGTTTCTCGAGCAGAGGCGGTCTGGCAGCCACATTCAGGGTAGATTGGAGGGGGGGAGGCATGGGAGACACTCAGGAGAGATATAAGGCTATTGCAGTTACTGGGGCGTGAAGTGAAGGAGGTATAGACTGGGGCAGTATCAGTAAGACTTGAGAGGGAAAGGAAAATTGAAAAGACATTTTAAATGTAAGAATGATAGGATTTGGTAATAGATAAGTCACAGCAGATAAGGTAGGAAGAATTAAAAGCTGATTTCAATATATTTCAATTCAATAAGCATTTACAATTGCGCTTGTTGAGTAAATTCTCATAGAGCTAAATACATCCAGCTAAAAATTATTGGGAAGCCTACCAGATTGGGGCTTGTGAGTGACAGTACTTGAAATCCCCTTAGTGTCTCAGGGTTATTCTTAGAACTGAGAGGAAAAGTAACCAATCCTTCTTCTGGGGAGCTGGCCAGACAGGGAGAATTGGGGAAATGCCAATACACAGGAAAATTGACCTCTCTTTAATATGACTGTTTCAATAGCCTTCTAATTGGTCCAACCTCAAGTCTCTACCGATTCCAATGCTTCTTCCATATAGCTGTCAAAGTGATTTTCCTAAAGAACAGATCTGACCTTGTTACTCCTTCTTCTTTTCCCCCGATAAACTCCAGTGACTCCCTAGTACCTCCAGGATCAGATATGAAGTACTCTGCCATTTAAAGTTGTTCATAATTACGTTCTTTTCTACCTTTTCAGTCTTTCTTACACTTTACTCCTTTCCATAAACTACTCCTTCATCTACTCACTATTTCCTTCTCCACAGTGGCTCTTTCAAACATTTTCATCTCTCCTAAAACTTCCCATGGTTTCCCCTCAATCTCAACTGAGAACCTTGACTCATATTTTACAGAAAAAAAAATTGATGTCATTTTCTGAGAGCTTCCCCTTCTCCACTCTTCCTCATCTCACCTCACCCAGGTGTCTTCTGCTACTGTTTCCTCCTTCACCTCTTTCTGGCATGAAAAACTGGCCCAACTCCTTGCCAAGGCAAACCTCTTTACTAGAATAAGTAATTCCGTTCCATCCTGTCTTCCTTAACAGATTGTACCCTCTATCATCCTCACTTTCTCATTTATCTTCATCTCTGTCTACTGACTGCTTCCTTTACGTCTTCTCTATCCTCAAAAACCTTCTCTTGATCCTTCTATCCCAGCTAATTATTATTCCATATCTCACCTGCCCTTTGTAGTTAAACTCCTTGAGAAGGTCATCTACAATCGCTGCCTCCATTTCCTCTTCTCTCACTCTTTTCTTAACCCTCAATAATTTGGTTTCCAATCTCATCACTTCACTCCTAATTGCCAAATCCAATGGCTTTACTTCAATCTCTACTCTTCATGACCTCCTAGCATCCATTGACCCTGTTGATCACCATTTTCTCTTCCATACCCTTTTCCCTCTAGGTCTTCAAGGCACCATTCCCTCCTAGTTCTCCTCCTACCTATCTGACAATTCCTTCTCAGGCTCCTTTGTCAGATCCTCATCAAGGTCATGCCCACTAACTGAAGGTGTCCTTTAGGACTCTCTCCTGGGCTCTCTTCTTCTCTATCTACATTATTTTACTTGGCGATCTTTTCAGCTGTCATGGATTCAACTTTCATCTCTATGCTGATGATTTTCAAAACTACCTTTCCATCCCTAAATTCTCTATTGACCTCTAGTATCTTAAACTGACTTTTAGGCATCTTGAAATTTATGCACAGAAGATATCTTAAACTCAACATGTCTAAAAGTAAGCTCATTATCTTTCCTCCTAAATACTCCCCCCCCACTTCAAAATTCTCTATTACTGTAGATAACCAAGGTGTCATACTCAAAACCCCCTCCCCAACCCACCACATCCAATATGTTGCCAAGGTTACCTTTGCAACGTCTCTGACACTATCCTGTTGTAGACCCTTACAACCTCATGCCTAAACTAAGTGCAGTAGCCTGTTGGTCTCTTTGCCATAGGTCTCTCCTCACTCTTGTCCATTCTCCATTCACCTGCCAAAGTGTTTTTCCAAAAGTGCAGCTATGACCAAGCCTCCACCTCCCTCAATTGCTAGGACCTTCTTCTCTGATATTACCATACTCTTTACACTCCCGTGGTACCCTGTCTCTCCCAGGACAAAATCCCCAAACCTTTGGCATTCAAAGCCTTTCATAACCCAGCTTCCCTTCACATTTCCAGTCTTCTTACACGTTGCCCCTCCTCCACACAAGTACTCTTTGATCCAATGACACTGTCCTCCTTGCTGTTCCACAGGGAAGACACTTGACTGTGTCTCTCTTGGCTTCTGGCATTTTTTTCTGGCTGACCTTCATGCTTAGAATGCTCTCATTCCTCATTTCTGTCTCTTAGTTTCTCTGGCTTCCTTCAAACTTAAGCTTACCTTTTTTTTTTTCTGGAGGAGCAAAGGTAGGGCAATTGGGGTTAAATGACTTGCCCAAGGTCACAGGTCACAGTGTTAAGTGTCTGAGGCTGGATTTGAACTAAGGTCCTCCTAACTTCAGGGCTGGTGCTCTATTTACTGCCCTCCTAGCCACCCTGTTAGCTTACCTTTTGTGAGAAATTTTTTCTACTGTTTGGTCTCCCACTCCACCAAATTGCTGGGGCCTTCTTCTCTGAGATTACCTTCAATCCACTTTTTATATTTCTTATACATACCTAGTTATTTTCCAGTTGTCTCCTATATCAGAATGTAAGTTCCTTGAGGGCATGGACTGTTTTTTGCCTTTTTTTCCTCCTGTATTCTTAGTGCTTAATACAGTGCCTGTTGCATAATAGGAACTTAAAAAATGCTTTTTGACTTACTAACACCCATCTCTGTGCCTTTGTTCTACCTCTCTCCCATGTCAGTAATATGGGCAGCTAGGTGGTGCAGTAGATGGAATACTGAGCTTGGAATCAGGAAGATTCATCTTCATGAGTTCAAATCCCACCTCAGACACTTACTAACTGTGTGACCCTGGGCAAGTCACTTAATCCAGTTTAGTTGGTCTCGATAAACTGTTTCCCCCACTTTATCATTAAAACTTTGTAACAAGAGGTGGCTCTCTGGGTATAGAGGTAGGACTGACATAATTAGAAATAATAGTGATATGAAAACAATAAAATCAATAAAAACAAACCCCTTTAAAAGTATTTTTAAAAGATGGATTGTGTGTTGGTTTTAGGGAGTCAGAAAAGAAAAAAGAGTCTCTGCCGTTGCCTAAAGGTGAACTAGCATTTGGGAAAAATTTAGAGAAAGAAGTGCTAACTAGAAATCAGGAAGGTATACCAGTGAGCCGAGTACTAGGTTTGTGTGTTAGGGGAAAAAATGTGGCATGAACATTGAATTTGTGGCAGCCTGATTCCTAAGATGCAGTCTCCATGAATGTCCCTTGTTGGAAGGGGGCTAAAATGTCAGAACTGTTTGGAATTCTAGGGAATACAATAATGATATTAACATACCTTTATTGAGCGCTTTACTATTTACAAATCTCTTTCCTCACAATAGCACTGTGAGGTAATATAGATAATGCATTTGGCCTCCCTTAAGTTTGGTTTACAGTCAGTGAATCATATAAAGATTAATATTGTGCTCGATCAAGGGTCAAGGGAGATAAAGTATTGGACCAAAAGAGAAAGTCAATTCAGAGAACCGACTGTGAAGCATATCTCTCTCCTCTCAACAGAGGAGTGTCAGACAATAGGGGAAGAATGTGGCATACAATTATCAGATATAACCAATATATTGGCTTGTTTTGCTTAATTGTACTTCTGTGTCAGGAGAGAGGTTCTATTGTATGTGAGGAGTCACTGGGAAGTGATATGGATTTAAACAAACAGCAACCTGCCCTCCCTCTCCCCCAAATCTAACATAAAAATGAAGCTTCTTTTAATAGAGAAGGCTAAGGAAGGACAAAGTTGATCTGGAAGCTGTTGTGACAGGACTGAAACTGTCCACGAATGTTTGAATCTATGAATTACTTGGAACAAATTTTGATTTTAGGCTTGTTGATGTTAGTTTTTTTTTTCAATCTGACCTGTGATTTCAGCTGGTAGGCATCTAACACTGTCTCTTTTACTTTGCACTTGAACATGAAACTTAACTTGCTCCTGGGAAAAATCTAAGAAGGAACAATATTGGGTATTTTGTTACTAAAATCTCACTGGGGGTGAGTTACTTTTTCCCCTTAGAATGGAATATAATAGGGAGGAACTAAGAAATAGCACATTTCTAGCTCCTCTGAGGCCGGGTCTTCAAAGCCTGGTTTTATTATTTTGTTTGTAGTGAATTTTCAGAACCTTGGGCACACCACACCCATATTCAAATACTGCCCAAAAGTATGTTCAAAGTCAAATATAATTTTTTCTTCTTCAGTGTTTTGAATGGTCTACATCTACTGAGATCTTTTCCATTAGCCTGGCCAATCAAGACTGAAACTTTAACTAAAAACTAAAACTTAAAAAAAAAAAACAACTAAAACTTTACAACCACTCACTCATTCACTCAATCAATCAGTGAGCATTTATTGAGTGTCTGCTGTTAGGTACTTATATTCTATTGAGGGAGACAACATGTACCTAAATAAGGATCTATAAATTATTCTTTGGATGGGGCACTACTAATTTTGCTGACCAGGAAAATTACATGTAGAAGCTGTTAATTAAGTGGAGTTTTGAAGAAAATAAAGACTTCTGAGAGGGAGAAAGGTAGGAATGCATTCTCATCTCAACTCGGTAATTACTGCATCAAGATGTTCTTTTTATTCTCCCTTAATTGATCCCTAGCTCACTCTCCAAAGCAGCCATTCCAAACCTTTTCTTCTATGGCCAAGCCTCCCATATCCCCATGTTTCTCCCTTGTAGCTTGAGGGATTGCCTCTTATTTTACTGAGAAAACTGAGGCTATTGGATGTGAGCTTTCTCCTCTCCCATCATCTTCATCCTCAAATACCTTGATATCATCTCCCAGTTTTTCCTCTTTTCCCCCAGTCTCTGACAAAGAGTTTCCCTTTGTTGTCAAGGCCAGTTATCCCCAGTTACATGTACATTTGGTCCTATCCCGTCTATTCTAGTGGATTATATCCTCAATAATCTTCCTTCTCCCTTGAATCCTCAATCTCTCCTTATATACTGGTTCTTTCCCTTTCAAACATATCGAAGACTCTACCATTCTTAAAAAACAAAAACAAAAAATCTTCACTTGACTCTCAAACTAACATCTTATATTTCTCCTTTCTTTCTAAACCAAACTCTGTGAAAAAGTTGTCTGTACTCTTCCTGCACTTCCTCTTCTCACATTCACTCTTTAACCCTTTGCAATTTGTCTTCTGACCTCATCACTCAAGTGAAACCACTCTCTCCCAAATGACCAACTAGCTCTTAATTGACAAAACTTATGGTCTTTTCTTAGTTATCATCCTTCTTGACCTATTTATAGCAAGTGATACTTTTGGTCACCTTCTGCTCTCTGGTTTTCCATGACATTATTTCCTCTTGATTCCCTAACTTTCTGACCACTCTATTTCACTTTTTCTTTGCTGGTTTATCACCTGCATCATATGCTCTTACTAACATTCTGTTCTGGAACCTCTTCTCTTCTACCTCAACATCTTATCTCTTGTTAACACCCTAAGTTCCCATGTGTTTCAATCCCACGTGTTAGGTCAACTATTCAGATGACCTAAGATCTATACATACATCTGGCTAGAGTCTCCTCTTTGAACTTCAGCCCTCACTACTGATTGTCTCAGGTGTTTGACATTGGATGTCTCAGGGACATCTCAACTTCAACACTTTCAGAACTGAGTTCTTATTATTTTTTTGCCTCAAACCTTATCTTCTTTTGAATTTGTGTGTTTCTGTCAAAGATGCTGCTATCTTTTCTAAATCTCAGATTAGTAACTAAAAAATTATCCTCTGCTCCATACTGTCCCTCACCCCGTATATCCAGTCAGTTGCTAAATCTTGCCTCTTCTGTCTTTGCAAGGCCTCTGGGATCTGACTCCTTTCCACTAACATAGTTACCTTTTTAGCAAAGGCCCTCATTATTTCCCATTTAGGTTATTGCAGTGGACTCCAAATTGGTCTCTTTGCCACTCTCCTATAAACTGCTGCCAAATTGATTTTCCTTAAGTGCAGAGCTGACCATGTCATTTCCCTTCTCAATTAATTCCAATGACCTCCTCCTCTTACTTCTAGAGTAAAATAGAAGCTTCTGGGTTTAGCCCTTTGTAGTTTGTCCCTAAATTATCTTTTTGGTTTCATGGGATATTGTCAAGCTTCACCAACTTGGCAGTCTGGTCAAACTGCCCTTCTTTACATTCCTCACTTAGAATACGCCATCTCCTGTCTCCTTGTCTTTCCACTGGGCTTCCCCTATGCCTAGAGTGCACTCCTTTGCCTCTGTCTCACAGAGTCACTCTCTTTTAAGTCATGGCTCCAGCACCAGCGTGACTGTTTCCTGATTCCCTTCAACTGCTAGCGCGCTTTCTCTCAAACTACCTTATACTAAACTACTTTATATTTGTTTGTATTTGTAGTTTTCCAATATATACTTATATTCACTTGTTTCCCCCATTAGAATATGAACTTGTATATATAAAAATTGTTTATTTATTACATTTGGAGTTCCAGCATCTAATTCCAGTGCCTGGAACATATTAGGCACTCAATACTTGTTGGTTGTTTGATTCTGGGTATGGAGAGATGAGGAGACAGGAGATAGCCTGTCGTGAATAACAACCAGCAACAAGGCTATTTTGGCCAAACCATAGAATTATGAAAGGGGAATAAAATATAATCAGACTGGAAATATTGGGGCCAGGGTGTGAAGGGTTTTAAAATACTAATCAGAATAGTTTATATTTGATTCTAGATATAGTAGGGAGCCATTGGAGTTTATTGAGTAGGGCAATGACATGGTCAAAGGTATACTTTAGGAAAATTACTTTGGTACCCAATGATGCACAGGTTAACATTGGGAGAAAACAAAGGTAGGGTGACCAGTAGCAGGTCACTGCAATCATCCAGGAGAGAAGCAATGAGGGCCAGAATTAGGGCGTTAGCTGCATGACTAGAAAGGAGGAGAGAGAAAAAGAATAGTTATAATTGTCCCTGTTTTACAGATGAGATAACTGAGACAGACATTAGGTGACTTGCTTAGGGTTATACAATAGCCTCTTTTGCCTAGTTAGACATATTTATATCCCTATACACCAAAGTAAGTCTGCTCTACTCCTTGGAAAAGGACCTGGATGGAATCTAGTCCTCTTTTGGATCGTTGTATAAGAATGATTCTTTTTTTCCATCTTTTCCCAATAATTTTCTTTTTTTTGAACTTTAGGCTATCTACTCTGCACGTGTTCCATGACTGGAGAATACTTTTGTTTTGCAAACATGGCTTGGTTCTACTTCACTTGATATCAATATTCAGTGGAACACTGAACAAAGCTAATTCTGCAGATAGAGAACTTTGTTCAATTTTTACATATGAGTAAGACATACTTTTCTGAGGAGATCCTTCAAAACTGTATCTTATCCCATGATGTCAAATGCTTTTTAAAATAAATAAACTGTAGACACAGTGGGAGTTTATATTTTACACATATTAGTTGTGCCTCTATAGCTGCGTACTCTGCTATAGAATTCAAATTCATCTTCTATACGTTAATTCTTTTTTTTTTTTGCTTTTTTTTTTTTTGGAGGGCAGTTAGGGTTAAGTGACTCGCCCAAGGTCACATGGTTAGTTTTTGTGTTAAGTGTCTGAGGCCGGATTTGAACTCAGGTCCTCCTGACTTCAGGGCCGGTGCTCTATTCACTGTGCCACTGAGCTGCCCCTATACATTAATTCTTTTTTTAAAAAATTTTAATTTATTTTCTTGGTTACATCATTCATTTCCACAAGGTTTGAGATACAAATTTTCTCCCCTTTTTGCCCCTACTCCCCAGCCCAGAACATTGATCCCACAGTAAGACCCCTCCCACAATCTGTTCCCTTTTATGCCCTCCTCCAACACCTCTCTAGCTTTGTAGCAGAGCAGGGAGGGGCTCCCTGCCCCCC
>CM053600.1:114901943-114946532 GCA_028646575.1 Pseudocheirus occidentalis | reverse complement strand
TACCGATGTATATATGTGTATATATTTTTATACACACACACACATATATGCAGTAGATTTGCATATTATAGCTGGGTTGACATCTTTTCCCTGTTAGACTGGAAACTCCTTGAGGGCAGGGACCAAGTCTTTGTAATTTTGGTCTCTTCCAGTGTCTAGTCCAATGCTCCAAGTATAGCAGATATTTAATCCATTTCTTATGCTGTGCAGTGTTCTAAAGTTTTTCCAAGTACTTTCATATATATTATCTCATTTGATGTTTGTGACAATATAAACTCATATTTGTTTAAGTTTTAAGATTTTTCCCCCAGAACTATCCTATCATGGAGGCAGAGGGTAAGCAGTAGGGCTATGTGATTCACATTTTACTAATGAAGGAACTAAGGCTCAGCTTAAGCACCATCTTTTATATAAATCCTTTCCTGAAGCTCTCCTTGCATTTCCCCCCAAAATACCTCATTTATTTTCTATATATTTTTAGCTATACATCATGCCTCCTGGATGGAAAGTCAAGTCCTTGGGGACAGGTACTATTTGAATTTTGTCCTTGTGTCTCCAGTGCCTGGCACCTAAAACATGCTTGTTGATTAATTGATTGGATTCCCAGTGCCATGGGGCTATTAAGTGGAGAGGGCCCAAACAAGGCAGTACTAAAGTCCTAGTTTGCAATATTTCTCTTCATATTCCATTGAAGATAAAATTGTGTACTGATTTAAGGGAATGGCTAACTCCAGTCACCTAACACTGGTGCAAAATACTGAGATTAAGCAATAGTGCAGTTCATTGAATTGTGTGAGGGTCAAGTCATCCGAAGGGAGACTGTACTGAGGGGAGAAGGGTTAAGGCCTGTTGAAGTGTGCTGCCATTATATTTTTGGCATCACTTGGAAATCTCAGGGAAGTTGAAGAGTAACTTTTTAGAAAGCTGTGATCTCTCTAATCACAAAAGATAATATTACCCAGAGATCTGAAAACACTTTTCATGGAAAGAGAGTGAGAAATTGAAATCTGAGAACACTAGGCCTCCCAGCAGGACAAGCAAGAGGCCATTTGGGGGCTTAATGTTCTTTTGAATATGTTAAATGAGAATTCGGATTTACCTGAGGGGTTTAAAGCTGATTGACAAAACCCTTGAGGCCTTCTTCTTCTGCTCCTATAACAGGAAGAGTTAATTGGGCAAGATAATGGAGTCAATTTTGTTAATTCTTCAACTATTACTGTTTCTTTTCTTGTTCAGTTAAATAAAGGGGGTGATTCTAAAAGCAGTAAGAAACAAGAAAAAAAAACAGATGAATAGATTACATGTCTTTCCAGGTGATTTCAAATACAGCTAAGTTAAGTTATAACAAGACTGAGCCCTGGGCCAAAACTGTGCTACTGCAAAAGTATGAGACAGAGAGAAAAAGGGGGAGGGGGAGAGATGAAGAAAGAGGGAAAGTGGGGAAAAAAGAAGGAAAGGAAGGGAAAGAGAGCAATTCTTTTGGATGGTACTTACAAGAGGTAAATTTTGTTTAATACTTAGGAAGGTTGGGTTATTTCAGTATAGAAAGGAGACTGCTGTACCAAATGACGTGTTTGTAAAGATTCAGTGATGGAGGTGGCAAGACAATTGCAGAGGAAGGGGCAGTCCTGCTTAGATCATTTACCTGCATTAATAAAAAAATTAAAAAATATAGTAGGAAAGTTATTAAAACATTTACACCTTATTGCCTTTATACATAACACCTTGCTCTTCTCTAGGTATGTTTTGGATTTGAAAAAAAATGGCTGTATTATACATTCATCAGTATATACTGATTATTATAGGACAAGTTCAAGTTTTATACAAGATAGATTTGGGCTATGGGTAGCCTATGCTTCAACCAGTGTTGTCTATTTGAGAATCTTGAACATTATTCATTGGTAAATTCTATAAATTGATTCAATTAAGAGAAATAATACACCATGAAAATTTTCTTGGAATTCAGTGGTCTATAAGCTCTAAGAACCCTCAAAACAAAATTTTAACAAATTTATTAAATTTTATTTTATTTTTGATCAACAAAAACCTACTTCTCCTTCCCGCTTCATTGGAACTGAGTTTGAAAGAAAAGTAAAACCTCTGTTACAAACATGTATAATCAAATAAAATAAATGTCCTGATCGACTATGTCATGCAAATTCATACATGCCTACATATGGATTTATATATAGATGTTTACACACACCTACATACACATACAGATATGTGTCCACACACATATATGTATATGTATATCCACACATATGTGTTTATATATGTCACACACATGTCACTTTGCTCTGAGTCTTTTAGCCCTCTAACCAGAGCAATGTAGCATGTTTTATCATTAGGTCCCTGGAATTGCAGTTGGTGATTACACTGATTAGAGTTCCTAAGCCTTTCAGCGTTATTTGTCTGTACAATATTCTCATTGTTTACATTGTTCTCCTGGTTCTGTCCATTTAACTCTGTATTAATTCATACGAGTCTTCTCAGGTTTCTCTGAAGCAATACCCTTCACCACATCTTAAAGCGTAATTGTATTCCGTCACATTTACCTAGCATATCATTCCCCAGTTGATGGACACCCCCACCCCCAGTTTCCAGTTCTTTGCTACTTCAAAAAGAGCTATGAATATTTTTATATAGTATACCTTTATTGTTTGTCTTAAAACTAACCTGTCGCTTAATCAACTCTATCTCTAATTCTCTCTTCCCCCTTCTTCCCTTTCCCTCTTAATTCAATCCTATTGAGTGAAATGTATTTCTACACCTGTGTGTATATTCTTCCCTCCTTCTACTAGTTCAGGAGAGAGTGAGGTTCAAGTGTTAACTGCTTCCCCCACCCCCTTCCTCATTGTTTGTATGGATTTCTGTGTGAATATCTGGAATATGTAAGGTAATTTTTCCTAACCTTCCTTTTGCTTCCACCTCTGTGTATTCCTTATATCTCCCTTTTCTATTTTCTTTTAAGTTTATTAAGACATAACAGAACAATTCGCATGCCTTGTCTAATTTTACTTGTGTGACCTATGATTTCTTTTCCATTTTTTCTTATAGTATTCTCATTTCATTGATGAGATAATTTTTTTTTAACTCTTTCTTTATCTCCTCCAGGAATTCTTGTTGAATTTGTGTCCATGCTGTGTTTTTCTTTGAGACTTTGCTCATAGATGTTTTAGAGTCATCCTCTTCTGAGTTTGGTTCTTGAGCACTCCTGTTACTGTTAAAACTGTTTTTTGTGGGATTTTTTTTATTGGCTCACTTTTCCTGACTTTGGGCTTCATCTTAGGGCCATGATCTGTGCACTTTTGTGGGAAATATCTGAGCTGATCCTGTTGTTACTCTCTTGAGTATGTTATTATGTTATTCTAGCATCTTAGAGATAGCTCAAGTTGTGGATCTGTGGATTTTTCAGTTGTTGCAGGACAGACTTCCTGACCTGGATTTGGATCTAAGCAGCAGTAGACTATGGCCAGACTCAGCCATCTGGAAAGCTTTCCTTTGGTCTGGGATTTCTTTAGGTTTCAGATTAAATTAGAAACTGGAACTGGTGTTCCTGCTCTGCTTCTGGGGTCTGAGCTACTATACTGCTGCTTGTTTCTGAACTTTCTCCTTTCAGTACATAGATTAGAGCCCACAATTACTCCTGACCCTGGAACAGGGCAGAAGCATCCTTCTCAGTCTAGATCTGTGACCCAGAAAACTGGGAAGTGCTGACAGAGCTGTTCCTTCCTGTTGGTCCCCAGCATGGCATCTCACTTGAGACCATTTTTCGTATATGGTGCTGCAAGTTTAGGACTTTCCTCCTCTTTTTTTCTCTCTTTTTCTACTCCCCCAGAACCCACACCCTGCACAATTTCCTAACTCTTCAACTTAAAAGTCTTCTAGGATAGTTTTTACTTTTTTAATAATTGTATTTTAAAAGGTATGTAATTTAAAAAAGGTAAATAATTTAAAAGTTATTCTTAGCTTCTAAGTTATTCAAAAGCAGTAAGGTGGGCTTTATTTAGTCCTTGGGCTATAATTTGCTAGCCCCTGTTCTAGGAATCAATGCCTTAATTCACAGGAGCGACTCTACTGATAGGAATTAGTCATGATGGTAGGCCAATGGAAGAAATATCTTTAGGCAGACTGACCTTTTGATTCCATGGAAGCAACCACCTGTTGTTTTCACAGGTAAGGCCAATTGTGTCAAACACTCTTAAAATTCATAGGCTTCGTGCTCTAGAAAGACAATCTGAAGAAGACCCAAAACAGTTATTAACAGTGAACTTTCTCCAATATATGTTGTAACAACAGATAGTTAATTGGACTTTTTTGAATCTCCGTTTCCCTGAATGCAAAATGCAGTTAGTAACATCAAGCTAACTCATGCTGGTACACATTGAAATGATAGCCTAATTAGTAATTATAAAATGCTTGGCAAACTATTATGTAAGTGATAGCACTAATGAAATACTTTCCAGTGCTTCATTGGCAAGCGCTGAAGTGAAATTCATTAAACCAGATTCTCCCAGGGCTCCTACACTTTGCCATCCATGCTTGCAGGTCAGATGCTCTTGAAAAATACATTAATTCTTTCAGACCACTAGATTTCTTAATGATCTTAAAGAGTTAATGCAGCGATGTTGCATAGTGGATAGAACTTTGGATCAGGGACGCCTGGAAATCATTGGGCATGATGGCTATGGTGCTGAATTTGAAGGCTGGAAGATCTGAATTTGAATCCCACTTCTGATACTTATTAGTTCTAGGACCGTAGGCAAGTTTTCTGTTTTCTGACCTATAAAATGGAGAAAATCATTCTCAGACTTGTAATATTTAATTCACAGGTTTGATGTTCCCTCAAATGAGATATAAAATAATCCACAAACCTTAAAGTGCTATATTGCTATCAAGTATTATTAGTACTAGTATAATTAATACCACCTACATGACTTTAGGCAAGTTATTTAAGCTCTCTAGGCCTTTGTTTCTTCATCTGTAAAATAAAAATAATGATGATGGTGATGATGTTGATATTTACCCTGTCTATCTTTCAGGGTTGTTGTAGGACCGAACGAGGCTCCCTACAGTCTATACTCTAAACCGCAAACTCCTTAGCCTGAAGATCAATACCTTCCACAACCTGGCTCCAACGCATCTTTCCAGTCTTATTTCATAATACTACTCTCTGTGTAATCTAGAAGTCCAGCCAAGCGGGAGTAATAGCGGTTTGCTAATCTAATCCTACATTCTCTTGCCTCTGAGCAAATCTTCCCGCATGCCAGGAATGTACTCCTTTCACATCTCTGTCTCTGTAAGAATAATATGTTATAGCAGAAAAGTTGCTGTACTTAGAACAAGGATATGTGGATATGAATCCTATAGACAACATTTTCCAGCTCCTGGGCCAGTCTCTTAAGCTCTCTGAGCTTCAACCAACTCATCTATAAAGTGAAGATAATGATATTCCTGCTAATTACCTAACAGGGTTGCTGTGAGGAAAGTAGTCAACAAACCTTAAAGTGCTATATAAATTGTTATTATATTTATCTTGCTTCCTTCTTAGATACTGGAGTGGTTTGCCAAACATACCCTTGAACGTGTTTGAGTTTGCGTTGTGGATACGCACCCATTTGTTGTTGTTGTTCTTTAGTCATTTCAGACTCTTTGTGATCACATTGGGGGTTTTCTTGGCAAAGATGCTTGAATGGTTTGCTGGTTCCAGCTCATTTTGTGGATGAGGAAACTGAAGAAAAAAAAGTTAAATGACTTGCCCAGGGTCACACAGCTAGTGAGCGTCTGAGGTCAGATTTGAACTCAGGAAGATGAGTTTTCCTAACTTCAGCCCCAGCACTCTACCCACCGTGCCATCCACCTGTCCGGTACAATGGTTATGTGATATTGTACCATCACACTTAATTAAATTGCTTTTCGGTGCCATTTTTATGTCATTGTATCCACACTACAGAATGTTGTATTCCCCAACAGGCCTGGTCCGGCTTAATTTCCTCACAGGTGTATTACCATGGAACAAACTGACTGCCTCCTCCAATATTGCTTCATATGAAGTCGTGTTTCATGGAAACAGTTAACATCAGGTGGCTGTGTTGTTGTTGACGGTGATGATGCCTACTTGATGAACTTGAAGCAGTCTGGGCTCTGAGAGATCATTCTCTCCATCTTGCTTTAAGGTAGAGCCATGTCTGCAGGCATTGTATGAGATGTCCAATTTTGGTTTTAATTGGTTGCCACAACAAACAGATATAAAATCTAGACATTGATAAGGACTTCCTCTTAGCTTATTTAATGATCCTCTCGTCACCTATAAGAAATAGGTTATAAAGGCAGCCGGTTCACATTTTGTAAATCTGTATGAACAATAAAATATGGACCTCCCATTTTTTTCTTTGTGCATATATAGGGGGAGGGGTATGGATTAGGAGAGGCAAGCAAAAATCAAGAATGACTTGTTAATCCCCAGGGCCACATACTATAGCCAGTCTCTGGGCAAAATTCTTATTGACGTCAATAATTTTAAACATGCAAAGCAATCAACCTTGAGTTTAATCTTATCTTGGTTTCATCATGCCACCCACAACCACTCTCAGTCTCAAAACAATGGCCCCATCTTGCCAGTTCTGAGCATGCCCCAGGCCGGCTTTCCTGGGGGAAAATCAAGCATTACCTCACTTCCTGAAAATGCGTTTAAAAGAAGCAATATGTTTCTCTTCATGAGAGACAGAAATTAATATTAGCTTTCACTAATTCATTGGTGATTTGCCCAACGTAGGGATCATGGCATGTTACCTGGTGTGATCATGGGATCATAGATTACAATATCATAGATTAAGACTTGGAAGGGTCTTTAAGGTCATCGAGTACAGTCATCTTAATTTTTTCAGATGAGGAAACAGAGACGGAATGACTTGCTCAAAGTTATATACCAAGTAAAGTATGTGTGTATGGTGGGGGGACAAGAGGAATAGAAACATTAGAACCTACATCCTCTGACTCCAAATTTAACATTCTTTTTAATCAAATGTGGCTGTGTAGGTGTTTAGAAATGGGTTATTGTCAACCGTTGGTCATATTTTTTAAGACAGTGAAGTAAATCCTTGGTTTGTTTTAAGAAAGTGGGCCTATCACTTGCACGCAAACTATCGCTGTCAGAACTTTGTTATTGGAAAAGGGTGGTTACAGATGACGCAATAATTTTCAATTCAAAAGATATTTTTTGGAACTTTGACACTTCGAGTTAGAAGAGAGTTCCACTTAACCAAAAATATTGATTCATTTAAAAATGATTATAAAAATTGCATAACTCTTAAGTTTTCTTTATTGCTCTTCCCATAAAAATATTATCTGTTTAAATTCACAACAAATATCCTAGAGAGACAAAAGGTTTCTCCCACACCCAATTTAACAATATACTAAGTTTATATTTTGAAATATCACTTTATCCAAGCTAGAAAGGGTAATATAATCTTGTTATGCAAAACAGTCATTTCATCCACACAAAGTCTTATTATTAGAATACATTTGTCTCTACAAGGCACGATGACCAGTCCCAGACAAATCATGCATGCTGTGTAGCTGTTGCCCTCACATCCAGAAAGACAATCTTTAGTGTTTCTGTAAAAGCACAGACATAGTTTGAATGTTGTAAAGATATTTACAAATGTCGCAAGAGATATGATCATTTATCCTAATGTGTGATAAGACCACTAGTTGACACGCTACACTATGGGATCACTCTTTGGGTTTCTAGCTGCATGCCACGGCCTGCACGATGAATATTTTCCAATGCTTTTGTTTTGTGTGTATGAATTCTTAGGCCAACATTCTCTATTGAAGAATCAGGGATCTTTTTGAGAAAGCCCTGTAATATTCAGGGGTGTGATGCTATCAGTATAATATCAACAAAATATCAACGCCCTCAGTTGAAGATCCAGTAAGATTGTGTATGTAAAGGGTTTTGTAAATCTTAAGGTATCACAGAAATGTCATTTGTTAGTATTATTGTCACCATCATTATCTCCAAAGAGTTCCTTTTGAATAGGATGTTTTCACTATTTTATATTTTGTTCAATGTTAATAAACAAAAGGTCTTTGAAAAGAGGGGCAGCGAGAGGTACATTAGATAGAGTTCCTGAGTTCAGCTCTGACCTCAGACACTTAGCTATGTGACCCTGGACAAGTCACTTAACCCTACCTTCCTCATTTTCCTCATCTGTAAAATGAGCTAGAGAAAGAACTGGCAAGCCACTATAGTATCTTTGCCAAGAAAACCCCACACTGTGGTCACAAAGCATCAGATATGATTTGAAAAAATGACTAAATAAAATAAGAAAAGAATTATCTTTGTGATTGTATTTACAAATATCATCTCATTTGACTCTCACAACAACCCATGGGAAATAGATGCTAATGTTACCCCCATTTTATACAACACCTCTGGGAAGTAAGTACTGTAATTATCTCCATTTCACAAATGAAGAAACTGAGGCAGAAGTCAAGTGCCTTGCTCAGGGTCATACAAATAGCATCTGAGGAAGGATTTGAGTGAAGTTTTTAGTTCTATAACCAGCACCATGACATCCAGCAGCCTTATTAAGACAGCCTATGAGATCTCATATACATAAAAGACCCTTATTAGGGGGAGACCTTTGAGGTCTAATGAGTCAATATGTATTTTCAATCAACAAACAATAAAGGCAAAAGGGTATGTATCTTTGTACATTTCACTCATTTGTGTGTCTGTGGAAAAGTTTCCTTTGGTAGAGAATTCTTTTCAAAGCCTGCTTATTTCCTTCTCTTATTTTCATCAAAGATACCTGTAGCAGACACTTCTCATAAAGATTTTATAAATATGAGAAAGGAAGCATCGGATTGGTAGTTACTGACTGGTCAAATGTCTTCTTTTTGGGGTTCACATAATTTGTAATTTTTTTATTCTTGTTCCCCTCCCTTAAATATCTTACAAAAATGATCCTTCAATGCTTTTTCTTTTGTGTTATTTTCAATATGAATTTCTTTGGTGTATATTTGATGAGACCCAGTTATTCTTTTAATTGGAATATACATACATACACACATATATACATATACACAGACATATCCATACACATATATACACACACACACATAAAACACATACCTAAATACACAGACACATATATACATAGCATGCAAACATTTGGACCTAAATGTGTTGGTTACTCCATCACTAGAGAAGAAAACAGATCATTATAGAGGATGTGTCTGGAGATGGACTTCACGGATACTTTGGAATTACATTTGCCTAGTCACCTCCCTCCTACTCCCCAGGCTGAAAAATGAGGTTTTAGAAAAGCTTCTATGGACAGGAGATTTTTAAAAGTACTGGGATTAGAAAAGTATGAGAATTAGTAATGGACAGGCAAAAAGAAATGGCAGTTGTGTCCTGAGTTCCTACATTCTGTCTGGACTTTGAGGATGGCAATCAGAGCTGCTGGCCCAGTGTTTCATGAATGACCTCTTCTCAAGTTAAGAAGTTTTCATTCTCAAATTACTTAGAGGTTTCCATAATTGTTTGGTTCCTGGGCTGAGAAGTCTGGATTCCCCAAGCCTGTCGTTCTAGTATGAGACACATTGACGAATTTGCTCCATTTTGCGCCTGTGTGTTATCTTGCTGTCTGTTTCATATCTGAACTCTCTTCAGCTGATGTGGCTCAGTGATATGTATGCCCAGCTTTTTGTAAGTTTTTGATTTCCGTTGCTTCTTTGCTCTTTTATGAGATGATACCGCTCATACATAGTCTGCCATCCTCTTTGAAATTGTTTTACAAATGAATATATGTCATAAACCAGTGTTGGCCCTTGGCTATCAATTCTCATTGGAGAAGTGAATCAGGATTGCATAATTGCACATAAATCAGAAACATACTTAGGCATGTATTAATTTCAAGCTTATGTATCAAGTTTAAGGTGGATTATACCATGCAAGACATGCATTAGACTTGACTTGGATATACTTCAACTTGGTGCAGGGGCAAGAGAGCAGAATTTAGAGTCCCATTTGTTGATTTTAATCCCGTATTTGTCACTTACAACCTCTGTGATGATGAGAAAGTTATCTCACATCTCCCAGTCTTAATTTCCTTATATTTAGAATGAGCCCTTTGGAGAAGATAACTTTCTAAGGCCCATTCAAGCTCTAAATCTCAAATCCTTTGATCCTGTAACCACATATTTACTAACAAAGAAAGGAAATACTAACACTCTGGTGCAAGTTTTAGCAGTCACCAAAAAGGAACTGAGGATTTTAACATTGGAGAAGAAAAGACCACACTTATATGTGTGTGGAAAATGTGTTAAATTGTCTTTAAGTGGTTACAGAGCAGTCATATGGAATGAGAACTAATCTTGTTTTACTTGACTCCAGAGGGAAAAACTAGAACCAAAGGGTAGGAATTGCAGGGTCAGATTTTGCCTTAATATCAAGAATTTCCTAAAAATTAGAATTGTCAAAAATTAAATGGATGTACTATTGAGTAATGAGCTCCCTGTCTTTGAGGTGATTAAAACAAAGATAAAGACACTGTAGAGTGAATTAAATTATCAGTTAAGGGAACAAATAGATGGTCTTCATTGTCTCTTTCAGCTTGAGGAATCTATGAAAACAGACAGGAAATAGTTTTACTACAAGACTCGCATCTCCAAAATTAGCATGTAGTTTTACTTCCAAGAAGCTTGAGATCTTTCCATCCCATAATCACCCCAATATCTGGATTCTCATTTACCTGGAAGATGAACAGGATGCAGAGGCAAGAGCATTTGCCCAATTCACTTGATCTTGCAGTCTTTGGTTTTTATTTTGGGGGTATGGGTCTGAAGAGCTTGGTACTGTTGACAGACTTTTAAAACAGGCAGAAAGAATAGAATATAAAGATTACTGGATTTGGAATCAGGGGACCTGTGTTTGAACTCTGGTTAGCCTTAGTACCTGTATAACCATGGGTAAATCACTTCAATCTGTAGACCTCAATTTCTTTACCCCCTAAAATGGGGTTGGACTAGACAGCTTCTCATATGTCTTTCAGTTCTCAATCTGTGATATTAAGAGAGGCTGTATTGACCTACATTACACTGTAGCTACACTGGGGAGGTCTATACACGTATCTGTCTGTAGTCATCTTCAGAAATGCATGGAAGCTAAGGTCAATATTTTGAACATTTTTTTCCCTTAGGCTATCTGTAAGAATGTTCAAACACTATTTTTTCCCTAAAAGTGTGTATTTTATGAATGAATAAAAAAGCATTTATTAAATACTGTATCCCAAGCGTTATTTTTGCCCTCAAGTAGCTTACAATTCTAATGTTTTCAAATGTTTATCAAAACACCTTGTAGCTGAAGTCTTACTGGGGTGGGTAAACTGTGGCCTTGATACCACATGTGGTCCTCCAGTGCAGCCCTTTGACTGAAGCTAAACTTCATAGAACAAATCCTTTTATTGGATTTTTTTTTCTGTAAAATTTGAACTCAGTCAAAAGGCTGCACCCAAGGACCTAGAAGGCCGCATGTGGCCTTGAGGCCACAGGTCCCACACCCCTATTTTAGACCTTTTTTTTCCTGATTGATATTTTAGTAAGTCAGATTTTACTTTAGTTAGTAACTGATATTTATATGACTCTTTAAGTTTTCTTTGCAAAGTGCCTTACATTCATTTTCTTATTTAGATTTCATGACATGGCTGTGAGGAATGTAGAACAGATATAAATATTATTACCTGAATTTTACAGTTGAAGAAACTGAGACTTAGAGAGATTATATGACTTGCCCATGGTTATACAAGGTAGAAAATATAAGGGGAAGGGGGGAATTAAACTTTGGCCTTCATTACTCCAAATTCATTATTCTACCTACTACTATTGATCTTTTTAAAGCAAATGCAATATTTATTTTGTGACTTTTATCTCAAAAATGTTAAATTTCATGACTAACGTAGAAACATGTTTTACATGATTGCTCATGTATAGCCTATATCAGATTGCTTAATATCTCAAGGAGGGGAGAAGTGAAGGAGAGGATAGAATTTGTAACTCAAAACTTAAAAAAAAGTATTAAAACTGTTTTGACATATTATTGGGGAAAATATTATTTTAAAACATTAGTTAAAGACAATTAAAAAAAGAAAGGTGCTTTTAGGCACAATTATAAAACACTATATTATAGTCTACATTCCTTTCCTCAACATAATATGGTTCTTAGCTCAAATGTCAAGATTTTGACTTCTGACCTATTTGATAGAATATATGAATGAATAAAATTAAAAGCTAGTTTTAAGCTTCAAAAATTGTTAAATTTTATTACTTATATGTTACATTCTGTTTCCCCTGTGTAGAGTATAGACTTCTTGAAGGCAGGGTCAGTTTCATTTTTATCTTTATACAACCAGTCTTGGATCTGGCATATTCTAAAATAAATGCTTGTTGAATTGAATTGTGTTTATTAACTACTCATTGTCTCTTATCCTCATTTAACCATAATAACTTTTCATTTTTTTTTTGTCCTGATATGATGCATATTATTCAATGTGAATAGCTTGGTTAAGATAAGTTTTAATTAGTTATATAAAAGATTATACTGCAGATCCTTGTCAGCAACCCATAACTAAGCATTGTTAGTAAGTATGCTGGCAAACTGGGGGAAATGACTTACTCAGGGTCACACAGTGTAATGTTAATGGAATTTAAGATCTTCCCCACTCATTAACAGGCCTTGTGGAACCCATTAAGGTAAGCTTGCTTGGGGGGAGGCTTGCTTGTAGGAAGGCTTTCACACCTTTTGCTAATTTCTGATTAGGTACTGAGTGAGGAGGGTTGGGATGCCCTCTGGCTCTGAGAAGTGTATATATACTCTGAGTTGGTATTTTGCTTGGGGGGCTTGCTTATGAGAACAATCTTGTGATTTCCTGGTTGAGATTCTGAGCCACCCTAGGTTCAAAGCTCCCTGACTTCTGAAATGTAAAGACTCCCCAGATACAGGCACGTATGCAAAGTGTATACCTGATTCAGGCAGTTGGAGCCCTCTCTGTTGGTCTTTATTTCTCTGCTTGTATTTTCTCTGAAGTTCAGGGTTCTGACTTTCTTCTGTACTAGTGAATATAATTAAAAAAGATCATTGACCCCTTAAACAGCTATCTTTTTTTAGCAAAACAGATCTAAGAAGCTGTGCTAGCAGCCATCCTGGGTATGTCAGTGTGGTTGCCACTACAAATAACTAGGAAGGGTCTTTGAACTCAGATCCTCCTGAGTCCAGGCTGGTGCTGTATGCACTGTGTCACCTCGTTGTGCCCAGGTTTAGCCTGTACTTTTCTTTCCACATAGTCATATACGTATAAGTCTCCAGTAGAGGCTTTCTAAATCATGAACCTCAAGGATTTCAGAACTTTAGAGTTTTTGGGTAGTATTAGCTGAATAACCTCTCCATAAATGATAGGTAGATATAGTCTAGCCTTCAGAGATTAAAATCAGGAATCATAGGGAAGCCTCAGCACAAACTAGAATGAGGTTCCCATCAAAGAAGCCCCAAATTCCTAGGCCAGAAAGTTGAATTCAAAAAATAGCTTAAGCCTGAGAACATCAGTTACTTAGTTGGGAGTCTACTGCTCTGTGGTTTAATGAGTTAGGTACCTGGAACAAAGATTTCTGGTGGGGATAAAAAGGCTTCTAGCAAGAAACTAGAAATAAACAAACAGGCCTCTCTCTAAAAGACAAAATCTGGGAAATTATTTTCCACAGGGAGGGTTTTTGCTGATCCTATAGTTTAAATAATGGTATTTTAGTTGTTAATAGCTGTTGAGGGAACTACTAGTTAGTTCTTCTGACTCTGAGACTGATTCCAGTTTTTGTCCACTACTCTACAACATTTGTCCAGCAATGTGAAGTAGTAACCAACAAAGTTAATGAAATCTTGGATTGTATCAGGAGAGACAGAGTGTCCAGACCCCTTATTTTATTATTTAAAAAAAATTTGTTTATTTACTTTTAGTTTCCAAAATTCAGTTCCACAATCCCTTGAGTTCTAAATTTTCTCCCTCTCCCTCTTCTCCACCCCTCCCCATTGCGGCATGCAATCCTATATTGGTTCTACAAATACCTTCACATTAAACATTAGTCAAGTTGTAAAGAAGAATTATAACCAATGGAGTGAACAACAAGAAAGAAGGAACAAAACAAAACAGAAAAGAGAGAGAGAACAAATAGTTTGCTTCAATCTACATTCAGACTCTGCAGTCCTTTCTCTGAATGTGGATATCCCTTTCCATCATGAGTCTTTTGGAGTTCAGAACCCTTACTTTATGTAGAAAATTGATACCACACACCATGAGTAGTTCCTTCTTTCCCCCTTTTCTTCATCCTAAAACCCCTTTTTGTGTTTTCTTTTACTCTTTCCTTTCTCATTTCTTTTCAGGAAGTTAGGTGTTGAGCTTGTAGCCTTTGACTCATACTTAAGTAGAACACAATCATATCTCTCTTTGGTAATGATTGTGGTTGGGAAACAGATCAATGAGAAAATCTGAAAGGGTCGATTTTGAACAGTTGCCAACAAGGTGACTAAGTCTCCTTTTCAGGAAGACAGGAAGGAGCCTTGAGTTGAGATCTGGAGAAATCATGTTTGTTTGATGTTTCCATTAGTGACCCGCCAGGATGTGGGTAAACTTCAGTTGGATCAGGAATCAGGACTATGACACCTGTATGTAGTGGGAGAGTTTGAGGAGCATTATTAGTCAGAATGCATTACCTGAAGTTTTGACTTCTGAAGTCACTTTGTTCAACATCAATGGCAATTGCTAGAGGAGCCATTCAATTGAGACTATTCAGGAATGGCTGGAGAAATTTCTCTTTGGGAGAGAGGGCTAGGAACTATTAAAGTGGCAAATGTTTAGACTCTTTCCATTGCTAGTTCTCTCTGGCATTTTGGTTCATCTAACAAGATATTTTCTTTTTTTCTATCCTGAACATTAAGAGAAAATTCATTCATTAGAAATGGAGACCTGAGTCTACTGCTGGAGCCTCATTGATAGGAAGCAATCCTTCTATACCTTCCTAGGCAGTTCATTATCCTACTCACCAGAGTGTTTCTTTCAAACCTTTTCATCCCTCCTTGAAACTCTCATGGTTTCTCCTTCCCCCCCCCCCACCCCATTCTTTCAGCTGGGAACTTTGCCTCATATTTTACTGCTGTTTGGTAGGCTGCCACAAATCTCTCCTGAACACAAGTCCATCCTTCCTCCTCTTTGCTGTCAGTGATTTTCCTAAAGCACAGGTCTGATTATGTTATGCCCCTACTCAATAAACTCCAGTGGCTACCTATCACCTCCAAGATAAAATATTAAATTCTCTGCTTAGCATTCAAAACCTTTCTTAACACATTTTCCCCTTCTAGTCTTATACCTTACATACTACACATACTCTGTGATCCAATGGCATTGTTCCCTTTGCTCTTTCTTGAATGGGACACTCTATCTCCTGATTCCAGGCATTTTCATTGGCTGTATCCATTCCCAGAATGCTCTCCCTAATCTCTGAATCCTGACTTCCTTGACTTCTTTGACGTCCCAGCTAAAATCTCATCTTCAACAGGAAGCCTTTCTCATTCTCCCTTAATTTGAATGCCTTCCTTCTGTTGTTAATTTCCAATTTATTATATCTCTATCTATCTATCTATCTATCTATCTATCTATCTATCTATCTATCAATCATCTGTCTGTCTGTCTGCCTATCCATCTCTCTAGTCTGTACATAGCTGTTTGTATATTGTTTCCCCCTTTGTACTGTGAGCTACTCAAGAGCAAGGACTGTCTTTTGCCTTTCTTTGGATTCCCCAGTGCTTAGCACATTGCCTGGCACATAGTAGGATCTTAATAAATATTTATTGATTGACAATTTATTCAAATTAATAGGGTTGAAAGAGCAAATAATTAGGTACTTAGAGGAACACATAATATTATTGTTGTGGGTCCTACATATATCGTTGAAGACCATAACTCCTCTCTGTGCTCTCATCCTGTGCAATTTTTATCTGTGTATTTCTCTAAGTTCTCTATAACAAATCCATTGAATTTGATGCAACTGTTCTTCTAATTGATTTAAAGTTACTTCTATTGCTTTTGATTCTCATTATATGACAAGCCCATCTCCTTTTCTAGTCACATATGTCCTTAATGATATCTCATGTCACTTCCCATGATCGAGTCATTAAAAATATAAGATATATTGCAATGTAATGTAAGACATTTGTAAAGAATTTAAATAATTGAATTAATTAAATAATCCCAACATAGTAGAAAATTGTTCATTTTTTCAGTCTCCTCAGCGTTAGGGACATAATGTCCAACAGATTTGGAATATGTGGGTTTTTTCTTTTTCTTTTTTTAAATTTATTTTTAGCTTTCAAAATTCATTTCCCAAAGATTTTGAGTTACAGATTTTCTTCCCATCTCTCCCCTACCCCCCACCCAAGATGGCAAGTATATTGAATACTCCTTCCCCCAGTCTTCCCTCTCTTATATATACTGAATTCCCCCCTTACTTTCTTGTAGAGCAAGATGGATTTCTATACCCCATTGCCTGTATATCTTACAGGAACATATATTTTAAGAGAACATTTCCCTAGATTTTTTTAGGTATCACTGAAGATATGATTGCTTTGGCAGGAGCAATATCCTAACCTCTGCCCTTATGCAAGTTGGATTAGTTTTTCCCTAAAATAACTGAACATATCTTGGTATATTATTGTGATGGAATAAGATATGATGTGCTCTAAGAAATGATAACTATGATGATTTCAGAAAAACATGGGAAGTCTTATATGAACTGATACAGAGAGAAGTGAAGACAACCAGAAGAATGTTATATATACTAATAGAAATACTGTACAATGATCAACTGTGAATAACTTAGCTATTCTGATCAATATAATAACACAAGATGATTTCAAAGAATCCATGATGAAAAATGCTATCTGTCTCCAGAGAGATCTGATCTGAAGATGTAGATTGAAGTATATTTTGACTTTGTTCGACATTTTTTGTCTTTTAATTAGTTTTTTTTAAAAGATGACTAATGTGGAAATATGTCTTGCATGACTTCAGATGTATAATCAGTATTACAATATTTGCTTTCTTTGTTGTTGGTTTTTTTTTTTGGAGGGCAGTTGGGGTTAAGTGACTTGCCCAAGGTCACACGGCTAGTTTTTGTGTTAAGTGTCTGAGGCCAGATTTGAACTCAGGTCCTCCTGACTGCAGGGCCGGCGCTCTATTCACTGCACCACCTAGCCGCCCCTAATATTTGCTTTCTTAATGGTAGAGAAAATTTGGAACTCAAATTTTTTAATTATGTCTACACAGTGCAAAACTATTCAGTTAGTTCAATTTTTAAAATTCCATATTTGTCTATACCACATTGAGAAACCATTTTGCTGCATTCTTGTTTTAAAGTGAATTTGTTATGTGAACTTATCTAGCTCTTTAGTGCTAAAGGGTATTATAATCCTAAAATCTTGTTAGAAAGATCTAACTTTTTAACCTGGTTGCAGTTTTTCCAATGTATAAAACCTAGCAGGATAAAGGCAAAAAAAATGTAACAGTAGCTATTCCACAGAGTATGTTTTGGAATAGACCTGGGCTCTGGCCACTTCTGACAACACATGTTCTGTCTGGCTAGAGATTTTCTGTGGGATACCAAGCCTGAGCCCAGTTTTGGAGCCTGCTTTTGGAGACCCATATGCTTAGAGATAAGTCACTTGGGTTCCTGTACTAGCCTTTACTTCCTACTTTACTACTAGGGTTAAGTCCTATGGAACTTTGAAGTTCAGAGAACCGGATCTTCAGAGCCCTTGGGTCTGGAATACAGAAGGTCCCTGTCCTGAGACTTTGTTTCTATCCTAGGGTTTTCTATTTCTCTGAGAAATGTCTACTCTTGCTTTATTGGGGCACAAAACCTTGAAGATTACATCCATCTCTAGTAGCTTCTGGTGTTAATGGGAAACTTCCAGCAGTGGTGGTTGCAGAGGTCGAAGGTTGCAGGGATAGACCTGGAAGGAGGGTCAGTGTTCCAAGGGGGAATCCTGTTATTGCAAGAGCTCATGGGTTCAGGGTCCTAAAATGCCTTTTTCAGCATCAGAGGGGAGGTGGTGATATAGGGGTGGTAGTGGTTTGATTTACCTTATACATCTCGCTTCTTATCTTTCCCTGACTGCTAAGGAGGATAAGAAAAAGAACTTGAACCTTCCTTTCCAAAGTCAGACTTCTCTGGCACCGACCTCCATATATGGGCATTGGGAGAATGGTGAGTCATTCATTTCATTGTTTCAACCATCCTAAGATGTTGATTTAAAGAAACTTTCATGATACTTGTTGCAGCACCAATTTAGCTGACACCTGTTGGAAAGCCACATAAAATAGGCTTGCGAGAAGGCACATCTTATTTCCCCACTATGGAGCTCATAGTTTATATTCTCACATTAGTCAGCTGCCCCAGTTCATGGGATTGTGTTGTACTCCCCAGCGGTGAGTGTATGAAAAGTTTCTGCTGAGGGAAAGGTCAGAGTTTTACTAGATGGCTTTGAGAGGGCTTAAATTGGTTATATAAGGTTGCTAATGAAGACAAGACAGGTTAGAAAAGCCTTTAATCAGGAAATCCAAATGGGGCATTTCAAAAGGTTGCATGGGTAGTAGTAGTTTGCAACCACTTTCTATAACCTTGAGTTCTGTGTTCTAGTTCTATGCCTCCTTTTCTCTTCTTTACCCAACAGTGGCAATGACCATGCTTCGGGTTTTCATTTCTATCAGATATGCCTTTCCAAATACTTGTACCTTGTATCTTCCAGTCTTCCTTTTCATATAAACTACATATTCAAAACATTCTATTGAATAGGTATTATATTAATGATATGTTCAGTATCACATATCTGATATAATCAAATTGGTAGCCAAAAAATCAAAGAATAAAAGACTATCCAGAGGTCCCTTGGCCTGTCCTTTTCTTGGTAACATTACATCAAACCAAGATCCAGAAAAAGGAATTCCACAATCTTAATTAACTATTAAATGCACTTTATAATCTGCCAGACTCTTTTGGGATACGTATTGCATTCAGGTCTTTATCACATGGCTTATCTCTTTTTTCTTCATCTGCTTTAGTCTTTCCGGAGCATTGTACATACAGCTTCTAGATTGATAGCCTTAAAAACCCTCATGTCCTTCCTCTGGTCAGGAACCTCTGAGCACTGTCTCACTTTCAATTTCCCTTATGATCCTCAATCTCTCCTGCTCCCCCAATTCTACTTATTCAACTTTCTTTCCTATTAACTCCCAGTAAACACACTTTCTTTCAGTGTTAGGTCTATTTAAGGTGTTTTTGGGTGGGTGGATGAGGAGAAAATAGAATGTAAAGTAGTGATATTATTATTAAAATGATGTTTTAAAAGTGTCTTTTCCACACCAGCAGCAACACAACGCTATGGAAGATTTGGGTTCAATTCCTACCCCTGACACAGTGTCTCTGTAACTCTGGGCAAGCCACTTAACCAACTCAGTGATCTAAGGAAACACTCCAACACTAGACCATGCATACGTAGGAGGTAAAGGGTGTTCCTCAACAGAAGTTCTCTTTCCAAGGAAATCACAGTTCCAGTTCCTATCCCTATTCCATTCATACCATCTAGAGAGAAACAAACAACAGGTGCTTATGGACTTAGGTACTCCTCAAAGACCTCTAGACATCTCATGAACTTTTACCTCTTTTTTTTTTCTTCATAGTATTCACACATAGTTTGCTTTCAGGATTAGCTCCTCCTCTCTTCACTTATCTGGATTAATTTGTAGTAATAGTGATAGGGAAAGCATGGAAGCCAAATATTTTCTATAGGCACTGTTTCCTATTCAGAAAAAAATGACATTAAGAGAAAGAAAAAAAAACAAGCCCCCTTGTTGTTTTGGGGGTGAGAGGTAAGGCTCCCTACTGTAGCTGCGCCCTCCCATTGTGACTTTGGGAGACCCCCCCATATAGCTTCCTTGCATCCATAGTGTGATCAGGCCGGAACAGTGGCGGCTGAACGAGAAAACAACAGCAGCTTTCAAACAATGTTTGCCTCAGTGTCCCAGCTTGAAGGTTTTTATTTCCTTTCTTTTAGTTTTAAACACAATCCTGCCTGAATCCAGAATAGCATCACTGGTTGAGGAACTTAGTTCATTCCACTGTTTTCCCACATAATTCTGGAGTATCTTCCAAGACACACAAGGAGCTCATTTTTAAGACTGCTTTGGAGGCCTGCTTATGGTTGGTACCCAACATGTGTCCCTTTGGCATGAGATCTCTAGCCTTTATGACGCCTGACCAGCCTCACCTACTATTTGCCTGTGTCTCTCAGGCTGTTGTGTGGTTGGCATCCACCCCCATACTAGCATGCCAAAGCAGTGAATGAACAATGGGATACCCTGGCACTGGCGTGCTTTTTAATAACTGTGGAAAATGAGGAATTTACAGATGCATGATTCAAGCTCCCACTTCAAAGGTCCTCAACCGAAATCCTCCTTAAATTAGAAGTAATGCCACCGAACACAATGCAACCTTTTGCATGACTGCCCAAGGTTGCTATAAATGTATGTGTACGTGGTTTGAGAAAGTTATGTTATAGTGGGGCAGACACACAGTTTTCTTCTGGAATTCATGTGCAGTGTTTAGCAGGTAGGTCACCCTGCTAGGGAAGTGTAAAGTTATGTTATGGGAAGTGATTTGGCTTTTAAACTGTTCAGAGGAGACAAGGGACAATCATCTTTTGCTGGTTAGGGATCTGAACAGCAAGCCTGTTATTAGGCTATCTGGGCAGAGTCTGGACTGACAACTTGGCTGCCTTCCCTTGGCTAAACAGTTTTCTCCTGAATGAGATCACCTCCATCCCCAGCCTCACTCAAGGCAACATTGTGAATTTGTCTTTAGGGCCTGTCCCTCTCCCATCCACTTTTAGTACCCACCCCTCTAAGTTTTTATTTACTTGTTTCCCCTCAGATATCCTGGACCCTCCTACTGTGTCCAAGGACCCTTCCCTGAGGTGATCCACTCAGGTTAAAAAGTACCTGACTCTGTGCCTTCTTTTCCAAAGCCCTGACAACAAATTCATACTAAGGTCTAAGATTTGCTCAAGGAGCTCTTGGTCTGATGGGCTGAGACAACCGGAAAATGACTATGTATAAACAAACAATCTACAGGATAAGCTGGAGATCATGGACAGAGAAGAGGCATTAGAATTAAGGATTGGGAAAGGCTTCTTCTCAAAGGTGGGATTTTAGTTATGACTTGAAGGAAGCCAGGAAGCCAGGGGAGACAAGTGGGGATGAGGAGGGGTTTTCCAGGCATGGAGATGTCAGCCAGAAGGCAAGAAGTCAGGAGATGGAGAGTTTTCTTTGAGGAAAAGAAAGGAGAATGGTGTTTGGTGTTTCAATACATCGATATTCAGGGGTCCTGAAGTTTTAGAATGTGCATGTCAGTATTTGAGACTTTAATACTTTAATACTCAGGAGAAAACAGGCGTGATTTTATAAACTGACTACTCACATCTATTAAATTAGGAGGAGGAAATTTCTTCTTTTTCTCTTGCCTCCCTATTCACCCAAACTTGGTGTAAGTACTTCAGGGCTGGTTACTGGTCAAGGCCCTGTGCTAAATGCTATGTAGGTTTGATGGCTGTGTGGGGAATGATTGGAGTGGTGAGACATTTGAGACAGTGAGATTAATTAGGAGGCTATTGCAATTTCTGTGGGATGTAATTAGGACCTGAACTAGGGTAGTACTTATCCGTTTCACTATCTATGTTAATAATAATTATCTCTTTGACCTTTAAGCTGCCTCCAGTAATCTGCATCCTAACATTTTTGAAATTCTTTTATTATCATATTATTCTGCCAGAATTTTCATTTCTTTTTATTTTCCTTTCCTTTTATTTATTTATTTTTATTAATTACCTTTTATTTCTTTTCATTGCACCCTAGATAAACAGAGGTCTTCTCTTTTGGTTATGCAAAAAATAAAACATGGGGTAAAGGCATTGCAGTTGATTTTGGTTTTGCCCCCAGAGATTCGTAAATGACCATTCATGAATAATGAATACTTCAGAAGCTTGTATGGTAAAAGTAACAGATTTGGGACACAAAACAACAAATATGGCATAAGAAACAACTGACTAAGGCTGCAGGAAACAGTGCCCAGGTCGCCATTTTTACATCAATAGATAGATGCTGTGAGGTTGCTGGTACAGTGACGTCTGGGCATTAATTCACATTTAAATTACTTTGGACCATGCCTGATCTTAGGAAAGTAATTTAACCTGTCTGAGACTCATCTATAAAGTAATGTTTGGTTTGCATTCTTCTTTCTAGATTTAAGATTTATTAATTCTTAAAACTAAGTCTTAAGGAAAGCCACAAATTGTCACTTGGAATTTTGGAAGTAAAAGAGGATTTGATGCTCTCTGGCCATCTCCTCCCTGATTTCATCAATCATCTTGCCAATGTAATCTGTGTCTCCAAAGCCATTTGCATAATGTTCTCCTCAATAGTGGAGACTGATTATTCAATATTCTAGGTCTTCATGAGGAATGGAGTTGGTAAGAGTTTGGGAGAAGAAAAATCCTGGTCTTCTGGCTTCCAGTTTAGAGAGAAGATACATGGTTCTGGACTCTCTTCATGTTCCCCCAAACAAAGAAAGATTCTGGGAAGAAGCTGAGGATGAAAAAGAGCTGGCACCTTGATCTGCTTTCTACATTAGAGAGTATAGCATTTCTCTTTGGCTGATTATCGTTCTCTCCTTCCCAAAGTGAGAACTCATTCACTTTATACTGGCTGATAGATTTTCATATGTGTATACCTTCTTTGATTTCTGTTTTGCAATTGATGTAGACAAATAGATTTTTTTTTCTACTTGCTATATATGTTCATCATAGAACTGGCATTTATTAGGAAAGGAGTCAAGCACTGGATCTTCCTTTTAAGGGGCAGCAATCAGGAGCACAACTTGAACCTAAGTTATTTCCCCCAGACTGATCCTAGCTTAGTACATTCTTCTGTTTGAGGAGAGCAGAGGAACCAGCCTCTGACCTCAACCTTTTGCTTCTTTTACAGGAATCACAATTTCCCTTGGAGAAGAGTGTGTGTATGGGGGTGGTGGTAGAGGTTACTAGAAATACCTATATGTGTGAGCATTGAGACAGACCAGATTATGTGGGCAAAAACCAAACCAAATCAAAAGCTCATTAACACAGAACCTTTACATTAGTTTCAATCTTGATATCTCCAGAATTCCTGTCCCATGTCCTTGCTATACAGTTTGATGACTTTTTCTCCTGGTTCACTGTCTTGGGAACATAGTGGTTACACACACCACCTTTCAAACCCTCCTTACTTCCTAATTTTCCTGTTACTGTTGATAGTCCTACGATAGTCTCAGTCACCCAGGCTCACAATGCCTCACTCTTCGTAATATTCCATCTCCAAACTCTTGCCAAGCCTGTTTTTAACTCTGCCTTCCTAACACCTAGGTCAGTTAGATGGAACAGTGGATGGAGTCAAGAAAATCTGAGTTGGAATAGAGCCTCAGACACTTACAAGTTGTGTGACCATGGGCAAGTCATTTAACCTCTATCTCAGCTCCTCAACTGTAAAATGTACAATAGACCTATCTTGCAGTGCTGTTGTAAGGATCAGATGAGAGAATATTTGTGTCTGATTTTAATTTACAAAGTAGACATTATATAAACGCTTATTCTCTCCCTTTCACATCCCCTAACATCTCTCTCATTCCTATATCCCCATCCCTCCTCACTCTGGCCCTCATCGCCTCAAACCTGGATTATTGTTGGGTAGGATGGGTCATTCCAGGAACTTTCTTGACCAAAGTGCCCCACCCTGGCTACTGTCCCCTATTAGAGTATACATTTCTTAAAAGCAAGATCTTTGCTTTTGTAATTGTTATCCTCAGCACTCAGTACAGGGCTTTGTGCAGAATAAGCTCTTAATAAATATATTTTTCCCCTAGCTCATTGATTTATTCATCTCCTGAGAGGACTCACTTTCCTCACAGGATCCAGAGAGAGATCACATGAATTGTTCAGTCATCTGGCCAGTTAGCCTCAAGGTGGGAGGCCATTCTACCGGCCCTTCTCACCCTTAGCTTTCTTTTTTCCACCATGTTAAACTCCAACAACCCTCATCAGACAGAGATATCACAGCTGATGTTTTTGAAGCTGAATGTGGAAAGCAAAACAAGAAAAAAGCTGAATGGGAATGGGAAACAAAACTCAAAACCCAACAATAAATTACGGTATGTACACTTGTAAGGTCAAAACACATGTATAAACCTGGACAAACATTTCTAGCCTGAGTAACGGGAGTTTGGAAGCCCAGGCACCCAGAATCACGGAAACAATTTCATTTATTAAGTGTTATTTGAGGAGAATTCAGCTCTCTCTGTTTTTCTCTCTTGTACATTTGACATCTTTTCAGAGCATTTTTTCCACAGGTCAAAAAAATAGTATGATTTTGTCTTGTGAACTGAAATAATAACAAATAATTATTTGTTACTTTCCTCTCACTTCACCTCCTCCCCACCAACTTAATTTACCTGACCTTTTTCTGTCTGTGTCCTGGAAAACCACCTACTTTACCACGTCTGTGTCTGGTTTTAATTGTCTGACTTGTGGAGATGTTTAGCCCCTCTCTCCATTCCCAAAGCTAACTATTATCTGTAACCTTGCCAGCTGTAACCTAGCTGCCCCGAGCCACTGGTAGCCCACAAATCAGAGCAACCAAACAAAGGAACACTCACAGGCTTTAGTTCAAAGGTGTTTATTAAACAAAGAAAAATAAAATTCACAGAAACTTATGGGGGGAAGGGTTGGGAGGGGCTAAAGGTATTTTTCAAGTTTTCCCACACTTTAATGAAATAATCCAAGAGACATACCAACACACATATTTCTCGGTGCTTTGATTTCTTAATGGTATCTTCTTTAACTTGGTTTCCGGGTCTTGTCAATTATTCTTGGCGTAGGCCTATCTCTGTCATTGCTCAGTAGCAAGTGACATCCTAAATTCTTCCTGTAGGTTCCTTTTGAGTTCTTATTTGTCATAATATATGAAGGTGCCTTGCGTCTTCATTACTTAATGAGAATGAGATGACCACTTGTCAATGATGATATCAAGAAGATGCCTGAGGGGCGGCTAAGTGGCTCAATGAATAGAGCACCAACCCTGAAGTCAGGGGGATCTGAGTTCAAATCTAACTTCAGACACTTAACACTTACTAGCTGAGTGACCTTGGGCAAGTCACTTAACCCCAATTTCCCTGCCTTCCCCCTCCAAAAAGACAGAAAAAAAGAGGATGTTTTAGCTTACTATGGGAGTCAAGGAAGACAGATTCAAATTCTGTCTCAGATATTTACCAACTGTGTGACCCTGGGCAAATCACTTGACCGTTCAGCCTCAGTTTCCTTATCTGTAAAATGAAGATGATAACAACTGTGGTGAGGATTTGATGAGATAACATGTATGAAGCACTTTGCAAATCTAAAAACACTTAAAAATATATTTTTAATATTTTTGTTATTCCAAACGCTGTCTATATTGAGACCTTCTTTCAAATTCCAGAATTGACTAATTCTTTAAGGATACCATTTTGTAATAAAAACTTAAGTTGTAGTTAGACAGCAGCCTTGGGAAAAGAAAGATCAAGAACTTTGTGAGGTGCTCTGTGTAATGCACAGATCTATCAATTAAACACTAAGCATTTAAGTGTGTTCTGTGTTATCAGGTACCGTGCTAGCCCTAGGGATAAAGACAAAGACAAGAACAACTCCTGGCCTCAAGGAGCTTAAATTCTAAAGGAGGGGGCGAATTTTGAACATAGGTAAATATGTACAGAATATATGCCAAATATATACAGCATAGCTGGGGTGGAGGTGGAAGGGGCAGTGTGTGCTGGCATAGGAAAGGCCTCTTCTGAAAGGCAGTATTTGGGTGAATTCTGAAGGAGCCAGGAATTCCAAGAGGAGGGAATGCATGCCTGGCATGAGGGGCAGCCAGTCCAAAGGCACGGAGATGGTAGATGGAGAGTCATGTGTGAGGGACCCAGTATGACTGGGCCATAGTGTGCAGAGAAGGGAGTGATGTGCAAGAGAACTCAAAATGCAGGAGGGGGTCAGCTTATAAGAAGTTTTAAATGCCGAATTGAGGAGATTTAATATGTAGAATTGCTCAACAATGCAGAGCTTTAAAAATAATACTTTATTCCTATTTTATAATTAACAATAATACTAGCAATTATATAGCACTTTAATGCTTGCAAGTGTTTCATGCATGTTCTTTTGCCTGATCCTCACCTTAACCCTGTGACATGTTGTTATTTTTCTCCCTTTGTATCAGCAATGCATTATTCACAATGCCTACAGTAAGTATGAGTATGCTGATATGGTTATTAATCACAAAATGTAACAGGCTCTCTACATGAGAAATATAGTCAGAACATTTATTCAGATACCAGACGACTGAGTCCCAAAACCAGAAAGTCAAAGCCAACACAGTAGTTATGAAGTTGGCACGTGTAGTCAAAGTAGTAAATACCCATATTCTCAAGCCTTCAAAACAGGACAGGTGACCTCAGGCAAAGATCCTCCTCTCTTCACTCACGTCAACTGCCCAGCGTCCAGGCAGCTTGCTCCCAGCAGCTCTGGCCCTTCTGCAGTTCTCGTCCCTGGCAGTCCTCAGAAAGAGTCCTTAGCAGAGATTCTGGATGACTCAAAGGAAAAGGAGTTTGCGCCGCTGTCGCCCGCACTGCTGCTGTCGCTGCTTCCAGTCACCAGCACAGTCAGGCGTTCTCTTGTTCCACCCCTTCCTGCTACGTCAGCAAGTTCAAGGACTAGGGAAGATCTTCACCCTTTTACCGTAGACAAATGCTTAGAGATACCCAGTGACTTATTTATATAGCTAGTCACAGAGGAAGGATAGGAACTCAGATCTTCTTGATGCTAAATCCAGTTCTCTTAGTGCTGCCCTCCTAGCTCCCCATCCCAAGGCGTCCTAGAAGAAAGAATAAATACAAGCATCTCTGAAATCTTCTGTATTTGAGTCACTTCATATATATATACTCAGGGCCAAAGTTTCTACCTGACATCAGCTTCTCTCTGTGACATAACATCCTTTAGGGTAGCTGTTCTCTGCCACCAATTGGTGTGTGTGTGTGCTCAAGAGATGACAGGTATGTTGGAAAGAGCCCCAGATTTTCCCCTCTTCTTGTATTTCTCAATATGTTACATGCAAACATTACATTGGCTGTTATAATATACAGTGTGCTAGAACCAGCTAGAAATAGACTGGAAAGAGTCAATTACTAAATTTTCAGAGAAATCAGCAAATGATACAAATCAGGACTTGATTTATTATTTCATCGACTGTCTAGGCTTAAGAAAGGGATGGAGAAAATGTTAATAATGAAGATTAAACTTTAAAGTGTTTTGTGTATATTTTTTTCCCTGGAGAACAGGTTGTTAAGCATTTCCTATCACAGCCCTGACTCCTTCCCTTATGCCTTTGCACAGGTTGTCTGTTGCCCATGTCTGCCTCTCTGAACTCCTAGTTCTCTGGAAGTCTATCACATCCTATAGAGGACCTTTCCTGGTGCTCTAGTTGGTAGGGCTTCAGAATTCAGAATGCAGAATTCCTTTGCATTTACTTCACATATTTTTTGTATTAACCTGGGAAAGCATGGCTTAGTAGCTAGAGAATGGACTTTAAAACAGGCCTGTACAGCATGTGGCCTGGCAGAGGATTTCAGGCAGCCCACGACAAATGTATGGTTGCCACTCCGCACAGTTACATCCAACCATTGTCAGTCTATCTCTAGTCTAACCTATCTGTGGCTGAAGAAGTTTATTTTAATTTTGGTCCCCACCTACTGCCAATCTGTTTGGCTTAAAACTAGGGGGCTGTTGTTTAGTTAATTTAGTTATATCCGACTCTTCTTGATCCTATTTGAAATTTTCTTGGCAGAGATAGTGAACAGTTTGCCATTTCTTCCTCCAGCTCATTTTACAGATTAGGAAACTGAGGCAAATAGGATTAAACGACTTGCCCAGGGTCATACAGCTAGTAAGTGCTTGAGACCAGATTTGAACTCAGAAAGAAGAGTCTTCTTCCTTCCAGGTTTGCCACGCAGTCCATTGTACCACCTAGCTGCCCATCAGTAGCTCTTAACTCTATGGTAGCTTTTAATTCTATGGAACCTCATGCTCTTGTGCCCACATACCCTGGTACCCCCACCTCCCTTTCACCTTCCTTTTCTGTGTCTTCTTCTCTTAGATTGTAAGCTCCTTGAGGGTAGGGACTTCCTCTTTATTTCTTATTTGTATCCCGAGTGCTCAGCCTGGTGCCTGATACTCAGTAAGCCCTTAATAAATGTTTATTGAATTGAACTGAATTTCAGAGTGTTGGGTCTTCAAGGCCCTTTCTGGCATCTTTGGTCTGCTGATAATTTCGGGGTTTTGCTGGAGTAGACATGTTGGAGCTGGACTAGAGCAATCGTCTTGGCTGGAAGTCTCTTTTTTGTTGGGTCATTTCCAGTCACGTCCAACTCTTTGTGACCCCATTTGAGGTTTTCTTGGCAAACATACCGGAGTGCTTTGCCATTTCCTTCTCCAGCTCAAATGAAGAAACTAAAGTAAAGCAGGGCTATGAGACTTGCCCAGGGTCACATAGCTAGTAAATATCTGAGATTGATTCGAACTCAGGTCTTTGATCTTCTATCCACCACATGCCCTACTTGCCCCCAAACTAAGAGGACCTGGGTTTAACTCCTGACTCTGTTGCAAATTGGCTCTGCGACTCCAGGCAAGCAAACCAACTCTCAGTGCTCTAGGAAACTCATCTTTTGAATTTATTTGTGTCCCTCCTGTCTGACATTGCTAGTAGACTCTAAGCACCTTGAAGGCAGGAATTATTTTTTGCTTTCGTTTCCATGTCTTCTGATCTAGTGCCCAGCACATAGTAGGGTTTTATAATGGAGTTTAGTACTGATTCTGCCACTTACTAGCCTTATAACCAGGACCAAGTAATTTAACCTTTATGAGTTTCATTATCTTCATCTGCAAAATGGTGATAATATTTGTATGACCTACCTCATAGCATTGTCATGGAGAAAGTGCATTGAAAACTATGAAGTGCTATGTAAGTATACAATGCAAATATATTGATGTTTATCTCAGCAAGTCATAAGCAAGAAGGCAAATTTACTACGTTAAACTTACAACTTTTGGTAATCTTCATCTGGATTGTTGAGAGAGGGGATACTTCATGCTCATCCATGGCTGTCTCTGTTATTGGACCACTTTGCTGGAGTTTACTCCTAAATCCATAAGAACTCTTTTATACAATTACAAGAGATAAGGATCAAATGTAAACAGCAAAGACAGGTGCCTGTCTACAGTCCTGTGTAAGCTTTGGCACCCAGCTATTAAAAGTGAACTGTGTGCCAGCACGGCAATTGTGGGTGTCATTTGGCCAATACTTCTTAAATATGTAACCTGAAGGGTGTTCTTTTTATCTTTTGTACTATTCTTTATGAGGAATAAAACCCTCTAGTGCTGTTATAAATAGAAGTGCAGTAGAAAGGGCATTGGACCTCAGGCAATTAACTTAACCCCTTTCTGCTTCATTTAGATTAGCTGTAAAAATGACTAGACGGCCTCTCAAGCCCTTCTGGAGCTAAATATATAATTATGATGTGAAGAGAGAACATTGAGTTTTTTGCTATTTACTGAGTCCTCCTGGACAAGTTTCCTCATCTATAAAATGAGGGGAATCTCAGTTTCCTTGTCTGTAAAATGAAGGAGTTGAACAAAGTGACCCTTTCACCTCCAGATCCACTCTATATAGAATTGTAGCATCCTAAACACAGTAATGTGGCATTTACCCAACATGTTGCAAAAAGAGAGGTTCTCCATAAGTAAAAAATTTGAAATTGATAAAGCTTATCCATTTAAATGTACAAACCAAATTTGTTTTATCCGCCTTAGATGGAAAGTTTCTAAAACAAATTAAGTGCTTCCCTGCCTCAGAATTGTCTAAGCAGAATTTACACCAGGACGTTGGTAAATGTTTAACAATCAGCTTTCCTCTACCCTCCCCTCAAAACTATACCCAAACCACTTTTAAGTTTAATCTGCATTATTGGCATTTTCTTCATCACTTTCTTAAGTCTAGACAAGCTCTGATTTGTAGCATTTGCTGATTTCTAAGGTATAAATGGTCACAAAGAACATTTAACAATTGGCTTTTGGATATGAGTTGACTCCAGCATGCCACTGGTTAATGCTATTCTTGTTCATTGAGAGTTATCCTTATAAACATCAAGAATTGAACCAGGTATTATGAATCTGGGCAGTTCCTTCCTTACAGTGGAAGAAACAATAGACTTAGAATGCAAAGAAGGTAAGTAGGTAAGAAGGTAAATTTGGTACATGTTAGAAAGACTTCCATTTTGAGAAGGTTAAATAAGTTTAGACTTTGTTATTTTTTTTATAACATCTTAATTTCTGATAAAGTCATTAGCTTCATTTGCTCCAATCTAATTTTGAAGGAATTATTCTCTTCAGTGAATTTTTGAAATCTCTTTTCCATCTGGCAAATTTGACTTTTTTAGGCATTCTTCTCGTTGGCTTTTTGGGCTTCTTTTATCATTTGACTTAGTCTGTTTTTTAAGGTGTTATTTTCTTCAATATTTTTTGGTCTCCTTTAGCAGGCTGTTGATTTGCTTTTCGCGATTTCCTTGCATTATTCTCATTTCTCTTTCCAATTTTTCCTCTACTTCTCTTACTTGATTTTCAAAATCCTTTTTGAGCTCCTCAATGGCCTGTAATCAGGTCATATTTTTCTTGGAAGCTTTTAAAGCTTTTTAATTTAAAGTTTTGACTTCAATGACTTCTTCCGGTTCCATGCTTTGATCCTTTTTGTCCCCAAAAAGTGTTCTATGGTCTGTTTGTGCTTCCTCTGCTTGCTCCTATTGCCAGCCAATTATTTGACTGTTGAACTCTTTGCCACAGTATAACTCTGCTTCCAGATTGCAGAGAGCTATGTCCCAAATTGCTGGGGTTTTAGCAGCTGCTGGAGCTATTAGGAGGATGCCCTCCCTGCAGCCCCCACAAGCTCTGGCACACTGGCCACACCTAGGACCACCATCCAAGACCACAATCCAGATCAAAGCAGGTTAAAACAAGAGCAATTACCCTCTGAATGGTTGCTTGGTCCCCCCACAATCTGCATGTCATGAACTCTGGAAGAAGCCACATGGCAGAACTGCAGCCACCATGCTGCTTCTCGCTCTGGGGCCAGGGATTGGACTATGCTCTTCTCCACCCAGTTCCAGCAGAGTTCTGGACTAACCTTTTACTTTCTTTTTGGTATTTATGGGTTGAGAAGTCTGGAAACCACAACAGCTGCTGGTGATTCACTCTCCTGAAGCCTTCTCTGGCCCCTGCTAGTCAGGGCTGCCCTGGGGCCAGAAACAAGTGGCTCATATGGGACTTTGCTGGGCTCCCAGCTCCTAGCTCTGTGTGATAGACCATTCCTGTCAGCCGGCCAGGCTGCCGTCAGTGGGAGATTTGTTTCTCTCTGTCACTTTGTGTGTTCTGTTGCTTTAAAATTTGTTTAGAGTCATTTTTTTTTACATGTATTGGAGGTGGTGGGAGCTGCAGCTGTGCAGAGGTCCTGTTTTTTCTCTGTCATCTTGGCTTTGCTCCCCCCCCACTTTGTTATTTTTGCTATACAGAACTTAAATAGTAGCAGCATATACTTAATGTGTGTGTGTGTGTGTGTGTGTGTGTGTGTGTGTGTGTGTGTGTGTGTGTGTACCAGATATTCTTGGGCTGTATTGATGAAACCTTTGAGAAAACTTCCATGATGCTTTTTTCCTATATATGTCACTGGAAGAATGACATAGAGCGTGCTCAGATTTGTCCTTCTGGTTAAGTAATACAGAGTGTTACTATGTACAGGGTACATAGTACCCTGCCAACATTCAGCCATGTGTACCTGAGGGGCTTATCCTATGGGATGATGGAAAAAAAACCCTAATTGGTTGCTCAGTGAGAAGACCAGATGATTCAGAGATTGTTGAGTGGGAACTTGGTATATAGAGAGTATGTGGCTCCCTTCTCTTTGTGTTTGTTATGTCCTGACTTGGACAAAAGTCTTCTGAAACACAAGAGCTTGTTAGTTCAGAAGATCTATAGGTCTCATCAGAGATTCTGTTGGCAGTTGGAGCTGAATGATGGTGGAAGCTACATATCTACTGGAATGTTGTTCAGTCATATCCAACTCTTTCTTGACCAGGTGAGGTTTTCTTGGTAAAGATACTGGAGTGGTTTGCTATTTCCTTCTCCAGTGGATTAAGGCAGAGGTTAAGTGACTTGCCCAGGGTCATGTAGCTAGTGAGTGTCTGAGGCTGCATTTGAACTAAGGTCTTACTGACTCCAGGTCCAGCGCTCTATTCACTGAGCAACCTTAGCTGCCTCCTGACTACTGAAGTAGATGTGAACAAAAGCAACAAAAGCAGCCAGAATTAAGAGCAGAGAGGCACTGAGGAAAACAGATTTGGAATCATAGTCACCTGAGGAAAGACAGCTTCAAGAAATGAAACCCCTAGTTATTGAAAAAAAATTGTTTAGGGACTTTAGAAAGCCACTGACCCTTGGATCCTAGGAGAGAGAACTACATTGAAAAAGAATTTCATGAGGACTCTACTAAATGGAAAAATGGCTTTCATTGCAAGAGTTGTGAATTACCCCTTTGCTACACATCTCCACACGTGTGCCTTCTCAATGTTGTATGTATTCAATTGTAGAAGTCTGTATGTTAGGCACAATCTCAATAAATACCTTTTTTTAAAGAAGCTAGTTAAATCTGCCTGGTTATTTATTGGAGAGCACATCAGAATGGGCTGAGAAACAACAATGCTAGAAGTCCATCCCTTCCTGTTTGTCCGTCCCTAGAACCCTGAGAGAGTAGCAGCAGTGGTTAGCCACCCTCTGAGGACCCTAAACCATGAATTTGAATGTCAGTTGGGGGTATCACCCAAAGAGACTGTCATATCAATACTATCCACAAACCCCGTGATTTCTGGAGGGGCCATCTCAGAAGTAGACACCTTATTACATGACATCATTTAAAATTAAAAAAAATTTTTTTTAGAATTAACAAGAGAAAGTAGGAATTTTCTTTATTTTCCCCCAATGGCCCAGAATTTAAATAGACGTCACTGCTATTTACTGGGAACTTTGGCTAATTTTAGGTTTGCATAGCAACATAAAATATAGCAGCTTTCTCTGACTCACCTGATTTTTGTATTTGTGAAAACAAATCTTTCCTGTCTAATCTCAAAAATGTTATAATGAAAGTTCACTAGTTTATGCAGTAAATACTATGTATCTTTGTCTAGGAAAGCTTCAGGTCTTTGTTATTTATTTATCAGAGAGAGAACTGTTTAGTTGGAAACACAGGTATGATTTAATTTAATTATAGACTTTAACATTAAATTTGTTGTTAATTTGTTCAGAAAAGGCTCAATTTTCCTGTCATACCAAATAGAACATTAATTATAGTACAAGTTATGAATCATGGTAGGTAAGAGTTCTGCATATTCTTGACATCCAATTTCAATGGAGAGAATTCATTCTGATTTTTTTTGGCTTTTTTTTTCTTTTGGAGGGCAATTGGGGTTAAGTGACTTGCCCAAGGTTGCACAGCTAGTTCTTGTATTAAGTATCTGAGGCCAGATTTAAACTCAGGTCCTCCTGACTCCAGGGCTGGTGCTGTATTCACTGCACCACCTAGTCACCCCTTCATTCCGATTTCTTAAAACAAATATCTTACTGATATTTATTTATTTATTTATTTGCTTTTTTGGAGGGCAGTTGGGGTTAAGTGACTTGCCCAAGGTCACAAGGCTAGTTTTTGTGTTAAGCGTCTGAGGCCGGATTTGAACTCAGGTCCTCCTGACTCCAGGGCCTGTGCTCTATTCACTGCGCCACCTAGCCGCCCCTCTTACTGATATTTATTTCTCTCTCATAACATTATCATATTCTAACATCTACTCTCCCCTTTTAGTTTTGTTAAGATTTTTTAAAATGACTTTTGGTTTTATGTCACATTAATTTCCAAATATATCCCTCATTACTCCCCTATCAAGCAAATATTCTCTTGCAACAGAGATTAAGAAAGAGGAAAAAAAAAGCATGTTGGCAAAAACGATAAATTCCTTATCTGATGGTAAATACAATTTTCCACACGTATAACTCCTTACTTATGCAGTAAAAGTATGCAGGTGCGTGTTCTTAGCTTTTATTCTGGGTCCAAATTGATCACTTTGTGTTATATATAATTTTATTGTTTCTTCTTTTATTTACACTATTACAATCATCTATTTTGTTCTCTTGGGTCTGCTTTCTTCACTCTACATCAGTTTATCGAAACCTCCTCATATTTCTCTGAATTCTTCCTGTTAGTCATTTCTCAAAGCATGGTAATACTCTATTATGGTCATATACCACAGGTTTAGCTACTCCTTAGTTAATAAATATTTCTTTTACCTCCTTAGTGTATATATTTAGCAGCATGATCTGTAGATCAAAGGTTATGGACATTTTAATCACTTCAAGCAATTTTTAAAAATTTATATTCATTTCCAACTCCAAATGCTACCCTTCCTTCTGTCCATTTTATTCACTTTTTGAAAGCACAATTCATTATTGCTTTCCAGAATGGCTGGATGAGTTTATAACTCTTCCAATAGAAGAATCCTTATTTTTTCACTTGACAAAATAAATCAATACATTGACTTGCGCTGGCAAGATAGTCTTTCTTTTTCAGTGTTAGTCTCCTACTTTTTTTATTAAGAAAAGAATGCTATACTTCACCGTAAATCTTGTGGAATCAAGGCTAATCACTCTACTGATGAGAATTCTTATATCTTTTGACATTTTCCTTATATTATTTTAGTCATTACATAGATTATTCTCTTGGTTCTGCTTACTTTGCTTAGGAATACTTCCAAATTTCTCTGAATTATTCATTTTCATAATTTCTTATGGTACAATAATATCATATTATATTAACATACAATAATTTGTCCGGCTGTCACCAATGAATGGAATCTATTTAATTTCTTGGTTACTACTAAAGTGCCCCTATGACTATTTTTTGTGTATTTAGGACTGCTGAAAGGAAATTAGATGTCCTGGATGTTCCCAGTAACTAAACTACATCCAAAGAGTAAGTTGAATAAGCATCTTTAATAGATTCAATGACTAGCTCCAACTGTAGGGGTCTAAAAGATTTACTGTGACTTCCAAAGGCAATGATTGTGGAGGCAGAGCCAAGATGGCGCAAAAGCAGGAACTTGCTTGAACTCATCCCCCACTGACCTTCAATACCTCTAAACAGATTTTAGAGCTACAGAACCCACCAAATGACAGAGTTAAACAAATCTCCTACTGAAGATAGCCTGGTAGGTCAACGGGAAGGGTCTATTGCACTAGGCTGGGAGCAGAGCACAGTACCACATGGGCCATGCCAGCACAGACCAGCAGCACAGACTGGCTATAGCAGACATCAGGGGCTGTTTTCAGATTTCTCAACCCCCATATGCCAAAGAGAAAGTAAAAGGTCAGTGGGGAAACTGTTGAACCAGGGTGAGAGAAGAGCACTTTCTGGCCCCTGTCCCCAGGGTGGCAGAGGTGGTGGTGGTGGCTGCTGTGGCACAGCAGCAGTGACTGCTTCTGGAGTTCCAGGCCCACAGATGGTAGGGGGACCAAGCAGTTGTTCAGAGGGCATTTGCAGGAATCTCTTTTTGCTGGTGCTGATGTAGGATTCTCTTGCTTTGCCCTGGATTGCCCTGGATCTGGGTTGCAGTCTTGGGTGGCAGTCCTGGGGTGAGGAGGGGGTGCTGACGTGGCAGAGCTTGTGGCAGTTGTGGAGAGGTAGTCCTCGTCACAGTTCTGAGGTAGATGCCTAGAAGTAGCTCTGACAACAGCTGTGCAAAACCCCAGCAATTTGGGACAGAGCATTCTCCACCCTGGAAGCAGAGTTCTACCATGGCAAAGAGCTCAAAAGTCAAGTAAGTGGTTGAGAAAATAACCCAACAGAGGAAAAGAAATCAGATTATAGAATCCTTTTTGGTGACAAAGGCAATGGTTGTCTTGGTTACTATAAAAATCTGGTTCAACATCATTTAGAACAAAAACATCCCTTCTTCTTCCTCTGCCCTCCCTGAAACCTCATAGAAATTCCATAATACACTTGAGCCTCACTTAACCCAATCTACTGTAGTTTGGAATTCAGGAGGAAAATGCAGTTTATTATTGAAAGTACCAAGCAGACTTTGTTTCTTACCTATAATGAATTTTCATGGCATAGAAGAAATAGGAGAATATCATTATAAAGAGGCTTCAGTGTAATGATATCTTCCTAGTATATGATTCTGAGACATGAAATATAATGTATTGCCATAATGAAAAGCCATTACTAAAACACTGGAGATAATCCAGTCTATGGGACATGTTAATCCTATCTCCCATAAATCAGTGCCAAGGAGAGTGTTCTGCCTTTTCTGTTCTTGTGATTCTTTTGGATGCCAAGCATGATTTCTTCTTATTCTACTCCAATACCCCATGCTATTTTCTCTGCTTATCTTCCTTGATCCTTTGAACATATGAGCACTTCCTTCTGCATGACTCTTGGACCTTCAAGAAGGCCCTCCAAGATCAACTCTTGTATACATCATAGAGGTGTTGCACTAAAGGATTAAACAACTACAAATGTATTCTGGGAACTTTTAAGAAAATGATTTGTTGAATATTTATGGCAATTTGTGTTTCTTTTCTGGGACAAAGAAAAATCCTAGTACTTAGGAGCAAATGGACTTTGCTGGGACAATATTTTTGTTATGGTATTAAAATGGCACTTAACTGGGGGAGTTTTCTGGGATTGTGCTGAAAGTCTATGAAAGTGCTTAATATGCAGTTTGCATTTCCCATCAAGTGCCAGTCATTTAAGAAGCAATTGGATTTAGGGAATACAGGGCTGCTCTGGGATTTGTCCATAAAGCATAAAATCAGCTTTGTCCCCTGTTTACCATTACCACATGTGCAGTTTTTATTCTTAACTGCTTTTTGACAATGTTTGTCTTCTAAAATAGTGGAGGGGTGGTGGTGGTGGTAAAACTTGTTGTCTTAGGATCAGAATAAAAATAATAATCATTTTTCATATCCCTTTATGCAGGGTTGGTGTCAGTATTTGAGAAAAAAAGATACCCTTTGTAATGCCAAGCAAAGGCAACTTTCAAGGTTTGGATTACCAGTGTAGCAAACCCCATTTATTCAGCAAAACATTCACAGAACAGAGAAAGTCAAAATACAATGTAAATCATTCATTTAGCAGGTAAGCTCTCAATTCAATTGCAAAGTACCAAGGTCTAGGTATCTTACCCCTGGATCAGTAATCAAAGAAGCCCACTCCTGGGCAGTACATTCATTTTGTCTCCTCTCAAATGGAGAATAGTTTCCAATCATAAATGAAGTACATTCATTTAGTCAATCACAGAGCACAAAAAGGCCAAAGGTTTCCGACCCCTGGACACTACTGAATTGCATTACCATCCATTAACACCAAGCACTTTCTCAAAAGGGGCAGGAGAGCACAAAAGGCCACCCACCCTAAAGTTACAACAAGGTTAAGATACCATCTAGCTTTGAAAACCCAAGGAAAGACCCTTCTTTCATCTTGACTTGAGACAAGCCCTCAGCAATCTCAGTACTTGGGGAGACAAAGCTCAACAAAGCCATAGCCAGTGTCCTCATCAAGTCTCTCTCTGCCTGTAGAACAGTCCCAGAACCCCTCAAAACATCAGCAAGGTCCTCTTCCAGGATTTCTGTAAACACACCAAAAGAAAATCCTCCGTCAGGGCTTCTGAACCAACATCAAGGTTCTAGGACCTCTACAACAGTAGCACTGTCCTTCATCAGCAGGTGAATCTGGCAAAACAATGTCAAAACAGACAAAATACCAGCATCACAGCCATGCCTTCTCAGTTCTCGGCAGCTCTGAGTAGCAGTTCTCAACATTCTTTCTCTCAGCAACTCAGGCTCCACAATACTGGATACTGCTCTCCAAAAGTCCTTCTGGCCTTCTCTTGGCTTGGGCCTCTCTCCCAATTCACAGCTCCTCCCAGTTCAGCCCTCTCTCTTCATGTAAACAAGTCCATTCCACAAGTGGGTTTCACAAACTCTGGGTTTTAACACTCAACCCAAAAGCCAAGCCAATACAGGAGCATCTCCAAATTCCATTATCATTACACCCTTGCCTGAGGGGCTTGTGGAGGAGGCTTGTTTACCAAAATGATTGTCCTTTCTAGGAAAGGGAAGACAAGGTTATCACTGCTGAGAAGAACTGATCTTTACATGTTATGACCAAAATTTAATTGGACTTTCTTTAGAGAATTCCAAATAAACATGTTATCTCACAGAATAGGAAACTCATAGCTATGGCATTTGTAGCAAGGGTCTGGGGCAGAAGAGGGTGGCAGTCTTAGTCATTCTGGGGCTTTATTTTGTCCCTCTCTTTTTCTTCTTAAAGTTTTATGAATTCTTTTGGTTGTTGCATTGCAGTCATTTCCTATTGCTCCCCTTTCCCACATCTACCCCCACATTTAATCCTCTCCTTTGACAAGGGAAAGCAGTTAGGCAAAATATAGGAACATTTGATGCCCAGGGCAACATACCTCCAGTTCCCTACTTTTACACTGTGAAGAGGGAAATGGGTGAATGAATGAGAAAGCTTTTAGCATCTTCTTACTATGTTTTAAGGTCTATGTTAAGCATTGGGTATACAGCTTTAACAACAACAACAACAACAACAACAACAACAACAACAACAACAACAACAACAACAACATCATCACCTCTACCCTGCCACCACCACCAACCAGTCAGTCTCTGCTTTCTAGTAGCTCGCAACCCAATTAGGAGGGAAAATGTATAAAAGGAAGTTCAGCTTTCAGGTGGATGGAAAGATATAGAGGTTCCAATGGTACAACAATAGAACACGTTTCAAGACCCAGGGTTTCTTAAGGTACATCCTCATCCAAGATGGCAATTTTCTTGGAGAATGGAGAATGGAGAGGAAGGGTAGCTGGATGGTAAAGCCAAGAAATAAATTAGTAGGCATTAGCAGGAAAAAGATGGCAAGCCTCATGACAGTCTCTTGCACTGTTATCTCTTCCTCTACTCCTGTCTCACTTGAAGAGGTGGTCTTTTTTCTTGTCAAGGCAAATCTCTCTACCTGCACAAGTGATCCCATTCTATCCTCTCTCCTCCAACAGATTGCCCTTCCTGTCATTCCTCTTCTCTCACTTATCTTCAATTTCTCCTGATCTATTGGCTGTTTCCCTACTGCTCATAGGTACTCAAATGTCTCTCTCATCCTTGATAAGCCCCCAATTATTTGTCCAAGCCCACTAGCTATCATTGTATATCTCTTTTTCCCCTTGAGAAGGCTATTTACAATTGGTTCTTCTACTTCTTTTTCTTAACTCTTGGCAGTCTAACTTCTGACCTCATTCAGATATAAAACTGCTCCCCCCAAAGTTGCTAATAACTTTTTAATCATAAGATATAATGACCTTTTTCTCAGTTCTCATCCTTCTTGTCCTCCCTATAGCTTGTGATATTGTTGGTCACTCTCCCCTCCTTAATATTCTTTTCTGTCTAGGTTTTCATGATACTTCTCTCTTTTGGTTCTCCTCCTATCTGTCTGACCACTTCTCCCTTTTTGCTAGATCTTCGTCAAAGTTGTGCCTGTTAACTGTGGGTGTCCTTCAAGGCTCAGTCTTGGATCCTCTTCTCTTCTCCCTATGTACTATTTCTCTTAGTAATTTCATCAGCTTCCATCGATTCATTTATCCCTTCTATGTTGATGATTCTCAGATCTACTTCTCTAGCTCTAGCTTTTCTCCTAACCTTTAGTCTTATATCACCAATTCCACTGGACATCTTGAAAACATCTTATATTCCACGTATCTCATCTACACTCATTATTTTTCTCATCAAACACTCCACCTCCCCCCTTCCTAATTTTCCTGGTAGTTTCTAGGGTACTACCATCTTCCTAGCCAACCAGGTTCACAATGTAGACGGTATAAGCCTTGACATTTCATTTTCTTAACCCATCATATTCAATTGGTTGTCAAAGCTTCTTGATTTTACTTTCATAGTGTCACCTCATGTCCAGACTCTTGTAATATATTGGTCTTGCTGCCTCAAGTCCCCTCCCACCCCAGCCCATCTTCTACTTAGTTATAACATTTATCTTCCTAACATGCAATTCTGACCATATCATCTTCCTATTTGGTAAACTTGAGTACTTCCCTATTACCTCCAGGACCAAATAAAAAATCTTGACTTTACAAAAGGATAAAGTGTCTAAGTGGCCAATGGTCAGGAAAGACAGGAAAGGGTCGACAAGAGGAAAAGGGAGCCCCTTGTGACAATTTCATTGCTTGTTCTCAGGGACCAGGATGGCTTATCATAATTGATTAGAGTATAGAGTATGGCTTCCTTTTTGGGTTGCTTTTATATACATTATTATAGTTATGTATATTGAGTTTCCAATTCTGCCTACTTCAGTCTGCATCAGTTCATATTAAGTTTTCTGCATTATTTCTAATTAGGAATTCATTCCTAGCACAGAGTGCCCCAAAAGCCTTAGTCTAGATTTAAACTATTAAAGTTAAGACTTTGGGAACACCCTGTGCATGTTATTTCTTATTCCTCCCCCTCTCCTATTCCTACAACAGAAATTAATAAAGAAAGACAAAGAAAGTAACTAAACAGGGAATCAAACGAGTTTGATAGTATATACAGTGTTTCTCTGCCAAGAAGAGAGGGAAATGTATCTTCTCATTTATTCTTTGGGACCAGGCAAGTTCATTATAATTTGGAGAGGTCATATTGTTACCATGTTCCTGAATAGGAAGAAGAATTGAGTTGAACAAATATATGGTGTGAACCAATCTGCAAATAGCTGTTCATATGATATTATGTGACCACCATGTTGGGAAGATTGGGTTCATATTAGTACCTTTAAAATATAGCTAAAATATCTTTGAGTTGAGAAGTATGGCTGACATGTTAGAGACATACCCTGTATGTCAAATGCTAGACTTGAGTCAAGAGACCTGGATCTCATTTCCTTGGACTGCAAACAGCTTAGTAGTTGTTTGACCATGAATGAAGTGGAAAGACATTTATGAAACCTTCCTATTTGCTGAACACTCTGTTAAGTGTTAGAGATGCAAATAGAAAAGCAAGACAGGTCCCAGATCTCAAAAGGGCTCACATTCTAAATGGAAGAATAGCCCATAAAGAACTTGTGGGCAAGTCACAACCACTGAGCCACAGTTTTATCACCTGTTAAATGGTTTTTCTAATAATATGTGCTCTACCTTCCTCATAGTATAATTGTAAACTTTAAAGTGCTATCTAAACCTAATATCACGCTCCTAAGGCTTTGTTTACAAGGTATTACAAATACGCCATAATGAAAAACCCAAAAATTCTAACTTCTTCTCTGGTACAAAGGGAAGTAAAAAAAATTTATGTGGATTTTTTTAAATTGTGAGATGATAAAGCCTTATATTACCATCACCAACAACCCCCCACCTCTTAAATCTTTTACCTTTTTCAGTATCATTTTTGTCAGTCACATGACAGAAACAAGAATAGTCCAGGCCCTTAAAACTCTGGGCTTGACCCACCATTATCTATTGTTCAGTCAGGACCCATCAGGTTATCTGGTGAAGGTGGAAGCTCATCTTTGATGGGTGAACAGGAATCATTGTTTAACCTAGTAGGACATATAGTTATCCCTTCTACATCTCAACTTTCCCCATCACAATTTTGATGTATTGTGGGTCAGCATAATAAATTAAATGGAATTTTTTTTAGGAGTTTTGCAGATGACACACAAAGGCCAACAGACATGCAGAAAAAGTTCAGAAACTCAAAAATGCAAAAAAAAATATATATGTACTATTATATAATATCAAACCCAATTTTGCAATAATGTATTACAAACACACTATAATGGAAAACCCAAAAATTCTGACTTCTTCTCTGGTACAAAGGGAAGTAAAAATTTTTATGTGGATTTTTTAAATTGTAAGGGCACTGTCTCTCTAACCCCTACTATGTAGAAGGGATAACTGTATGTGAAATTTCTGGGAAACTGAGGGCTCCTGGGATTCCCTGAATTTGGAATTCAGCTTGAAATTGATGCCAGCCTCCTACAGGGATTTACCAACTTTGAGGTATCCATACTTATGTAGCTAACTGTGCTCTGGATTTAATTCCCCAAAGCAGCAAGGACTCAATCTTCCTTGAGGTTTCTTTATTCAGGTGATATCTTAGATTGGCCCTGTGGCCCTTAGAGAGAAAAAAAAAGAGAGTGTGTGGAGTGGGGTAGAGGAGTTAGTAGATATTTGGAACCATCCAGGGACTGCTAGGTGGTATAATGGATGGAGTGCTGGCCCTGAGGCCGGGAAGACTCATCTTCTTAAGTTCAAATCTGGCCTCAGACACTTACTAGATGTGTGGTCTGAGCAAGTCTTAGACCTTTTTGCCTCAGTTTTCTCATCTGTAAAGTAAGCTGGAGAAGCGCTTCAGTATCTTTGCCCAGAAAACCCCAAATGGGTCACAAAGAGTCTGATGTGACTGGGATGACTAAACAACAACAAAATATTTGGAGGTAATGCTTCAGAGTTATCTTGTTTTGATAGCTATCTTCAAGCATTCAAAGGCCTGTCAAAGCAAATGAGGGACTAGAAATGCTCTTTGTGTGGACCCAGAGAGCAGAGCCAGGAACAATGGATGGAAGACGCAAAAAGACAAAATTAGGTTCAATAACGGGGGGGAAAAACCTTCCTAACCATTAGCACCATCCGTAAGTGCTTCAAAAACTTCATTAGAAGTTTTCAAATTAAGGATGGATGACCTGAATGTGGGAAATGTTGGGGAATGGGTTGAAATAGTTGACTGCTAATTCTGAGCCAATGGTGTATTCATACTTATTAGCACTAGGCTAAGGATACATATTGCTTTCATTGTCACGGGAAACATGTCATGTCTGTTCTCAAGAAATCCTACACCAACATCACACTGTGAATATTCTGTTGGCTTGGGTTGCTCCAAATTGTTGTAGCACATTTTTGGCATATTGTGGAAAAGAGACTCTAGTGTCTAATGCTGCCTTTAATCTCTTTACAGCTACATCAACATGGGATTAGTTTTATATTAATGATATATACAGTATTGATATGTACAACCATTAGTTGATTTGTGATGATAGGGAACAAACCTTACTTAAATAATGCTGTCTGATATTCATATGGCACTTTAAGGGTTATGAAGAATTTTTAATACATTAATTAATACTCATGATAACCCCATGAAATAGGTATCATGTGTATTACTCTACCCATTTCATGGAGAAGGCAGGAGAAGAATATCTGGAAATAACTGAGTGTTTGGAGACTGTGAATCAATACCATTAAATAACTTGATGTATAGTCAAGGATTTGAAAACAGGTACATCGTGCATCTGTAAAATAAAGCTTTTGGACTAGATTGCCTCCTTTGTCCCTGCTCTATGTTTATGAGGCAGCTAGGTGGCATGGTGGATAGAGTAATGTAGTGAAAAAGACCTGAATTCAAATCTAGTCACTTGATTGCTGTCTTCCTCAGTTCCTTCATCTGTAAAATGGGAATGATAATAATAGTTCCTACCTCCTGGGGTTGAAGAGGAGATCCAATGAGGTAGTATTTGTAAAATGCTTCCCAAACCTTAAAGTCCCATGTAAATACTGATTATTATTATCAGCAACTGATTTCAAGTTGCTGATTTAAGTTCAGCAACTGATTTACTATATACTGCCTCTTTACTAACAGTTTTGATGTCTGACTGCCTCAATCTGGTTGTATTTCCCTGCCTCAGAACTTCTGGCAGACCATTACATGTATATTCAGAATTAAAAAAAAAAAAACCAAAACTGGAGACACCAAAAAACTAGGGCTGCCAATCAAGTCAGTGAGGAAAGTTTTTCCATTAGAGACAGTGAGTGATACACTGCAATTTTGAGGGTCACAGACTATTAACTTCCTTGAGCAAAATTTTTGCCCAATTTCCTCACAACTCTTTGGGAAATGATTGATGGAAGGTGGAGCAGGTAATGAGTACTGTAGAAAGTCAGGGCCTAGAGTGCAGTAATGACCTGATATGCATCAGGGAGGAGTCCATTTCTGAACATTACTATGCAGGCGTGAAAACTCAAAGCTCTAGGTAGATGCATTAAGTTCATGATACCTGTGGACCTGGGAATAATTCCCTACCTGTGGGCAGGTGAATATTTGGCTACCTGCCTTACTTTACCTATTGGGTAAGATGCCATCTTCCACTGTAGTGATTCATCACT
>CM053600.1:114881773-114901443 GCA_028646575.1 Pseudocheirus occidentalis | reverse complement strand
GGGCTTTTTTCTTCTAGAGAATTTGTTGTTAAACATTTACCAGCACACTCCTGGGTCTAGTTCCCCCTATCTTGCCACGTCTGTAAGTACAGCAACCACTCACTCACAAGGCTGACCTTACTGCCAATCATCTCAGAAACTTGGACTTGTTCCATTTTTCTGTCCTGGGACTGCTTACTCCTCCTTAGGTAGTCTGGTGGCCCTCTGCTCCTGGGACTTACCTTATTGGTGCCAGATTTAGTGTAGACATCCAATTTACTTTAGCCCTATTAAGGCCTAGAACTGTCAAATACAACAGAGCCACTGGCTAGTAGCTTCTGCATCCCCAGTGGCAGGGGTTATAAGCATGCACTACCATGCCTGAACACACAAAATGCAGTCTCAAGGAAGCCAGAGTTGGTGACATTAACAAGTTCATTGCATTTAACACTGCAATCACTGAAAACACTTAAATGAATTCTTCTGCTCACTTTGGCTTGGGTTACTGGCCATCTCTCAGGATATTAAATTCTACATGGAAGTCTTGATAAAAATGAGATGCAACTGATTGGTCTAGTAAAAGACCCTTCTAACAATGAGTTTTGGCAAGTCACAGACCGAAAGAGGACAGGGAAAGATCCAGATGGTCCCTCTGTCCTCATTATTGGTGCTACTCTTGTTTTTTCTTTTTTTTTTTTCTTGGCTTTTTGGAAGGCAGTTGGGGTTAAGTGACTTGCCCAAGGTCACACAGCTAGTTTTTTTTGTGTTAAGTGCCTGAGGCCGGATTTGAACTCAGGTACTCCTGACTTCAGGGCCGGTGCTCTATTCACTGCGCCACCTAGCCGCCCCTACTCTTGTTTTTTCTATGAATGACTTGACCAAACTGCCCCTAGGAGATTAGCAAGAAATGGTCCACTTTAGTACTGATCTTACTCATTTCTGGTAATGGAACAGATATGGCTATGTCATTTCCCAGTCATTCAACAAGCATCTATTATATGCTCAAGATACACTGAACCAAACACTGGAGATGAAAAGAAAGGTCCTGCCTTCAAGTACTAACAAAACAAGCACAAGAGATCACATTCTAAAAAGGGAAAACATATAACATACACACACATGAACATATATGCGTATATATGTGTATGTGTGATAAATGTGTATATGATATGTGTATATGAATGTGTGCATATGTGTGTATACATACATGTGTGTGTATGCACACATACATATCCCATGGCTCAAAGGAACAATTTATGAGACTCTTCTCATTGAGTCAATGCCTTGCCCCTTTGTGAGGAATAGGCAGAATTAGTGAGAGCTGGAGAAAAGACTCTTTTGACTTCCAGAATTAAGAGAGAAGATGCATCATTTCAACTTCTCTTCAGGTCCCCGAAGGGAAAGACTGGGAAGAAACTGACATATAGAGGAGCTGGCAATCTCTATCATGTCTCTGTCTTCAGCTTGTTACACTAGAGACTTCAGGGAATTTCTTCTTTGGGACTCTCTTAGGTGAGCTGAGTTATCTCACTCCCAATGGGAGAGTTCTTTTACTCCATATACTAATACATATATATTAACTTATGTGCATTTTCTCTTATTTCTCTTCTCCTATCAACTTGGATAAATAGGTTTATTGTAATGTGTGTTCATTGCAGAATGGGAATCTGGTGGGAAGGCAGTCAAACTGGCTATATAGCTTGGGGCATTCCTTTCCCATTATAGAATAATGCTGAGGAGTATAGATTCAAACTAAAAATTACTTCCTCTAGTCTAGACTAACAATACTTAAGGCAACAGGTATATATCATTCTAGCTTGGTATCCTTTCTCTCTGAGGAGAGCCAAACTGGCTCCAACCTCCTACTTTCACTACTGGTGGGAATTAAAGTCTTCCTTGGAGAGGGGTGAAAAGAGAAGTTGTTAGAAATATATATTCTTGTCTCCTTGTGAGCTATATCTTGGCAGAGCCATGTGTACACATAACCAATATAGGTAAAAACAAACCAACCAAAAAAAACACCCCACATACCTACCACCCTTGGCATATAAACAACTATGCGCATCCAAAATATGTATAGGCTAGATTGAAGTTAATGTCAGAAGGAAGAGAATAGCAAAAGGGGGATTGGGAAAACCTCTTATATTTAGGTGGTGGGATTTGAGCTGAACCTTGAAGGAAACTAGGGAAGCTAAACTATGGAGGTGAGAAAGAAAACCCTTCTAGACATGGAGGATAACCCCTGCAAATACCCCAAGCCAAGAGGTGAAGTGTGACAGATAAGGAACAGCAAATAGTCTGGGGAAACTGAGCTACAGAGTGCATGGATAGCAGTGAAGTATAAGATTGGAATGGTAGAAAAGGGCCAGATTATCAAAGGCTTTAAAAGCCAAATATAGCACCTGATATTTGACCTTATAGTTAATTGGAAGCCACTGGAGTTCATTGAGCAGAGAGATAAAGTTCTCAAGATTTGTAGTTTAGGAGAATAACTTTTCCAGTTGAATAAAGGTAAGATTGGAGTGGGGAGACTTGAAACAAGAAGAGCAATTTGAAGACTATTGCCATGGTCAAGGTGAGAGATAATGTTGGTCTGTTCTAAAATATTCATTGTATGAGTAAAAAGAAGTGCTGTTGTGAAGATAGAAACAGAAAGTTTTGACTTCCCTTAGATTGAATATGTGGGGTGAGATCAATTAAGGAGTTAAGGATGACACTGAGGTTACAAGTCTGGGTGACTGAGAAGATTGTTGTAACTTTTACGATACTAGGAAAGGTAGGAAGAGGGGTCAGGGAAGAAAGATAATAAGTTCTATTTTGAACATATTGATTTTGAGATATCTGTAGACAAGAGTCAACAAACTACAGCCTGTGGGCCAAATCCTGGACTCCATCTGTTTCTGTATAGTCAGAGAACTAAGAAGGATCCTTACACTTTTAAAATACAATATAGTTTTATTTACAAATGTGAAAACCTGATTAAGTCACAGAGCTCTTAACTCACAGAGTCATATGAAAACAGTATGCCAAATTTGGTCAACAGGACATAACTCGCCAACCTCTGCTATAGTACAACCGATTCAAGAGGTCCCAAAGACATTTGGTAAAGAGGGATTGGAGCTCAGGAGAGAATTTGGGACTTATATTTACAGATCTGGGAATCACTTGCATGGAAGTGATCATTGAAACTATTGAACCTAGTGAAAACACCAAGTAAGAAAAGAAGGCCCATGCCAGAGCCTTGAAGGATACCAGTGTTAATTTAGCATGACCAGGAAGAAGATCCACCAAAAGAGAATGAGAAGGAACAGTGTGATGGGTAGGAGGAAAAGCAAGAAAGCAGCGCCATGAAAATCTGGAAAGGAAAGAACATAGAGGAGGTAGTGAGCACCAATGTCAAGGATGCGAAACAGTCAAGAAGGATGAGGATTTTTCAAAAGGTCATTAGAGCCAGCGATTAAGAGATTATTGGTAATTCTAGAGAGGGTAGTTTATGTAGAATGCTGAGACTGGAAATCAGGTTGCCAAGGGAGAGGATAGAAGTGGAGGCAGCAATTATAGACCGCTTTCTCGAGAAATTTAGCCAAGAAAAGGAGAGAAATCAGATGTTAGGTATGGATGGATAAAATGAGTATCTTTTTAAGGATGCGGGGGCAGGGTAAATGGTCATGTTTATAGGCATCAAGGAAACATCCAGCAGTTAGTGAGAGACTGAAGATTAGTGAAAGAATAAGGATATAGCTGCTGGTGAATGTAAGATGGGACGGGATGGGTTGAGGTGGGATGGGATCAGAGGTGCATGTGGATGGGTTGGCATTGATTGGCAAGAAGAGTCACTTCATCATGTGAGACAGAAGAGAAAGAGGACACCGAAGAGGAAGGCATGTGAGTAATATAAGAAGAGAAAGAGGGGAGGTGAGGGAGAGCTCAGTGAATGGCCTCAAGTTTTCAATCTTATTGTGCTCTGCTACTTTCAAGTTTCGTAGAGAAGGTGAAGTTTCCATTTCCTCTCCTAATGTACTAACAATGGGCTGTCTTTCTATTACTCATTTGATCCAACTTGTATTTTTATGATGTGAAACTGCTTGTGACCATATAAGGAACCAAATATTTTTCATAGCCTCCTTCTTTAGACTTTTTCACTTCTAATTTCTTTACTTAAACCTTTGTAAGAAAAATTTTGAAAGATATGAATTTTTTTATTTTGTTCCTTATGCTGCTTTCACTTCTTATATCATTAGCCTTTTGACTTTTGCTTTCAATTACTGATATACTTTTGTTTTCTAGGTTCCTTCCTATACATTTCTTTTTTATTGCTCCTCACTAGATTTATACCGTTCAAGCTTTCTGCTGCATGTACCAACTAAATAAATAATGATGTAATCTCCATTTTCCAAAAGTCACTTCAGTGATGGCGTCTGACTCCTATTCTTAGGGATATGCATTAATAACTCCCTCTTTCTTGTTATGGCACTTACCATGGCTACAATCACCATACATGCTGTGTGATGGTCTTGGAGAATTTTCATACTTTTTGTTAAATACTGTGGGGAAAAATATATTTATTAAAGACATTTATATTACTTATAATAATATATTAATTATATTATAATATATAATTAATAAAATTATAATATAATAAGTATAAATATACCAGTACTGGTATCAACACTGGTATAAATATAATATACCAACACTGGTATAAATATAATAATATATTATAATATATAATAATAATATATAATTATATTATTATTATTACTACTTTATTTTGGCATGAGAGTTAGTTTGATTTATGGCATTCAACTCAAAAAGAGCTTTTGGAGATTCCAGTCTAAGTCCTCCCATCTCCTTCTCAAAAATGTTTTGAAATATCAGTGGTATTTTTTTTGTCTCGTGTTTTATTTACTGATTATACTTTGTGGAGTTTGTAGCAAATGAGAATTTTCAATATCCTCAGGGTCTTTGTCTTTTCCCTCATCAGATTTCAGTTTGCCAATTTCATCTCTTGTTTTTATTTTAGGTTTTAGGATAAGTTTGTTAATATTGTTGCTTGTTTATTTTATTACCCTGAATTGGTCAGCAATATATTATAGTGTGACTTAGGGTTGAAAGTAACTGTTGACAAAAAGCAGTATTAAACTTTTGACTATAACTGCTGTGGTAGGTTCTTGACTTTGTTATGATATCATGCTGGAATAAAATACAAATATTTATATCTTCATTTCATTTCACATACGCTTGTTTGCCTGACTGACTTGATGATCAGCACAATCTGCACTCATGCTTTTCCATTAGATGTGACATCTTGTATTTCAGATTTATTCCAATGTATCTTACATTATCCTGGTCCCAGAACACACACAAAAAAGAGTCACTCAATTAGCCATCCACAGCGTCAAGCTGATTATCCTGACTGTCTCATATTGGGACTCTATGCCATTCCCTCTATTTCATAGATTCAAAGTAGTTTCATCACATGAACTGGGGTTTTAGCTCAATCAGTGGTTTCACCAAACAATAACTGGACGGAATTTCATAGTTCCTGCCAAACCTTCATAACTATCATGGCAGTCATAGGGCTTCCATAATTCTTATTGTATACCATCCTAGGAAACATTCCCATACTTTATCATTGGTCTTCCCTCACAATATGGACAACTGGCTTGTCATTATCATTCTCATTACCCCATTCTCATCTTTTTCCATGATGTTCAAATAAAAAAGAATGCAGGGACAAGTCTCTATGCTACTATTATTTTTTTGTAGTCAATATTCTATGGACTATTGCAGAAGTGGATAAAATAGTTTGTTGTGTATGTATGTACATGTGGTTTAATACAATTATTAGAATTTAGCCTCATTCTCTGTAGGTTCACTGAAAGCAACTTCAGTACAATTACAGAAGCAGATGGGATGAATGGGTTTTTACCTAACTCATCCTATTCTCGTTTTCTCTTTTTAATCTCTTTTTGACCTGTTCTTTGGAAGTTTCTCATTCCACATAGCTTAGAGATAATGATTATTTGTGAGGTGACACCTATTTAAGAAGTTGTTCTTATTTTTTTTTAATCAAAGATGTCTTTGATTATGAAGAACAATTCAGCTCATGATTAATGTTTGATTACTAGTACTTACTTAGGATGTTTTGTGGTCTGTGTTTGTAGTATAGCTAGTGTTCATCTGTTAGTTCATGAAAGACAGCGAATTTCTAATGAATAATTCTAACCACCAAGTCGTGTATTGTTAGGTATTTGGTAAGTGTTCAATTTGTAGTCTTTAGTGACAAGCTTTCTCTACCATTTTCATGTATAATCTATATTGAACACTAAGTCTGGGCTCCTCAGAACTTTCTGATGGCAGTGACCTGATTCTGAAGAGTCACAATAAGCCACACTTCTCCCACAAACAAATCTTTATGAAAGTCACTTTTTTGCACATTTCTTTGTTGACATATTGTTGACTGAGTTCCAGGATATCGCCAATGGAGAGCTTTTTTATTTTACTTTTGAATATTAGCTATGAGGCTCCATTTCAAGGAAATGACTTATGTTTATATTCCATAAATCCAAAGGTGGGTAACTGTTTTCAGACTTCATTATTGCTACATGAAGTTATATCTGCTTATTATTACAATGACACTTTTTATGATTGTTGTTATTTAGACTTTTGGAATCATGATCATAATTATAGTCTACTAAAGCAAGAGAATGCTATATCATGTGCTTAAAGCCCTATGAATGATTGCTCCAAAAAAGTACTTTCTACACAAAGCTCCCTTGGAAACTATGAATATTTTATTGTCCTAGAACAAGAATTAATAGAGTTAAACAATTTTAAGAAGTAGGTTTTTAAAAATTATTTTTAATAAATTCCTTGGACTTGGTAGCCATTCGATAAATGTCTGTTGAATTGAATTCCTTAATGGCAAGTTTAAGTGAAAATAAAAGTTCAAAAAAAGTTCAGGGCCCCTTGAAGGACTTTTTAATGTTGGAACTTTCAGTGTTAAGGGTTGTTGTTTTGTTTCATCTGTTATACATTAACCTGAATTTGGTAAGAAGTACACCTTTCGAAAGCTGCTATTTATGCTTCCTAATTGTAACAAATAAGTAGGACTTTAAACATTTCCTGAAGTAATAACTGTATTTCAACAACATGAGTTTTAGCCCATTTAGAAATATGATCATACAATTAGTAGCCAGCAAGCTATGAAGGACAGGTGTGCCTCACTTAGAGAAAATGTCACATAACAGATTTGCAGTTTAGGAAGCCAGTGGAGATTTACCTCAAGGTCCCTTCAGAAACTGAATCCAATCATTCTGTAGGGACTTTAATTCATGCTCCAGTTTTCCAAAATGTAATTATATGTAGTTTCTATGTTAAATATGCATTTGACTTTTTAGGAAAGTGGAAACTACAGCACAATTTTGTTTAAAAACTAACTTCTGTTTAATTGTGTTTTTAAATGTTCTGATTTTTAAAAATGCTCTTTTAAACAGCATGTTTTACGGAATGTTATGGGAGTAACATTCACATAATTTGCTGTGACTTGTAAACTACTGAAGCCAGAGATACTAATAAAGAAACTCAAATTCACCTGTTGTGATAAATGGATAAATAACAATTAAAGTAGCTCAAAAATTCAGTGTTTACAAAGCTCTTTGCAGTAACCTTGTAAGAAGGGTAATATGTTATTTTCCTCATTTTTCTTTGAAGAAACAGGAACCTTAGAAAAGGAAAGCGATGGATAGGGCAGGCACTAGACTTGGAGTTAAGAAGTTTGAATCCAGCCTCAGAGATTGAAGAGCCCCATGAGCCTGGGTAAATCACTTAATATCTGTTTGCCTCAATTTTTCCATCTGTAAAATGGGACCACAATAGCACCTACCTCCCAGGGTTGTTGTGAGGATCAAGTGAAATAATAGAAGCATTGAGCTCAGGGCCTGGCACGTAGTGAGCCCTATATAAATGTCAGCTATTATTATCATTATTACTTAATGGCTTCCTGCCTCAGTTTCCTCATTTGTAAATGATAATAACATTAATACTTCTTTCTTGGGGTGGCTGTGAGGAAAAAAAGGAGGTCATATTTGTAAAGCACTTTGCAAAGCTTAAAGTGCTATACAATATTAAGTACAATTATCATTTACCCAAATGCTTTTTGACTTTTAAGTGGCAGAACAAGGACTAAATTTCTGGTCTTCTAATACCAAGTCCATTGTTTTTTCCATCTAACAGCTTGTTTGTGGTTACCAGGATCTTTGTAAGAATCAAAAGAGATAATGTCCTTAAAGTAGCTTTTAAACTGCAAAGTACTGTATAAATATAAACGATGGTTATCATTATTATTCATTATGAAACTCTTCCTGATTGGAATGACAATTTATTTATTTATTTATTTTTGCTTTCAGTTGGCCAAAGAGGATAAAGAACCTTAGAGCAGAACCAAACCCAACGGCAGAAGGAAAGACGTTTTTTTTCTATACAAAAAGCAAATACAGGAGAGTCAGGATAAGCTTGGAGTGAGTAACGTAGAGAAAAATGATGTTGTCTGAGGCAGCTGGGTGATGTGGTGAAGGAAGCTTTGGACCTGAAGTCAGGCAGAACTAAGTTTAAATACAACCTCAGACTCTGACTAGTTGTATGACCCTAGCCAAGTCACTTAACCTCTTCCTGCATCAGTTTCCCCATCTGTAAAATGAGTGTAATAATAACATTTACCTGCTAGCATTGTTGTGTGAATAAAATGAGATAAATCTGTAAAGTACTTTACCAACCTTAAAACACTATTATTAAACAAATAATTAATTTAACTTCTCTGATAATCTAAAAGCAGTTGTAATTTTTTGTTTTAAATCATTGCCCGTTTTGAGGAACTGTCTGCCTCAGAAACCATGTTGCAAAAAGCATGAGAAAATGAGTATATATCGCAAGGATTTTGAACAGAAGTGGATTCAGTGTAGGTGGCAGGTGTCTGGTTCACCTACTGAGTAAAATGCATGAGCTTTGTGATAGCCTGTGACCACTCAGAGGCCTTTTCACTTATTTCCATATGAACAGCAGTATTCTGGATGCTTGAGGTTGTGAAAAAAAATGACCTTTGGCTAAAAGAGGCATTAATCTGTTTTTTAAACTTTTCCAAGAAACTAGAGAGGGACCATTAGACTCGACTATGAAAACTGCCTAGAGCCATGAGAATTTATTTCTTAGTGAATTTTGTGAACATAGTTTTCTTCTTATCTGGTAAAGAAGAACGGTATTAAATTATGATTGATGGGGGGAGAGGCAAGAAACTTATTTGGTGCCCACTCCATGCCAGGCACAGTCTCACATGTTATATAGATATCTAACTTGAACCTTGCTTCTAACTACCCTACAATTCTTTAAAATCTGCATTTTGAATCCACCTAAGGGGAGCCTTCTTTTCATTGCTGCTGTTTTATTTAATTTATTTATTCTTAGACTGATTTATGTTATTATACCAAGTCTTGTGCTTCTCTGGTGATTCCCACCAAAATGAAAAGGCTTTGAGTTTGTTTGTTTGTTTTAGTAATTTTTTCTCACTGTTACCTGGAAAGAAAATTTTTAACATTCATTTCTTTATTATTTTGAATTCCAATTTTTTTTCTCCCATCCTCACCTCTCCCCTCCCTTTGAATGAGGCTATCTAAGTAACCTCTGAAAGTATTACTATATTATATTATAGAGTGTGGAAACTAGTTCCATCTCCCACCACCATGCATTTGCACAGGCTATTTTCCCATTCCTGGAATACTCTCCCACCTTACCTCTATTTCTTAAAGCACCCATCTCCCCTCAAAACTGCTGGAATGCTATCCCCTTTAAGAGACCTTTCCAAATTGTTCCAACTGTTAATGTCCACTCTGCAACACTATTTTCTGATTTTGTTCTTTTATGTTATCCTCTCTGTGAGTGTGTATTGTCCCAGGAGAATGTAACTTCCTTGAGAACAGGGATGTACAAAAAAATTAATAATGTTATTATTATAGAATTTTTTAAAAAGTTTCAGTACTATAAAGGGTGAACTTCAAAAGATCTGGAAAATTCTCTTATGTGAGAACTTCATTTCTACTGTGATCCTATAAATAAGAAAATTTACATTCTATCAGAAGAACTAGAATGTAAGCTTATTGAGGGAAGGAACTGTTGCAATTTTGCCTCTGTATCTCCCACAACTAGTACAGTGCTTGGCTTATAGTAGGCACTTTATAAATGCTTGCTGAGTGATGGATTCCTCACCCACTGATCACTAATTAGGTATTATAACCCCACTTAGGATAGATTACAATCATGCAGAAGCTAGGTCAGTATAATGTAGTTTTAAGTCTAATACACACAGGTCTAAAACCACTAAAACCATAATAAATTCTTATTCATAAAAGACACTTTTAGACATGTAATTGTGTATGGTTCTTCACAAGATAATATACAAAGATAACTTCTTGTGATGGTTTATTCTGTATGATTCATTAAGTACCCAAGTTCTATCCCATTATCTGGGCTTAACAACTCTTTGCTGAGCTGATCTGAATTGCATTTGGCTCAACCCTCCATTCATAGTACCCAGGAAACCTTTATCCTATACAACCTAGAAAACAGACACCATACCCTCTCCTGACCACATACAGTAAACATTTAGGGAAGATTTTAACTGAAGAACCAATAAACAGATAATTCCTGGCCCCAAAGGGCCCACATCACAAAGTTCCCCATTGTCACTTACAAACCCCAGTAGAAGAATTGCTCTCACTAATGCTCCCCATAGATCTCATGACCCCCCTGCTGTTCTTTGCTGCTTTCCACTGGTTTTTCCTCCATGGTGTTCCTACCATAGCTCCCAAGAGTTTCCATGCACACAGAAAAAAGTCCAAAGAGGGATTTCAGAAATGCAATCCAATGTCATGGGTGTCTCTGTCACAAACTCCATTTTCTTTCATGTAGGGTGAATAAAACTAGGATGTCCTTTGAATATTTTGGCAGCAAAATTTTAACCCAAAGCACCAGAAACCATCTTTCCAGTGGCCACTGATGTACCCCAAGTGTTGTCCCAATCTCTTTTCCATGAACACTTGAGTAGGATTATTCCAATCACCCTAATGTGACTGAAGGATGAGAAATCCTAGCATAGGCTATGAAAAGAAAAATAAAAACAAGGAAATGGAGTAGGCCTTATGACCCCTGCCCTCTGGGAGCTTGTCATCAGATTCATTTGGTTTTCAAAGCACTAAGAAGAAATAATTTTCCATTAGTGACTTATCTAAAATGGCAAAAATAAAATTTTGGAATACAAAGACAAATAATTCCTTGGCTTGTGCAACTGGAAAGTTTTTATTTCATTGTTTAATATTTGTTTTACTAATTCTTATATGTCTCTGTTGCTTGTGTTTGCTATTCAATTACTAATACATTTTTAGGTCTCTAAAACTTTTAACCTTTAATGTTCACAATTTCAAGTGGATTTCAATAATCTTTTTTCATTTACCTGGTATCTAGAATGAGATCTTCCATCAAAAACTCTTTCAAATAGTCCATACTCCTGGTTACCTATGGCCAAGTGATCTGCCTTTCAAAGATAATCAGAAAAGCCTGTGTAAATAGCCTGTGCAATATTCATTTTACAGGGAAGGGAAAGCATATGTATTTAGAGAAACAGGAGAGTAATAGATTTTAATAAGCCATAGTCTTTTGAGGAATGTAAGAATTTACATATAATATCCTTTGTTTTTTGGATAAGGAGTAAATTTGGTCCCCATACTTTCCTCTCACTCTCATTCTTTCATGCTTTCTCTTGCAAAGGAAAGACTTTCTTTTTTTTCTCTTTGTGTCCTCAGTGACTAACACAGTGCTGGGCGCATGTCAGACTCTTAATAAATTCCAGTTGATTTATTGATTTTACACTTCTGGACACAGGTAGGAAGCAAAAATTTCAGACCACTTGGCATCTTGTCTATGAGTATTAAGTGAGGTGACATTTATTGAGCATATACTTAATGATAAGAATCAGATGAGAGAAAGCCCAAAGACATAGAAAACATGGTCCCTACCCATGAGCTACTTACAGATTGCAAAGCCCAAGAGATATTCCCCAACCAACTTTGCACACCTAAGAGGGTCTTAGTAGTTTAGGTACAAGCGCAAAACTGAGGAACAGAACTGGAAGAGGCCTTAAAAGTCATTCTAGTCTGACCCCAACCTCTCATTTTACAGATGAGAAAACTAACAGCAAGAAAGGTCTAGAACTTGCCAAAGGCCACAAAAGTATTAAAGCACAGAAACAAGGATCTATCACTGCATTTTTCAGTACTCTTTCCTCTTCACCATGTGGTCTCTACTTACGTCTAGCACTAGAGCCTCTGATGCTAACTTCTCGCTTTCCTAATAGCCTTGCAAATTTCTGAATCACTGGTGGGAACAAGGTTATGAGTTGCATGCAGTTGTTACAGCTCATTTCATTGGCTTAATTATTCCTACAGTTTACCAAATCCTGAGAGGTAGTATTTTAGACTGAATACAATTTAAATTCCTGGGGGTGGTATTCATGACGCAAAAATACAAGCTCGTTCTCAATGACATAGCAACCAGAGTAGCTACATTCATTTCATGCTATCCACTTTTCAAAAGCAAAAACAAATCCAAAGAAGCTTTGGGGGGAATCTTGCATCAGGTTTGCACAATTATAGCATCCTCGGGTGCTTCTTAGTATTAATTATATCAATCATGTTATAAAAAGATTTTGAGGTAAGGCTTTGCACATTCCATTCACGCACTGCAGTGATTAATTCCTATTGCTGCTCAGTCACTTGTTACTTTATTTTTAGGGGCAAATTTATAGCAAGCTCCTGGATCACATGTACAATGGTATTTGAAATATCTGCAGCTGCTTACATAGCAGAAGTTCCAAGCCACATTCCTGTTGTGAATCATAGGTTTCTGAGGACAGTGCCACAAGCATGGGGGGGGGGGGGGTTGAGGGGGGCTGTGTGGGTTGAGGGAAGGTAGCTTCTACTTATGGAACTGCAGAAAAGCACCTTTAGACAATTCCTAGTGTCCCCTAATTGGGACTCAGTCAACTTGGGTTACCTTGTTGTTAGCTAGGTAGAGCTAGCTGCTAGTACAACAAAGAATACTTATTATCTCAACATTCATGACAATTTTTTTTAATTCAGTGGGTCTAAACCAATCTGAAAGGTCTCTTTCAGCCCTAAAATTCTGAGACTCCATGTTCCCCATTGTATATTTCCATACTCATCCTTTCCAAATCTGCAAAGACTCAGTTCAGCAACCGTACCCTGTTTCTTAACCATTTGACCGCAAGTGCCACTGTCTCATCACACCCAGACATTTTGGAGTTGCTGTCTTAGAAGAGGAGCAGGCAGTTAGACTCAGGTGGTGTTATTGACCAACTTCTCAGTTAAAGGGAAAGGCATTTGAAGGAACAGGTGTATTGAGTCTGTTCTAGCGATGTCAAAGAGGACGCTTTAAATACCTTTAAAAATATCCTAATCTTTAGAAAAAGGACCTCAAGCTAAGACAGAATCAGTCTCAAGGAGAAAGGGAAAAGTTTCTTCAGGAGTAGGCAGGCTAAAATCACAGGAAGGCACGAATCTAGTTTCAGTGAGAATAGATCAATAAGTCAAAGCAATCAATAGCATTTATTGAATGGCCATTGTGTGCAGAGGACATGTAAGAAACAGTCCCAGCCCTCGAGTCAGTGTTGATTTGGCTAGGAAAACAGAAAACACCAAAATTTACTAGAAAATACATGTAGAGAATCAAATGATTATTGTGCATATGGTTTATATAAGTGCTGAGGAAATATAAAAGTGAGAAATCCTAAGAATCATGGTTAATTGTGGCAGACTTCCTAGAGAAAGGACTTCCTATAGGGAGTATTGAAGGCAAAGTAGAGACAGTAAGCGGGAGGGGGAAGAACATATATTTCACGTAAGTGACCAGCTCTGTAACTTTGGACAAGTCACTTTACCACCACCTTCAGGCTTCAGTTTTCCCATCTACAAAAAGGGGGAGTTGGATTAAATAATCTCTTAGGTCCTCTCTAGTTTTTAATCTTTTAAGTCTATGCACAGAGGTACAAAGTAAGAATGAACAGTGATTTCACAAGAGTAGAAGAAAAGCTTCATTGGGTAGATGTAGTCCTGTCCAATTATTTCTTTAGAAGAATATGTTGTCACTGGAAGGATAATTGTTTCTTCAACTCCATTAGCTAAATTGTCTATTTCATTACAAACTAGGGGAGCAATAAAGCTTTTGTTTTTGTTCTACCCTTGGAGGAGAAGGGCATCAGTGGACATAGGAAGAGATGATGCTCCAAAATAAAAAAAAAACAAGGTCTTGGAACAAGTTTTCCAATAAAAGGATGGAAGCAAAGGGAACATTAAGATAGCCGCAAAGTTACAATAAGCAAAGGAATGTGTGATGAGTCATTATATTAGAGTCCCAAATTGTACTTAGAAATACTCATATTAGAAAGGAATATGGTAAGTGTGAACAAATCAAAATTAGATAGGAAATATAATGTAAAGTTTCATTAGAGAATAGTTGGACCAGAATAAAAAAATTTTTTAAAAGATGGGTCAATCACATAAGGGAGAACTCATGTGGTCCACTGATAGCTACTCAATGCAAAGAAGAGGAATGCCCCAATTTATTATGTTGGCTTCTAGTGGTAGATTTATGGGAAGACATAGATAAGAGGCACTCAAGACAGACAGGGATGGATAGGCTGCCATCTCCAACTTTGGAAGAAGTTCGCATATCTGAAAGGAATAATATGGACCAAGATATCTACCTTCTTCTCCCCCACCAACATGGGTTAGGAAAAGGACTGGATGATTAGTGGAGCAAGGCTCAAACTGTGTCTCCTTGCTGGTGTCCTTTAGCTACTTTGACATGGCTTCTTTATCACCTAAGAGCATAAAAGGTCCCACTAACATGGGATCTGGGCCATCCAAATTGGTGTATGTCTGAAGACCATGGTAGTTACCACATCCTGACCTGGCTGAATTGATACATTTACATATGGAGATCAGAAGACCATCTATAGTAGCTTAATATTGTATCCTTGCTAGGTTACAGATAAAATTTCTTTTGTTAATTGCTTGGTGACCTACAAGTGCCTCATTTCATCATCAAATCTGAACTGACATAATATAATATGAACCCCAGGCCCAACTCAAGTATCTTATCAATGAGATCAGAACTCTATTTCCAGTATTGGAATATATATGTGTTGAATTTTAAGGTTTACAAAAAGACTTCACATAGATTGTTTTATTTGATACTGATTGCCTGTTGCTCAGCCATTTGTGCCTAAACACTTTTGGGTTAATCCATTGAAAACTCACCAAGTTGCTTTATTTCAGACTAGGAACATGGGAAGTTAGACCTAAGTGCTACTGTTAACCAACTTCTTAGTTAAGTTAAAAGGCATGAATTGTAAAGGTGAATTATGTCTCCTTAAACAACATCATTTTATGTCTGCCAAGTGGGTAATGAAAGCATTATTATATTCCATTTTTCAGGTGGGGAAACTGAGACTTCAAAAGATGGAACTTGCTCAAGGCCACATTGTTCTATACAATACACCACAGCTAGACTTGGCAGGGCACGAGGAAATTTTTTTTTCTTAATTCCATTTGAAAAATACCAACTTTGTCTTGCTGAACTATGACCTTGCCTAGACAGTCCATCATACAGATTCGTTTGGCTAGAGAAATAGTAATAATATTAACTTTTTATTCTTATGTTGCTTTTAAAACTGTACAACATACATTATATTTATAAAATTATTGTACAATTTTTAAAATGTCTCCTTATAAACTGATATAATCTTTACAATGAACTTGCAAGGTAAGGAGAACTGGTATATTAGTCACATTTTACAAATAAAGGGTCTAAGATTAAAAAAAAAATTAAATGGTTTTCTTAGGGCCGCAAAACATGACTGGAGTAGAAGACCAAGGTGGAAGGAGGCAGAGTTTGGGGAGAGGTATAATTTGGGGAAGGAAAGGCAGAGTAATACAAACTTGGTCTTGCAAAATAAAATATGGTAGCAATTCAGTGTGGCCCTTTTAAAATATGAAGCAAAATTGCAGCAATATTGATGAATGAGTGTTGGAACATCCAGGACAATGGTACCTTCAATGCCCAGAGGCTGGATCTGTTTGGGGCTGAGGGTCTGAACCAGAACAACCCTGAGAGTTCTAAACTTAATACTTGGCTGGGAAGTAGCTTAGGCTATATCAGTATCTTAGCTACTTTAGGACCCACAGCAGTGTAAGCCCCGGCTGGTATCTAATAGCTATGGACGGAGCTGTCAATCATCAGGTCTTATCCATGATATTTGTTGAATGGCTCTTTTATTGCAAGGATAATCCAGTCCTGGAACTGCACACTGCCTGCAGATGTCACACCAGAACAGGTCGTTGCTTTGTGCTTTCCTCCCCCTGGTTACTCATTTCTTTTTTTTTTCATTTTCTTTTTATTTATTAATGTTTCTTTTTAATTTTTACATCACATTCATTTCCTAATATCATTCCCATCTTCTACTCAGTGAGCCTTCTTTGAAATGAAGATGGAAAAAGAAAATAAAGCAGTTTTTAAAAACTACACAGCTACAATGCCTGAGAGTATATGCAGTATACCATACTCATAGAATCTGTACCACCTTACCTCCCCCAATCAAATATGAAGATTGAAAGGGAAGAAGGTCACATGTTTTCTCAACTCTTCTCTGAAGTCAAGCTTGGTCATTATAATTACTCAACACAGTTTCATTTTATTCTTCTTTCTATCCATGTGTCATTGTGTATATTGTCCCCTTATTCTGTTTACTTCACTCTGCATCAGTTCATATAAGTCTTCCCATCTTTCTCTGAATTCTTCATCTTTGTTATTTTTTACAATACAATAATATCCTATTACTTCCATATACAATTTATTTGGATATTCCAATAGATAAGATTTATGTTCAATTCTTACCTGCCACAAAAACTGCTGCTATAAATATTTTAGTATATTTGAAATGTTTCTTCCTGGTTTTGATCTCTTTAGATTATATGCCTCACATTAGGTTTTCTGGGACAAAAAGGCACGGATATTTTAATCACTTTATTAACATTATTTAAATAGCTTTAGAGAAAAGAAGCTAATTTACAACTCTACCAAAAATATATTAGTGAATACTCCTTTTTTTTTTAAAGAAGATTGCACTGTTTGATTTTTTTAAGTTCTGCTTCTGGGGAAACTGTCTAATGATATGTGTACATATGCACACACATGTGGAATGTATATGTGTATGTACACATTTCCCTACCTTTCAATTGCCACTAACATCATTTGTTCTCTCAATAATTCAAGCCAGGAACATTGCCATAGCTTGTCAGCTTCTCCCATTCCAATTTATCCTTCATATCCTAGCCAGTGGAATCTTTCTAGAACACTACTCAAATTGTTTCACTTTCCTGAATGAAATAGTGGTTGGCTCCCCCTTGCTGATAGGATAAAGTCTTGAAAGTAAAGGCATTCTGCAACCTAGATATAAAGCCAGAGCACCTGGGTTAAATCCAAGCACCATTATCCATGTCACCTTGGGCAATTCACTTAACCTGTTTGATCTCTTAGCTTCAGTTTCTTCCCAAGCGACAGAGCTGGACTAGATCTTCAAAAATCCCTTCCACCTTTAAATTTTGTGATCCCCTAAGTCTCCCTTCCTTTCTCTATGACCTTCCAGCCTCTACACATGGATTTTCCCACTCATCCTTCAAAGCTCTTATTCAATCTGCTCCCCCTCTCTCCTGAGTAACCAGGCTCACAGAGATCTCTTCTTCCTCACAAGTAACAAACACTTCTTAAATGCTTTCCCATTCACTTATCCAGCTCTCCTAAAGTACTTGTGCTTGTATTGGCATAAAGTACTTGTATTGGTAGGATTATTTATTTTTTAAAATATTTCTTGCCCCACCAGCTACATTGGACTTTGCCTGAAATTGGGTGCTGTATCTTATCTTCAGGGTCCAGTGGTATAAAGTGAGGAGTCCTGGAGTTATAATGCAAAGATCTGGGATTTATTATCTGTGTGAACCGGGTAAATCACTTCCCTTCCCTGAGGTTTCTTATCTCTAAGGTACAACACCTGAATTACTTACTTCACTGGGTTCTTAGGAGAAAAGTGTTTTGTAAATCTCAAAGATCTCTAGAAATGTGGTCTATTGTCATGCCTCACATGGTAGGTGCCCACAAATGTTGGTTGATTGACTGTTCAACACACAGGCACATACACTTATTCAAGTTTTGGTTTCTGAAGATGATTCTACTAACAGAGGCTGCCATTTGTATCTGTGGATGAAGGTTAGAAGGAGGAGGTGAGGGAGGAGAGTGGCTGGAAATAAAATACACAGAGAACCAAAATTTTTTTTATTTGTCCATGCTGTGCACATGTGAGGGTTTTCCTTTGATTAGCTGTAGCTGCTATTTGAAGAGTCTGTTGCAGTCTGCAAGCCTGCCTCTACCAGACTCAATTGGCTGGAAGCCCCTGCTAAAGAGAGGCACTCTACTCCTCAGAGCTGCGTGCTGGGCCAGGCCTGTCTGTCAGCTGCAGTTGCTTTGCAGCCATCCGCAGAGATGCTGGAGCACGGTTCCTTCCCCCACCACCCAACCTCAAGCACATCTTCAGAGCATTCCTTCTGTCCTATCTGTTTTCATTCTCACCGCTGCAGTTCAGGCAACAGCTGCAGGAAAATCTGTCTGTTGTCTGTTCTTCAAACAGGTCCAGCCCAGCAGAGAGAGCTCTGTTATGATGACCAGCAAAACTGGGCGCATGACAGATGCTGCTTGTGTTCTGGAGCAAAGAAGGAGGAAGGGCGCGGGTATAGCTGAAAGAAAAAAGGAGGGAGTCTGGCCTAGGCAAGCGCAGGTGGCACAGACCTCATGCAAGTAGTACGGGTAACATTATACTTTTAAGGGCACTAGTGATCTTCAGAACTAATTATGAGGTTAATTTATATATTGATAGAAATAATATCCACATAGACACACACACACGTGTGTGTTTGTATGTACAGCACTGACTACACTGCCCCACTGCCTGAAGGACCCTCCTCCAGACGGTGCAAGGGCACCCTCTCTGGTACCCTTAATGGAGGCTGGGCTGTCCAGACCCTCTACCACTGACTCCAGCCCCCACCTCTCCCAGTCATAGGGTTATATGGGTCCTGCACCTTAGTTCCATATAATCGCTTATCAGTGAGGTTAGTTTTTACAAAAGAAAATTTACTTCAAAGATGAACTCACTCCCCAACGTGCAGGCGGGGTTTAATCTCCTCTGCCCCATACCACCTCGGGCTCTGAAAATGGGAAGGGGATCAGGTTCACAGTCTAACTCAGATTTTAGATATAACTTTCTATATTGCATCGGCCTGAGTTCTAAGACCTTCCTTAGACTCAGGTCCCAGCACCCTGGCTTCTCAGGCATTCCCCACCAGTGGATTTAGTGGAGGTTGCCGCCTTCACCTGAAGCCACAAAGGCCAAATAAAACTGACCAAGAGAAACAGAAACATCCCAATCCATGGGGCCTAAAAGGAGAGATGAAGGAAAGTATCTCCGACTCTCAGTTCAGTTCATGGCACCTGCACTGTGGGTGAATTCTGTT
>CM053600.1:114811947-114881273 GCA_028646575.1 Pseudocheirus occidentalis | reverse complement strand
TTTTTTTTTTTTTAGCTCTGTGAAACTCTGCTTCCAGGGGGGAAAGCTCTGTTCCAAATCGCTGGGGTTTTCCCAGCTGCCAGAGCTATTAGGGGGATGTTGCAAGTATCCCCAGCTTTAGCTTGCTGAAAGTGCACCCCAGGACCACCACCCAATTCCATGATCAGGATCCAGGCCACTCAACGCAAGAGCACTTGACCCTGATCAATTGATTCAGCCCCCCTGTGGCGTCCGCAGGCCAGGGCCTCTGAAGCAGCCCAGTAGGGGCCACTGCTGGTTCCAGCAGTTCCCTTTCCCATTGCTTCCTTGCCCTGGGGGCAGATTGGCCCAACTGCTTTTCCTCCCCCAAATTAAGTTTCAAAGTTTAGCTTTCACTAACTGTCTCTGATCCTGGTTTGCTGGATTTTAAGATCCCCTCAGGTGCTTTAGATCTTCTCTGAAGTAGACTCATGCTGGGACTTGGGAGGCTTGGCTCCTCCTGGCCGCCCTGGGGCCTGGCCGCGTTTTGGTTGTTGGGCTGGACTGGTCTCAGCTCCCGGCCTGCCGGCCTGCTGGATGAGATCCTCCTGCCTAGCTGCCCCTCTCCAATCCCTGTTTTTCATGCCTTGGTAGATGTGGAGGTGCTGGAGGCAGATCTTCTCTCCTGAAGACTGGCTGTGGCATGGCTCGGCTTGGCTCAGCTTGGCTCCTTCCACCACTCCAGCCTGGCCGGGTCTTGGCTTCCGGCTGGGCCAGCCTCGGCTCCCGACCCGCCCGCGATGAGCTCCTGCTGCCGAGCTGCCTTCAGCAAGAGATGTGTTTTCTGTATTTTTGTGAGTTCGAGAGTCCTAGACTTTTTCTGGGGTTTTATTTTATGGGTGTTTAGGGTGGTTGTGTAGGAGCTGCAGAGCCTTGCTGCTTCTATGCCGCCATCTTGGTGCTGTCCCCGGGCAGTCAAAATTTGAAGTGGGATTTGAACTCAGATCTTTCTGACTCCAGGCCCAGCACTCTTATTTCTGAGGACCCCACAAAACTGAATTCTCCCAGTGCTTGTATTCCTCCTTGGGGAAGCTAGTCAATTTGTACCTGCAAAATGTTTTAAGACCACTAGGGTAAAATTTATAATCAAAATGAAGTAATTTGCTAAACAGTATTTTTGAAGACTTAAAAAGTTAACACAGGGGGCAGCTAGGTGGTGCAGTGAATAGAGCACCGGCCCTGGAGTCAGGAGGACCTGAGTTCAAATCCGGCCTCAGACACTTAACATACACACACAAAAAACTAGCCTTGTGATGTTGGGCAAGTCACTTAACCCCAACCGCCCTCCAAAAAAATAAAAAGTTAACACAGCTTCTCAATACACTTTCCTTGCATCGCTCCCACCCTCTTTTGCTTTTAATGTTCCACATATGCTGCTGAATGAAAGAGGAAAAAGTTACAAGACCATCCGGAGTCCACTACAAATTTATGTCACTGTCCTCAACTGTTCTCTCATTTCTGCAAAGCAATCCTTTTATCCTGCCTCTCTAAGTTTTTGTAGCACTATTCTCTCCTGGTTCTCTTCCTACCCGTCTGAGCCCTCCTTCTCAGGTTCCATTGCTAGATCTTCATCCAGGTTATGATTCCTCACAGCGTGTGGTCTCCAGGGCTCTGTCCTGAGTCCTTTCCTCCTCTCTCTCTACTGTTTCATTGGATGATTTTATCAGCTCATATGTATTCAATTATCATCTCTGCTGATAATTATTAAATATGCATACCCAGCTCTAATTTCTCTGTTGACTTCCAGTCTGCTATCTCCAATGGTCTATTAGATATCTTGAATCAAAAATTAGCTGAAATTCTTCTCCCCAAAGTTGCCAATGATCTCTTAATTGCCAAATCTACTGGTCTTTTCTCAAAATTCATCCTTCTTGACCTTTCTGGAGCTTTTGACACTGTTTATCACCTTCTTCTTGATACTTTTATGAATGAGATAAACTTAACACTTCCAAAGCTAAAATGATTGTCTTTCCCCCCAAATTTACAACCCTTCCAAATTTTTCTATTACCATTAAGGATACCACTGTCCTCCCTGTTTCCTGGACTTAGAACCTAGGTGTCATCCTTGATTCCTTACTTTTCTCCATTTCCTTAGCCATATCTATAGTCATAATCTGCTGCCAAGGCTGGTCGATTTTTTCACTTTTGTAACATATTTTGAATTGTGTCTCCTTTTCTCAAATGATACTGCCACCACTCTGAAGCAGATTCTCATCTCCTCACATCTGAACTATTGCAATAACCTGTTGGTTGCTCTACCTTCCATAAATCTTTTCTCATTCCAATCCATCTTCTACTCATGTGTCAAAATGATTTTTATTAATGCATAGGTCCAATCTTACTCCTTTCCTCCTCCCCCATGCCTTTCCCTTCCCAATAAATTTCAGTGGCTCCCTATTACCTGATTTAGTATCAAATACAAAATCTTCCATTTGGTATTCAAGGTCCTAATCCCCTCTACCTTTCCAGGCTTCTTATACTTTCTATCTCTCTTCCTTTTCCTCTCTTCCATATTCTTTAATGTTATGCAGTAAGGCTACCTGACATTCCAATCTTACCTGTGGCTCAAAAAAGGTATAGTATGTGCAATGGCCACACCCTGGCAAATGGGCTAAACGAGGCTGAGGGTAACCAACCAGTCTCAACTCATCAGTGAGTTGAGGGGGGGATGTCTACCCCAAGCATGTGAAATCTTTTCATGGAGGAACAGATGGATGAAAACAATTTGTTCCAATGGCCGCGGAAGCAGCTGAAGCAGTCATTATGGAGTACTTAGAGCTTGGTCAGACATCACAAATATCAAGGTCACCCACTGCGTCCTGGGCCATCACCAGTAGTTCTGACTTTTGTCTTGCCACTGGACTTAAATGACTCTGGAAGAAAGGGTGAGGCCAATGACTTTGTGCAGCTCTACCTCACTTAAACTCAACTCATGGATAAATCAAGATATCAACCTTTGGTGACCATTGGTCCTCTTCAGAGATTAAGGTCAAGCAATAACAGTGATGATCAAGTAATCCTGTCCTCCTCCTCCTCTCCTTAGGTGTTTTCATTGGCTTTTCTCTCCTCTGGGATGCTGTTCCTCCTCATGGCCTGGGGTTCTTTATCTTCCTTTGAGCCCCAGCTAAAATTCAGTATTCTCTAGGAAGCCTTTCCCAATTCCTGCTCATTTTAATGTCTTCCCTCTATTGATTATTTCCTATTCATTCTGCATTTTGTTTGTTTTTACATAATTATTTTCCCTATGTAATTGTAAGCTTCTCAAGGATAAGAACTGCCTTTTACCTCTCTTTGCATCGCCAGTGCTTAGCATAATTCCCGCACATAGCAGGTACTTAATAAATATTTATTGACTGGCTCCTGGTTGTGTTTACTTCACTCTGCATCAGTCTACAAAAATCTTCTCAGGTTCCCCTCCCCCCATAATTTATTCCAGCATTCCAGCACAATTGTATCCCATCACATTCATATACCATAACTTATTCAACCATTCCTCGATAGATGGATACCCCTCCTCAGTTTAGGGTTCTTTACCACCACAAATACAGCTTCTATAAATATTTTGGTACATACAGGTTTTTTCTCTCCCTTTGATCTCTTTGGGGTATAGACTGAGCAGTGGTATTGCTTGGGTCAAAGGATAGGTACAGTTGAATATCTTTTGACACACAGTTCCAAATTGTCTTCTAGAATGTCTAGACGAATTCACGATTCCATGAACAGTTCTTTAATGTGTCTTTTTTCCCATAACTGCTCCAGAATTGGTCATTTTTCCTTTTTATCAACTTTGACAATTGAACATTTTTAAAATGTATTTTAAAATGTATTTTCTTGTTTACATCATTCATTTCCACAAGATTTTGAATTACAAATTTTCTCCCCATCTTTCCCCTACCCCCAACCCCAAAACAGCGATCCCTCTGTAAAGCCCCCCCCCCATCTACTCTCTTTTATGTCCTCCTCCAATGTCCCTCTAACTTTCTTGTAGGGCAGGGAGGGTCTCCTTACCCCAGTCCCTGCATATCTTAATTCCCAGTTGTATGTAGTTAATAATAATAATAACAATAATTATATATATTTAAACATTTGATTGTAGAGCTTTAAATTCTAGATTCTTTCAGTTCCTCCCTTGTCACCCACCCCCACTGGAAGGACAAGCAATTCAATACAGGCTATACATGTGTAATTACTCAGGACATCTCCACAGTGGACATATTGTGAGAGGCTGGTTATAAGAAGGAGGGACATATAATCAGCCTATCCTAAGGAGGCAGAACAGAATCTAAGAGGCAGTTTAGGGCTAGAAATATAAATTTAGAATTAAACTATATAGAGATGATAATTGAAACCATGGGAGTTGAACTGATCACCACCAGAGAAAAAGAAGGACCCACAGAAGAGGTTTCTGGAGTATCCAGGTCTACAGATCAAGAGAAGCTTGATGATACAACAAAGTAGACTAGAAAGAGCAGTTAGAAAAGGAGAACCAGGAGAGAGAAGTGTCACATGAACAAAAGGATGAGAGAGGGATATGTAGGAAAAGAGAACAGTCAGAAGTATGCAAAGTAGTAGAGATCACAAGGACTGAGAAAAGGTCAGTAGATAATTTTCCTTTTGTTTCAAGGATGGGGAGATCTGGGCATATTTATAGGTGTAGTAGGAAGATCTAGATGAGATAGGGAGAAAATGACAGAGACAGCGACAGAGACAGAGACAGAGACAGAGACAGAGACAGAGACAGAGAGAGACAGAGAGAGACAGAGAGAGAGAAGAGAGAAAGGGAGAGAGAGAAAGGGAGAGAGAGAAAGGGAGAGAGAGACAGAGAGAGAGAGACATTCTTTAAGAATTTCGACTTGGATTAGAGTCAAAGACTAGGGATCATCAAAATATGCAAGTATAGGGCAAAACGCATGTTTAATGCCAGAAACTTTTGGCATGGAGTGATTTCTCTTGTGATAAATCTCATTTCATATGTGGCAATGAAGGCTTGAAGTCTCTGGTAGAAAGGAGTGCATGGGGTACAATCTTCCAATCTTGCCTAGAGGGCACAAATGCTTTTCCTTGGCTCTGCTCATAACTAACTGTACTTGTGTCCTCTGATCATCTATTTGAAATAAGACCCAGTCATAAGTCTTGGTCTCCAAGATTCTAACTCTCTTATTCAAAGAAATACATTAAAAAACAAAAAACACCTAACATCCATGGCACACAATTGGAATGAATGGCAATATGAGCAAATTCTTTTGCACTACTCATGGTAGATCCACTCCATCTAAAACAAAGTTTATATATAATTAGAAATTGAAAATAGAGCTAGTAATGTCTAAATAATAAAAACATTATTATGAAATATCATTTCATTTTCTTCCACTTGAGCCTGACTTGCAATATCATGGAAATATTCTTTGTACTTGCTAGGGAGTGGTTTTTTTCCCTTCCTTTCAATATTTCTTCCATTAGGGAAGTATTTTATGATTGCTAGCAGAGTTTATTTTTTTGGAAATAAGAGCTTATTATTCTGTCAGAGAAAAGAAAGCAACAACCATTTAGAACAAAGATAAGGAAGGAAAGTATTCTGGATGAAAATTACTCCTTTCCCAAATTTCTCTTCAATTGTATATCTTGGAACTAGGTTTCCAGCATGAGGAACCTTTCTTTTGTTTATTAAAGAAGTCTCTAACAAGACAATGCCCAGAACATATGTTCATTTTTCTAGCTCTTCTTCAGACATGATTCAGAGCTGGGAAGTACTAACATTAGGGATCACTGAACTTCACCCAGTTTAAAGCAATTGATTTTCAAGTCCCAACACAATTCAACTCCCATTCACAACTAAAGAACTATACTTGAAAACATAACTTCCTTTAAAAACTCTTTGATCAGATTATGGAACAAGTTCTGAGTAGTCTCTGAAACTTTATCCTGAGCAAGCTGTAGTCCTACCAAAGGATAAAGAATAATGTTTTGCACTTGTTTCAAGCAAACAAACCAAAGGAATGAATGGCTGGATGGCTGGATGGCTGAATGATCGGCTGGCTGACTGAATGGATGGATGAATGACTGCTAAAATGTTTATTAGGCACTTGCTATTGTAACCAAGTGCTAGGGATACAAATACAAAAGTGACAGTTTACCCCCCCCCCCCAAAGCAGCTTACATTCTAATAGGGGAGATAGTACATATAGAAACATGGTTTCCTGAGAAGAATGAAGCCATAAGAATGATGAATGAAGCCATACAATCATCTAATGACTTTCCTTTCCAGAAGGAATTGCAGTAGTGACCTGGGACTAACAGTGATCTTTTATCCTTATCTTGGTAGGAAACAAAACTCCTTGCCATTTCTTGGCAGGCTCCTCATAATGCTATTCTTATCTACTCCCTCCTGGAAACTGGAGTCTACCTTTGAATTTGCTGTCCATCATAGGTGAGCTTTTGCTTTATGTTGCTGGGGTCCAGGCTTCTATGCTATTCTTCAGCTTTCTATTCACCATGTGCCAGCTCCTCCATCCATCTTTTCCAGTATCCCTCTGTTTTGTCTTTTCTCATTAAAATGTAAGCTCCTTGAGGACAGAGACTGTCTACCTTGCTTTTATATACATCCCCACCTACCAGCACAGTGCTTGACACATAGTGAGCTCATAATAAATGATATCTATTATCTATTTCTCTATCTTTATTTGTCAGAATTAACTTATTTAGAAGATGATGCACCTAATATGTATAAAATCCCTGATGTTACCTGCAGGCATCTAAGACCTGTTTGGGTCCATATTTATTACTTATGAGTCCCCATTTTCCCCTATCAATCCCAACATAATTAGACACATAAAAATTACTGTATTACAAGAAAACTTTTACTAGCAATACAATGATCCCTTTAATGTTGTGACTTTCCCCATTGCCATTTTCATGTATCATGGTTGGCATAAGAAATTAAATGGTAATTTTTGAGGAGTATTGTGAAAGTTATGCAAAGGCCAGCAGATGACACAGAAAAAATTTGGAAACTCAGAAATGCATAAAATATATGTATAGTATTATATGTTGATGTATTTTAACTTTTAATACTGCAATAATTCAGATTTCTTGTCTGGTATGAATGGAAGGCCAAAAAATTTTATACAGATTTTCCAGAACATGGAAGGCCCAGCAATATGGAAAGGATAACCGTCGAATGTTAACAAATTATAAGAAAATTATAATAAGCAGAAAATATTCTTATCACTCTCCCCCCAAAAACACACAAACTTCTTCTGGCTATTAGAAATGAAAACTTCCAGTGCTCAGTCTAGGGTGTCAGTGACTTCCTGATCAGGTGCATACTTAGTGCCAGGAACACTGTTGTTTCTTGCACGGGATTGGTAAATCCTCAGGATTTGGCTGTTATTGCTTTTTAGCATCGAAAGGATAAAGTCAAGAAGCAATTTTTAAGTACTTATTATGTGTCAGCCTCAAAGGGTTGCCAAAACACTACATCAAAGTATAAAAAATTTAGGAGTGGCCTGTGATAGTCACAGAGGGATAAGTTCTATAGGCATTCAACATCTTGTCCCCTTCATACCTCAAGTATCAAAATGGCATGAACCCCAGCCTCATCAGGATTCAGTGTAGCTCAGGGATGTTTGTTATCTCTGTGGACATTTCTTTACTGCCTCTCTTTCAAACCAGTGTGTCTCTCTAAATTCCCTGTACCTTGTCTGCTAGCCGCTTGTGTGACTTTTTGGGTAAAGTTAGCACCTAATGAACTCTCATACAGAATTCTGAAGAGAGTAGACCCGAAGAGAATACAGAATTCCCCCTAGCCAGGACATCTCTTATCCATTTCCATCTTAAATACTATGATATATGAAGATATATGATATAATACTATGATATGCAAAGATTCTATAGCATTTATGCAAAAGGAGGGCTATTGATGACAGCAGAATCAGAACATAATTAAATCCCAGGATTATCTGCACTGAATTATGTTGACTTGATATAGTCTTTCAGATTGTGTGCCATCTTCCTGGAGCGTGTATTTGACATGTGACTGAAACCCTGACAAAACTGATCAAACTCACCGAGTGCTATGTACTTCTACTCATTTATGTTTGGCATGGTAGATGGAGCAATAGACTCTGAGTCATAAAACTTCAGCTTAGGTTCTGTAGGACTTTGTTTCATTGTCTATACAATAGGTATGTGTGTGTGTGTGCGTGTGTGTGTTGCTAATAATACTTACATGGACTACTTTTTAAAAGTTGGAGTGAGAAATAATATCATGTAAGCATAAAGGACTATCTATAAATGTTAGCCCTTATACTCTTTGAGGAACACATATCATTGTAATTGGAGAGTCACACTTCCACTAACTAATAACTCTCATTTGACTTCATTTGCCCAGCTATGAGATTTCTGATGTTTATGGGAAGAAGCCACTGGATATCAAAATACTATGAGTATTACCTCTGGATGGAGGTTTTATATAAGGATACAAAGCTCTGTGTAGAACCAACTAGATTTGGTACCCTGGGAGTTGTGCGTGTGTGTCTTTCTGAGCTACGGAGAGCTCAGACTTGAAACAGAATAGCAAACTGTAATGGGATATGGTCTACTGAGTCAAAGACGTAGGCTTTGAATCCAATATTTAACACATCTTTAGGTTCTAAAGATAAGGATAGTTCAGAGATAAAGCTGAGGTTAAGCATACTAAAAAGCAGATTGAGTCATTCTGCATGTTGATATGAAAATCCAAATTTTGGCCACTGGTCATGTGAATTGTTTAAGGAAGATAATTATTCTTTACCACAAGAATTGTGCCCACAAGATTACCACAATTGTGAACACAAGATTGTGCCCATTTGTACATGGAGAGGGGGACTATTATATTATTCTGTCTATTTCTCTGCATTACTTTCTCATGTAGTCTTAATTAAATGCTTTATTATTTCATTTGTGGCTTGGATGGTCTTTATGAAGAGAGTATTACATTGCATCAGGAACTTGAGCCATGGTTTTCTTATTTTATTGCTCAAAGCACCTCTGACTTGGAGTCTGGAAGATCTAGATTTGAAGCTTGCCTTAGACACTTAACTGGATAAATCATTTACCCTCTTGGAAACTTAGTTTCCTCATTGTAAAATGGGAATAATAACTTCTAGCTCATAGGGTTGCTGTGAGAATCAAATGAGGAGATGTATGTGAAGTGTTTTGTAAACCTTAAAGCATTATACAAATGTCAGCTAATGCTGGAACATATCACATCTAGATAGAATATTGTGTTTAATTCTGGGCACCATATTTTTGGAAGGACATTGATAAAATGGAGATTGTCTGGAGGAGGGTGATCAGAATAGCAAAGGGCTTGAGCTTATGCCATTTAAGTATTGGTGAAAGAAAGTGGGAGTGTTTAGCCCACAAAGGAGAAGACTCTGGTGGGACATGAGAGATGTGGAAGAGTAATGAGACTTGTTATGCTTGCCTGATCTGCTATAAATTCTTAATTAATACCTGCTGATAGGTAAATTAGAGCTGACTTGGGAGGGAGTGGCTTCTCATTCACTAGAAGCCTTCAAATAGAGTCCACATGACACCTTGGGCACAGTTACAAAGCATTGTTCAGTTATGATTTGTACCTAGATCCTTAAAAATTGCAATTTTGTGATATCAAGACCCAGCTCTGCATTTAATAGGTGAGCTATTTAAAAGTGGACTTAGGCAACTGAAAATCAACTTTCTTATTATAAAATGGCAGGGCAAGGCAAGTCAACTAGGATTTATTAATTGCTTACCATTTGTTAGGCAGGCACTATGGTTCTAGAGGAGAAAGTGAGGCTGGTGGCTTTGCATAGCCCTCCCTCACTTAAATCGAATTCACTTGCATGTCATGGCATCACCTCCTTAATGTCAAGGTCCTCCTCAAGAATAAAGGACAAACAATAACAACAACAACAACAACAACAACGCTGTGTATTGGGGCTAGAAATACAAGAAAAAGAATGACAATCCTTGCCCTTGAGGAACCTAACATTCTAATGGGGGGAGGCAATACAAGAAAAGGAGATGAAAGGAGGTAAGAAGGGGAAAGGAAGGTACCATGCCTGGAGGAACTTGAGAGGAGGGGGCCAGCAAGTCTTAAGGATGTTCCTGTGTGAGAAGGCTGCAGGGGGTGGATATATATGTTCCAGGGAGAGGAAGCCCCAGGCTTTGAAGGAAGTTCCTGGGTGAGATATTGGAGAATGGGAAGAATAATATTTCCACTAGCTATTTTACAGATTTATTGTGAGGAAAAACACTTTAGAAACATTAAATCGCTCTATAAATGGGAGCTATCACATATCATACGTATCTGTAGTTGAAGAGAAATCTAGCAAGTAGACTAAAGAGGCAATATATCCACCACCTATTTTCACAAGATGGATTTTTAGTCACATTATATTTATGAATTTAAATTGGAGTGAAGATGAAAACATACTTTTAAGAAGACATTAAAAAAATCCTGTGAAATTAAATAGCTCAATCTTATTATTGTTTCTATTGCCACAGTTTGAGAGGTGGGGCAGGAGGGAAGGAGCAGGGAATCTCACTTAAAACACAATATTGATATTTGGCATGCTTAGACCATTTTCTACCCAAATATATGAAATCACTTTACCCATATTCATTAAGCCTTACAACCTGGCCAGATTGCGGGAAAATCGTACAGAAACTATAGTCAAAGAAAGGTTTGTTTGTTTGCTTTTTTTTAAAGTTCCTCTGCCTTCCTTTTTAAAGACATATCCCCCAGTTCCCAAACATTCCATGAGGATCTTCCTCAGTCCCTCACCTCTTCCCTACCTTGCTGTCTTTAGAGCTGTAAGGTATCATGGAGCTCGTCTCAATCAAACCCCTCATTTGAAGAACGCTGGATCTGATGTTACAGCACAGGTATTTGGATTTTGACTCTTAGTCTAACCTTGGGCAAATCACATAACCTCCTTTAGCCTCAGTTTCTTCATCTATAAAATGGGGTGGTTGGATTAGCTGGCTGCCTAGTTCCCTTCTAAATTTAGATCTTGATTAAGGGAGACTCTTGATTGACTTGAGCTTACCGTATAATGCTCCTTTGAGACTTTGATTATATTTAATCAATTGGGCATTAATGGATTGGTTCGGGTTGGGTGGGTCTGAGTCACCACTTTTTATTTCTGGACTATAAAGGGTTGAGAGGGCAGTAAATTGCAGTCAGTCCCTCCCTTTTTTTTTTTTTTTAATGCTTCAGGAGCACAGTGGAGTGGATCTGTGGCCTTGCTAAATGTTAATAGATGTCTTGGGGTAGAGGCCCATGGGAACTCATGGGATCTATAGATGGAACAATCCTCTGATCCAACTTTCTCGTTTTACAGATGAGCTGACACTGAGAGAGGTTGTGACTTATCCATGGACTCACAGAAAGTTAGCATCAGAGGCAGAATTTGAACCCTGGTCCTTGAATTCCAGAGGCAACAAGTCTTTTTCCACTATACCACTCTACCTCTTACTCATATACTTCAAAGGGAGAATTCCTGGTTCCCAAGTTTAGATGCCCAGCCTTTTTTTTTTCCTCCTTCAATTTACTAAATTATTTATTTTTAGTTTTCATCATTCACTTCCATAAGTTTAAAATTTTATCCCACTTCCTCCCCAGAAGGGCTTACAATCTGATATAGGCTCTACACATACGTTCCTATTAAACACATTTTCACATTAGTCATGTTGCTTAGAAGAATTATAATGAATGAGAAAAACCATGAGAAAGAAAAAAAATAAGACAAAACAAAAGAGAATATATTCTGCTTCGTTCTGGTTTCTGATTCCATAGTTCTTTCTCTAGACGCTACTGGCATTTTCCTTCATATGTCCTTTGGATTTGTTTTGGGTCATTGCATTGCTGAAAAGGGCTAAGTCTATCTAAATCAGCTCTCGCACACTGTGTCTTTTACTGTGTACAATGTCCTCCTGGTTCTGCTCCCCTCACTCAGCATCAGTTCATATGTATCTTTCCAAGTTTCTCTGAAGTCTTCCTGTTCATCATTTCTTTTAGCACAATAGTATTCCATTACATTCATATACCACAACTTGTTTAGCCATTCCCCAATTGATTTCCTTTTCCCATTGTTATGATCTCTTTTGGACACAGCCCTCGCAGTGGTAGTGCTGGATCAAAGGGTATGCACATTTTATAGTCCTTTGGGTATCCAACCTTTTTAACTGAGAAGGGGGAATTCTTGGGAAGTAGTAGCCTTTGAGTTGCCTCACTAGCTACCCTAAGTTCAAAGGGTCCATAGCTCATCCCTAGAGAGGGAGAAGAGAATCCCACAGGCAACATTCCTAGCTCAGTAAGGAATCAAAGTCATTATATAGGGGAGCAAAATACCCAGACTTTGCTCTATCCTGCTTTTGTAAGATACTGGACAGTTAAATTCTGACTAGACATGGTTTCTCTAGCAACCCTAGCTGCATTCTCCATACCAGGAAGATGAAGTCCTGAGGTACCATAAAGCCAGATAGCTTTAGGTGACTCTGGGATAAAAGTGAGACTCCCCAGAGTGTTAGAGGATTGCCTATCTAGCAATCCCAGATGTGTTTTCCCTTCTAGGGGAATTCAAGTCCTTGTCTTCTAGCTCTGGAGGCCTCTACAAATTCCTAGGGTGACAAAAGGACTTACTGGAATGTTAGATAGTTGCCTTCTGAGGGGAATCCAAGCCACAAGGTAGTGCTAGAAGTCTGGAGGACATCAACATTGGGAAGAAAGTAGGGCTCTCTTGAGAGGGAAGTGGAATCCTAACGACTTTATATAGACTACTGTGAATTCTTTTTGTTGGTTTTGTGTGTTCTCTAGAGTAGTATAAAGAATCCTTTATCATGATTATCTAAGTGCTTATGTGGCCTTTTCCTCCATACTCCTTACAGGGCATTCTAACATAGGACAAGTTGAGAAAAGAAGTAACTTGCTTCAAAATACATAGCAAATAAGTATCAGAGTTTAGTCTTAAATGTAGAATTTCTGGGCCCTAGCATAGGGCTCTTTCCACTCCCTCTGCATTGTATAGTTTTTCTTCTTTTCACCATATAAAAGTCTTCCCCCAGGAAGGCTCTTCCATAATCCAGAATTATGCTACTTTTGCAATCTTATATTGTATTATCTACACTAGGTATATGTCTTATAGACAAACTGGACTGGAGTTTAATTATATTAATTTTTATTTGTGTAATAATTCTTGCATAACGGGAAACATGTCTGTGGCCATAAATGTTGGAGGAGGCTGAAGTGAGAGATGACAAGGAAATATATTTGTAAGAGACTGCAGTGGTAACTGGTGGCACAGTACATAGGGTGTTGGGGGCAAGGTCTACAATCAGCAAGACCTGAGTTCAGATCTGACCTTTATTGATTCCACATGCCAAATGTTACTGAATGGATGTAAGCTCTATCCCTGGCATTCCTGCTTCATATCTATGTCTTCAGAATTTTATTCTTGATTGCTATCCCATTCATCTTGAACCAATCAGTGTAAAATATCACAACATATTCATTGCATTCTAGTCAGTCTCTTGGCCTTAGTTCAAATCATTCCCTATATGTGGAATGTTTCAAGTCCATCTTTGCCTATTGAAATTCTACTCATCCTTCAAGATCCAGTGCAATTTTTTCTTCCCCTACAAAGCTTTCCCTAATCCTCTCAGTTGAAGCTGATGTACACTACTTCCAAACTAACATAATACTTTGTTTACACCACCTGATAGCTTCATGAAGACTCTTTACTTTGTATTATCACTATTTGCATAAGAGTTTCATCTACCTTATTGGAGTATAATTTCCTTAAGGGAAAAGATTGATTTTTTATTTATCTTGACAGCTCCTCCAGACCTAAAACAATGCATTTATATGGTAGGACAGGTATGGCTTGACAAACAAAGTAGACCAGAGGTGTTACACCCAAAGGTTACAAGTGCTAGTAAAATCCCCTAATGTGGTCCCACCATATTGAAATATAATTGAAAAATGTTTAATAAAATAAAAATACAATATAATTAATCGATCAATATTTACTAGGTGCCTACTATGTACCTGGCACTGGACTAAGATTAATTTGTGGTTTCTAAGTCAATATGTGACTGGCAGGGACTCATTTCTATTTGTTCGACACCATTGTCATAGACCTTAGAAGAACAGATTTCAAGGAAGTCAAGAGGTAGAATCCCATGGTCTGAAACTCTGAAAGAGAAGTTGAACCAGGAGGGATTAAAGACAACCAGGAATAAAATTACAATGCCAAAAACATAGGTTATTACAATGAGAATGAAAACAGGAGGATGTCCAAATGGACTAATGTGACTGAATAATGTGAGCACATAAATGAGCTTACATTTAAATTAGAAATGTGTAAGAGACAGAAATAAGTATAGGTGAATAAACAAATTATCCTGATCGTGTAAGAATAGTCCAACTGATAAGGTAGTATCATAATGATAATTATAAGGTAGTATCATAATGATAAACTAGTCATTGTTTTTTTGGGGGGGGTTAGGGGAATGTTTTATACCAGTAAATACCCATTTCTAAAAGTTAATTAAGTTTGGCTGACTGATTGATATCAACAGGCAACCCATGTGGGGGAGTGAACAAGGAGGGGCTTGTAAGTATTAGAGAACCAACCTTCACACCCTTCCAGTCCCCTAGAACCCTGAGAAAAGTAGCAGTAGCTGCCCTCTAGGGAATCTAAGCTGCCAGTACAACTGGGTAGTAGGAGAATAGCTCTACAGCCTGTGCTGTAAGAAGTAATAATGGCAAAACCCCACCATATTTAAACTCTACAACTTCTACACCTAAAGTCTTATATGAAAACTCACAATGGTACTCAAAAAAGATGATGTGACCAAACACAACCAGAAGATATCTATTCTCCAGGAGACATAATTTTAAAGGTACTTAAGGAGTGACACTCAAGATAGGTCAAAAAGAGGAAGATTCTAAAGGAATAGAAAAACTCACAGATAAGACGTTTTGTCACACAAAGACCAAGAAGATATTACCAGTTACTGAACGACATGTCTGTTTTCTCATCTGTACAATATCTTTATTAGTAGTTTATGCCTACATGAAATATTTTCTTGAGGAAACTATGAGAAGGAAACAGGCAGATTTATGAAGATGATTTTCTATAATGGCTATCTCATTATAATTCAAAATTGACTGAATTTTAGTGAATATGCAATCCTGTTGTGTTTATTGTTCACTGATTTCAAGAAAACATTAGACAAAGATGACAAAATGTGGCCTTAAAGCTACTCCTCAGGCAAGGTGTTTCCCACACATGCATCAAAATCATGCAAGATTCTATGATAGACATCACTATAGAGATAACTTCAATAATCTGCTGAGTGCTGACATCAAGTGAAATGTTAAATAGGGAGATAAACATTTGCCAAAGGTGATTGATAATACCATGTGAAAGATCCCAAATCCAAACAAAAAACTTCCCTATTGATAGGGAGGTTATCTAAATGTACCTAGTCACTGATGACTCTATACTAATTGCATCAGGTCCTACAAACCGACAAAGCTTACTCAATGAATTAGTCTAAACATTCGCAATGGAAGAGTAAATCCAATCCAAAATGTATTACTCATTTTGCATCTTGATTCCATTGCCCCTTTTTCAGGAGGCGAGCACCATGTTTTATCAGTATTCTTTGGAACTGTAGTTGATCATTGCATTGATGGAGTGAAGTCTTTCGAAGTTGTTTGTTATAGCATCAATTATCATTGCATTGGTGGAGTTCTTAAGTGTTTCTAAGTTGTTTGTTTTAATATAAACTGTTTTGGTTCTGCTCAATTCATCCTGCATCAGTTCATACAAATCTTCCCATGTCTCTCTGAACCCATTACTTTCATCCTTTGTTATCACAACAGGATTCCTTTAAATTCATATAGTTTCCAATTCTTTGCCACTACAAAAAAACTGGCATAAGTGTTTTTGTACATATGGTTCCTTTCTATCTTTCTTCAATTTCTTCCTTAAAAGAATATTAAGTACTTTGCATACATAATCTCATGTGATCCTTAAAATCAATGGGATATAAGTACTGTAGGGAATATTATCCCTATTATTTAAAGGAAGAAATTGAGGCTGAGAGGTATGAATTAATTTTTCATAATTGTACATCTAATGTCCCAGTTCGGTCTCTCTTAGCTCCAAGTTCAGCATTCTTCCCGCTGGTTTAGGAGGATGGAGAACTGTATTTCAAGCTCCCTTTTATTCCCGACTTGCTCTGTGACCTTGGGCAAGTCAGCCGACTTCTCTCATTATCAATGTCCTTGTCTATAAAATGGGGAGTAGCAGTTCTTACCTCATAGAGGTGCTATGACCTGTATTAAATCATAGCCAGGAAGGTATTTTAGTGATGGAAAAAGCCCACAGAAAGATAATTTGGAAAACAAAATCAATTTTGGTAGTTGAAATAGTGTTTTGTGAACTCAAAGAGACTATCTCTAATAGGAGAGGGGAGAAAAGGAGTATCAATCAAATAACATCTGGGACATCTTGGTGGAAAATCAGCAAGGTTTGTTTTCTCCTTTGCATTGGTTCAACTCCCTTGGAATGGCAGTCTCTGGTACTGCAAGCAGCCCCTACTGAGGAAATTAGAAAGAGAATTAGGACAACAGAACTTTTTCCTTAAGTATCTGTTGGGGTCTATGAAATGGGTTGTATGTTTACTGACCCCTGGTCTAGACACACTATCCAACTTCAGAAAATAAAGTTTTACTTTTTTTTTGTCTTCTACTACAATCACCCGGTTCTTCCCCCATTTTGTACTCTTTCCTTTACCTGGTTCTCAAAGAAATCTGACTTTCTGCAAAGTGGATCCCAGTCTTTGGCTATCCTCTCTGATGAGTCATTATTCTTCTCTCTTGGTCCTTGTCACACTGGGAGAGAAAGAAGAATAGGGATCCCCATTGCCACTTTCAGATTCTCTTTGTGTGTTACCATTACTTTGCAACTTTTCCTCTGTATCATCCAGGATAAGTCTTGGATGCTGTAATATCTTAGTCTCCAAAAGAAATCTTCCCATAGTTTCTCTTTCTCCACCTTCACCTTACACTTCTTCTTATACTTGGTGACCTCAATATACACATTATTATCATTAACTTGGATGAAAACATATGTATCCTGATTTTAATATTTATAGAGGAAATGAAGCTGGGCTTGAAGGGGTAGCTAATATACTGAATAATCAAAAAATTGGGATCCAAAGTAATCTAGATAGGGAAGACCAAATTAGGCACATTTTATTGTGAATAAAAGCAAAAATCCTATACTTGATTTCAAAAAATTAATGCTAAAGGTAGAAGGTGGAGGTGAGAAGACTAGATTAGAAAAGACTGCATGGACTGCAAATTCAATATGAGCCAGTGTGGCAAAAAAAAAAACAACTAATGCCATTTTAGGCTGCATTAATAAGTCATAGAATCCTTGAGGTTAGCTATTCCAACCCATACATGAACAGTGGTTCTTTATTCTAGATAGCTGAGAAGTAATCTTTTATTCTCTACTTGAAACCCTCCAATGACAGTAGGAACTTGCTACCTCCTGTGGTAGCCCATTCCATTTTGGGGCAATTGTCATCATTAAGGAAGTTTTCCTTACATGGAGCCAAAATCTGCCTCTTAGGAATTTCTACCCATTCTAGTTCTTGCTAGCCAAGACGAAGAGATTTTATACTTTTCCCATACTTTAGACCTTCAAATACTTGATGACAATCTCTCTCCTACCTTTAGAGGTAGGCTTTTTAAAAATCATATATATCCCCTACCCCCACTATTCTCTAGATGAACTGTCCATGATTCTTTCAGTATATTCAGTGTAGAAATATAATGCCAATAATAAGGAAGCGATGCTACCGTTTTACTTTGCCCTGCTTGTATAACATCTGGATAATTGTGTCCAGTTTAGGCGCCACATTTTTAGGAAGCATATTGATTAATTGGAGTATGTCCAAAGGAAGTTAATTGGGATGGTGAAAGGATCAGGGAACATTCCAAGAGGATCCGTGAGGAGTGGGGGACACTCAATCAGGAGAAGAGAAGACTCAGGGGGTGGGGATATGATAGCTGTCTTGATATATTTGAAAGCTTCTCCTGTGGAAGACAGATTAGATCTGTACCATGTAACTAAAGAGGGAAGAACTAGGAACAATAAGTAAAAGTTTCAGAGAAGTAAAATGCTTCTCAACATAATGAAGATAGAGCTGTCCAAAAGTGTGAAGTTTTAGGAAGTAGTGAAGATCATGGAAGGATAACAGGGAATGCTCATTAAAAAATATGTATTATGGAAAGAATTCATATTTCTTTAGTGATTACTTCTGAGGCCACTTCCAACTCTAAGATCTATTTGTTGTTGAATGAATGATTTTATCAATTCATTCATACTAAGATCTAAGTGACCAATGCGGCTTAATGTACTAGTCTAGAATGGTTTGCATATCAATAGAAACCAAATTCCTCCTTTGTCTCTGAACATATTGCGCAGCGAAACTCCAATTTTAGAGTTTCAAGCATTGGTGAATCAAGTCAAAGAATTAATGTGGGTTGGAAGTGGGACTGATGAAGGATACGTGGATTTTCATATATCCTGGAAAATAATATCAAGTAGTTAAACTTTATTTGTAAGCCCAGCTTTATTCAAAACCTTTTAGAAAGTGTAGGAAGCAAGGATGTTAACATATAAAGAGATAGACCAAGAAAGTGGGAGAAGTTAATTAAGCAACTTGTTTCGTGACTTACAATGAATCATTCATAGACCTGGGGATTCATCCTGTACCTAAACTATGACTACTAGTCCCTTCAGTGATGGTGTTTCATACATTTACTCATGTGTTTCTTTTGACTATGACTTCATGAATTTTTCAGGTGCATCTATCTTGTCTTTTCCTTGAGATCATAAACTCCTCAATGGCGTATTCTTCTTTTCTATCTCCACTATGCCTAATATAATTCTAAACACATAACAGGAACAAAATATATCCTCCTCCATGATCAATTAAATTCCAAAAGGGCAGAGGCAGTATCCAGGATTAGTCATCTCTTGCAATTCTGGGAGAACCATGAAAACCAGTTCTGGAATTTATTGCTGGGACTGGATAGCAATTTATGAAAGGAAATTGGATTAGTTCAGATCAGATTCATCACAAATCAATTCAATTCAGCTCAGTCCATTTTTATTAAGCACTTACCTATATGCACACCAATGTGGTCTTGAAATCATCTTTAAGCTTAAACAAGATCCAACTTCTCTAAATCACACTTTTTTGCCAGTAAAATGAGGAGATCAAATCAGGTGTTCTTTAAGGTTCATAGAACTCAAAACTTATAGGATTTATGGCCCTGGTGTTCAACACCTGGCCAGTAGTTGTTGCCTGAAGTATATCAGCCAGAGCTTCCTTCCTTTAACTTAAGGCTTCAGTCTCTGTTAAAATACAAAACTCTGAAAAATGAAATGCTAGGTTATTATTATCAACCATTTATATATGTGTGAATGAAATAAGAAAAGTAAATTTTGAACAAGGACAGAGTGTATATTTGAGGAGCCTTATGGTTAAATGAATGATGGAGGGTCTGGGAGTATTGAAGAGAAACTTCATCTAAGTCACTGGTTAGCTTGTGGTAAAACATTGCTATACTTATTTCCTGCCTACTTCACAGAGAGGCTGCAAAGGGACAGTTTTGTAAACATTGAAGCTCTACATAAATGTGAATTTCTGTTGCTGTCTCTCCGTGGTCATTTATTACAATGTTTTGCCCACAGATACTTAGCAGATGTTCACTGACCAATTCAGTCCCTCCTTTACCCCACTTACTAGAATGTAAATTTCAAAAGGTAATGCCTACCATATATCACAATCATTGTTATTAACAATGTCAAATTAGTATTTCAAACACAAACAAATATTTTCTGAGTATTTATTACGTGCCTATATAGATCAAATGTTATTGAACTATCTACCTTCTCTTCTACCCATAAAAAAATTTTTATGATGGTCATCAATAGACAAATCCTCTATGAAATCATTCTGGATAAGGGCATCAATAGGGAACAAATGGGCTTCTGTAAACTATATTCAGAAATGCATTACATTTGTATCTCTCATATGTAACTGAAAGAAGTAGAGGATATAAGATACCGTTGTATAGACACACACACACACACACACACACAATTTGATCTGGTCATCTAGCAATCTCCTTTATAGCAAAGTGCCTTCCATTCATACATCATGATCACTCAGGATTTCTTGGAAGATGTAACAACAGAAATAATGTGTTCCTTTGAGTATTATGTGCCTATAGGTGACTCATATTTAAAAATTGAATCCTTATGTTCCTAGCTTTGAGGCCAGCTCTCTACCCACCGTGCCATGCTGTCACTGGTATAAATAATTACAAGTATCTATAAATATAAATACATACGAAAATAGCTAAAAGCATTTTGTAATTGCATTGATTTCTCTCTACCAAAGTTAGTGTTTTCATTTAATGACCAAAAAAAGCACATACACACACACACACACTCATGCACTCCACAGTAAAACAACATAAATTAGTCTGTCATATGTCCTTTTTCTTTTTCATCTCTTTACTCATACTGACCCTACCTATATTCAGGTCCTCATCTCTTGCCCTATCTGTTGTTTCACTCTTTTTGTTTGTTTGTTTTTTGGAGGGCAGTTTGGGTTAAGTGACTTGCCCAAGGTCACACAGCTAGCCTTTTGTGTTAGGTATCTGAGGCCGGATTTGAACTTTGGTCCTCCTGACTCCAGGACCAGTGCTGTATTCATTACATCACCTACCCATCCCCCCTGCCCCCTGTTGTTTTTTTTAAAAAGTTTGGTCCACCTAGGTGGCACGGTGAATACAGCACTGGCCCTGGAGTCAGGAGGACCTGAGTTCAAATCTAGCCTCAGACACTTGACACACTTACTAGCCCTGTGACCTTGGGCAAGTCACTTAACCCCAACTGCCCTGCTTTCTCCCCTCCATAAAGCAAACAAACAAACAAACAAACAAAGGCCAAAGTCTCCCACTGCAACCAGGGTCATTACCTTGATCTTGGCCTATGTCTTGCCATTGGGCTCAGATGAGTCTGGAGGAGAGAGTGATACCTTTGCATAGCTCTCCCTCACTTAAATCCAATTTACTTGCAAGTCAAGACATCACCCGCCTGATGTCATTGGTCCTCTTCAGGAATGAAAGGTTGTCACCACCACCACCATCACCATCCTCGCCAACAAGAGCAACAATAGCCTCCTCATTGGTGTCTCTGCTTCCAAACTCTTCTCTCTCTAATCCATTCTCTGCATAGCTAGCAAACTAATAACCCTAAAACACAGGTCTGACTGTGATGTTCTGGATTTAAAAACAAACAAACCCCAAACCAAAACAATCTTAAGTAGCTCCCTATTTTCCTGATGATAAAATGTAAATTCTGCACCCAAATACTCAAAGTGTCATGCTCTAGCCTACTTTTCCGTACATATTTCATATTATTCCCCTTTTCATGTTTTTTGTTTTAGCCAAATTGGCCCAGTAGAGGCTTCTCTGGGCTCCATGTGGCATCCCTTTTCTCCATGCTTTTGCACAGGCTATGCTCCCCAACTTTGGCTTGCACTCCCTCCTTACCTCTTAGAATATTTAGTTTCTTGATGACTCTCAAGTCCAGATACCAGCTCCCTTGGAAGTCCTTCCTAATATCCTCCAATTGTTGGTACTTTCTCCTTTCTCTGATGGTCCCACATTTACTTAGGGGAGTACTTTCCACTCCCAAGTCTCCCCCTCACTCCCAAGGTACTAGAAGTGCCTTGAGGTCAGGGATTGTTTATTTTGTTGTCTTTAAATCTCATCCCTAGCAAGTAGTAAGTGCTTAATAAATGTTCCTTGATTTGGACTAGGTTAATTGAATAGACAGAAAATAAAGAGATTGGATGGGAAGGTCCATAATATAAATGGATATTTATCTATTTATAAAGATAAATCACTGATAGAGTCAGAGAAATCAGTTCCCTCCTTCTAATCTGACAGCTATTTTAGTCATGTGGTGATACTGCTTCCTGAAAATTCATAGAATCATAGGGTCATAGATTTGGAACTTGGGGGGAACCTTAATCTTCATCCAATCCAACCCCTTCATTTTACAGGTGAGGAAACTGAGGCCCAGAGAACCTAAAAGACAGAGTCTCAAAGAGGTGAGATTCAAACCCAGGTCCTCTGACTCCAAATCCAATGCTCTGGCATAGCATTCATCTGCTAATAGCTCAAAAGATCAAAACCACATTGTCATTTTGATAAAAGTGGGATGAAAATAGGCCCAAGAGTGTTTCAGAGCAGAATGACATTTTTTTCATTTCCTTCCCATCAGCCTGAATTTCCTGATTTGCATGTTAAAGGAGAGGGTAAAGTGCCCCAGAACAGGTGGGTTGACCAAACACCTCTCTTTGTGAATCATGGGAGGCTGCACTGTCATGTTCTCTCTGAGCTGAGTCAAAACTTTGTGCATGGTCCGGGGCCCTCTTTCCCCAGGCAATCAGGGAACAAGTAGCAGCAATTTAATTCCTGGGTAATGCCAGAATGACTACTCACTTAGAGGAAATGGCTCCTGATAAAGAATGACCTGCTGCTAAAGGCTGTCTTTTATTCACCTTTTTATTTAAATTTTCTAGGTGGAGAGTGGCCAATAATATTTTCTTAAGGGTTTTTTTAAATTTCTAAGTAGAGGTGATTCCAATATAATCAGCAGAAACCGTGAATGACTAATCTGTATTTTTCTTCATAAGAAAGTACATCTGTCAGCTTTCTTTTTCTGATAAGGTACCTCATCTTCTCTTCTTGGGATCATTGCCTTCTTTCAAAGTTTAGCTCAAGGGCTACCACTTCCCTGAAACCTTTCCTTGCATCCCCGGCTGACAGTGCCTTCCTGTTGAAATTGCTTTGTACAAATATGTATGAATACATATGTGTTACACATTTGCATACATGTATTCATGTACTCACTTCCTTTCATAGAGTGTAACTCTTTGAGGGTAGGGATTCTTTCATTTGTCTTCACCTATCATATTGCTTGGCACATAATAGGCATTTAAATACTTGTTGATTGATTAATCACTAGTTCTTCATATTTTATTTGTTCTATAAATTTATATTCTTCAAATTTTTAACTGTATCTACATGTAAATGTATGGTGCTACATGGAGTAGTGCCATAATGTTAATTCTTCTGTGTGAAGTCTTTCCTGGTTCTCTTAATAGCTTGTGCTTCTCCTACCTCAGTTTATCATGTATTTATGTTTTTATTTTGTATATAGTGAGTTTGTTTTTAGACATATGAGCATGTTGTCTTCTCTGACAGAATGTAAGATCCTTGAAAGAAGGTACTTTTGTTTTTATATCTCTAGTACCCAGCACAATGCTTGGAATATAGGAAGTTTGTTGGGTGATTCCTCAGATTTTCTTTTGGGGGTGTGTGCAGGGGAAGGAACAGTCTTAAGAAACTAGACTCTCCTCTTCCTCCTCTGCAAAAAACCAAACCAAAACAAATACTGTCCCAGGGTCCTTTGTGTCATGGAAGAACCTTTTACACAAAGGTTACACTCTTTTGGACAGCTTTTCTATATCCTCCTTTCTCTCCTCTGATATTTCTACCACCTAGATCAAGACCTTCATTACTTCTTGCTTGGATTATTGCAAGATTTTCATAGGGGATTCATAGGATCTTAGGGCAAAAAGGAACCTTCAAGATCATCTAGTGTCATACTCTCACCCCAGAAGAATCTACTATGTGATACAGAACCTCTGAGTTGGAAGCTAGACTAGAACTCACCTGGTCTAACTTATATTTATTATGGGCTCCTCACTGTAATGTTGCTGTCAAGTCACCTCCAGAGATGGGGAAATCACAGATTTCCAGGCAGCCTGTTCCACTTTTGGACATATCTCAATATCAGGAAACATTTCCTTACAGTAAGCCAAAATCTGCTCTTCTGCAACTCTGCCCAGTTTCTCATTCTGACTTTGGAAGCCAATTAGAATCAGTTCAATTCTTTTTCAATGCAATAGTCCTTCAAATGCGTGAAGACCATTATGTTTCCCATCTGAAGATTTAAGTAGTCAGTCATCTTGATTTAACCTGAACACTCTCAATAAAGAAGAACCTGAGTTCTTACCATATTGACCAATTATCTGAGTAATTACCATATTGACCCAAATATAAGTTGCCACATAAAAATATATCTTTGACCCCAATATGATATCTTTTTTTGGTTTGTTTTTCTTTTTGTATCCCCAGCACCTAGCAAAGTGTTCACACTTTCAGTTTTGCTTGTTCTATGACTTCATTAGTATAGGGAATTCCCAGTAAAGTACTTCCTCTATCAATGTATTCAAAGCAATCTCTGAAATTTATGCATTTAGAAATCTGCCTGGGGCACTGAGGAATTTAGCAACTTGCCAAGGGTCACCCAGCCAAAATGTGTCAAAGGCAGGATTTGAACTACTGTACTTTTGGCTTTGAAATCAGTTCTCAGTCCACTATCCCAGGGCCACTTCTAGGCATGGTAGGTACTTGCTAGAAGTTGGTGAATTTGAATTTCCAAGAGACAAAATATAAACACAAAAAAATGCCTTTATAAAGTTATCATTCATAATGGATAGAATCAGGAATATATGGACTCAAATACTACTTCCAATACTTATTTGTTATGTAATCATGGGCATTCACCTAACCTTAACAGATAAAAGTACCTCTACTATCTACTTCACAGAGTTATTGGGACTTCAAATGAGTAATATAATCTATTATCCTTGTAATATCAGATGAAATCAAGGAGAACATCAAGCATATTAGATAGACCCCATTTGGCTACTTTTTTTGAAAACTTAGAAAAAAAATCATGCAGGATGAGCAGGTAAGGATGGGTTGAAATCTATATTATTGGAAGGAGCTTCCTAATTGGTGAGGTCACAGAAGCGATTATTATTTGAGTTTTATTAGCTAAAACAAGCTTGTATATAAGATCGATCGGGGTGTGGGGAAGGAGATAAGTCCTATATCCTGACTAAAAAAAATTTTTTTTATCTGCACTAAAAAATAGATTTTCTGTTTCATTTTTGTGATGGTTGTCGTGGTGGTGATGGAGTAACTACAGTGATAAACAGATTATCTGGTAAAAATAAAATACATTTACTGACAAACAATAAACATTATAACTTTTTATATAAAAAAACTTTACAATGCAACAAGTTTTCCTTTTGCTGCAACTACTTTTTTTCTTACAACAGGAACTGGAATTAAGTTCACAAAATTTCAACACACATTCTTTAATTCTTCCTCATAAAACCACAAATCACATCAGATGTTAAGAGTTCCTTTGACAAGCAATGCGTTTTTTCTTGATTATGGCTCGTAGTTTCTCAGTGGGTTTAAACAGAAGGGTTCCCTGACCATTTAAGCATGTTTGTCTCTATCTCTTGGATAAATTTCTTAACTTTTCAAAATGTATGGTATGATTCAAGTTCATGTTGTAATATTTCATATCCATTTGGGAATTTCTGTAATCCTAGAATTCTACTGTTTCTCACTTTATTAATATATTCTTATTTATTCAATAAGGATAGAACTTCCAGGCTGACAGGAAGTAAAAAAAATCTGTAAGATATTTTTGGGCCAATGTTTTAGTGCCCAAAGATATCCAGGTCTTACGGGGTCACTTGGATTCTTTCTGATAATGGTTTATGTAGAAAGGTTAGTTTCATCAAAATTCATTAAAATTATCTTCTTTCAAACTTCAGTACTCTAGTCTTTGAATTTTCTTTCTCATAAACAAATATTTTATTTTCATAGCATGGGTTGGCCATTTGTTTTTGTTTTTTTTTAAATTGATGTTCTCATTATTCTTCTAATTTCAAGAAACTTACTCCACATTATGCAGAAATTAGTAACAACTGCTCTAGCTATAAGGTCTCTCTAAAAGGTTTTTTTTACTAGTTAGGCTGTTTTGCAGCAATAATTGTTCAGTTCTTAGTATTTTTTTTTAGTACATGCACAGTACAATAGTATGTGCATTTTTCATATGCATTTTACATGGAACTTTGGTGAAACTGATCCTGATTCATTGTGAGCTTGAATGATCCTTGAAACACTCATATTCTCTCTATCCCCACCAACAGAGACTACAATATTTCTGTCCCTGAAATAAATTCCTTAAAACTTTGCACATTTCTTTGGAGTAATATTCATCCTTAAAAACAATAGAATTTAAAGTACATCAAAAGAAATAGCTGAAACATAAATGTGTGGCACAAAAATCTTACATTCAGCTGCAAAGTCACACATTCTGATTTGGCCTAGTTTCAATACATCCACACACTCATGGCTATTGCTGTTACAAAGTGAAACCTTGTTCCAAGTAATTTTCACACCATTGTATGTGACTCATTTTCTGACCAGTGGTAGTCATGAAGATCATTCTCTGTCCAGCATTGCTGACAGGTGTGTCTATGCAGAGTTTTGGAATAAATGCTATTCTCCTTCCAATTCTCTTTCATCTAAAGGTCAGGTGGGAAGCAACTTTGTTGATTTGAATGACTTCTTCTTGATGTTCACTATGCCCCAACAGGCATGTTTTGTTTGGGGAGCGTGACAGGGAGGGGAAATGCCCATCAATGTACATAGGAAGGGCATTTCAGAATATGGTGGACTGAAGGAAGAAGGCTCCTTCATCGTGTTTTCCCTCCTGTCCTGCATTGTAATCCAGGCCATTGTCTGTATCATATTCCAATTAAAAAAAATACTCAATCTACACATTCAGATCCAGGAATCCACAAATCTGTTTGGGAGACCATCAGCAGGTTGGCTTATGAAATCTATTGGCCCGTGAAAATGCTTAAACACGGCACTTACAATTCGTTGTCCCTGTACCACGTGTCATAGAATTATACTTATGTGATTTTATAACAGGGATTTCTAACCTAAGGTCCATGGACCATCAAGGGATTCATGGATAGATTTCAGAACCATTATGAAGTTGGAACTCAATGATAACTGTATTTCAATATAATTTGTTTTCTTTGTAATCCTAAGTATTTTATTTTATACTTTTAAAAACATGATACTAAGACAGGCTCCATAGGCATCACCAGATTGCCAAAGGGGCCCATTACACAAAAAAGTTAAGGACTCATGCTTTAGAAAATGTCCCTTTACATGGCAAATGCCTCAAATAATACTGGATGCAAGATTTATGTTCCATGCTCTTTCCTGATGTTTTAAAGAATTTTCTCATTTTCCCAATTGTAATAGCTTGGGCTTTTAAGGTCAGAGACAAGAATCTCCTGCCTCCAAAATCTCAGGTAAATTCTAGTACCTAGATCCCAGCTGCTTTTGTGCTCCCTGGTTTAAGAAAGTATAAAAAGAAAAGCATTAACTACCAAAAGATAATTGTGTTCTAGAGTCAGATTGAATCGACGAGGGAGAGCCAATTGTCAGATTTTCAAAGTGAGTATTTACACCTCAGAAATCAGCAAATGCTGCATACCAGGACTCAATTTTTTTTTTTGCTTTGTTAATTGTCTAGTCTCAAGAAAATAATGGGGAAAATTAATAATGCAGATTAAACTTAAAAATGTGACCTGAGTATACAGAGGGCTGTATAAATGAGGGGTATAGACTATACAGTATATATATATATATATATATATATATATGTTATATGGTAAACAACAAATGACACATCCCTGCCTAAAGGCCAGGCAGGGCTAGAGCTGCTGATGGTGTAATAGTTGCAGATGGAAATGAACTGATAAGCACAAGTATGTATACAAGGAGTTTTCATATATAGTATATATTTTATGTGTATTTGTATCTAATGGTTACCATCTCTAGGGTGAACAGGGGTGGAGGGGGAGAAAGGGAAGAAAAAAAGGGAAAAAGAAAAAAAAGAAATTTGTGATAACTTTATTATGTATTTAAAAGGAATAGCAAGTGGTACACAATAGATTTGTAATTTCATGTGCAATTTTATTATTGTTATTATCATACTATAAATGCTTGTTTTGTCCGATAAATTAAAAATAAAATAAATAAAATGTGACTTAGGGAAGCTCATAAATAGATGTTTTCATGGCCACTTTCACCACTGATGGGGTCACATTCTATAATTTGCACCCAGGGGACCAGGGATTTCACCTCCACCCTCTGGGACCATGGATTTTCTTTGCATCACACCCTCTCTAGCACTACATTCTTAGTTATACATTTACATTGTAAAATTGGGGAAGGGGGAATGCTGGTAAAAATTCTGCTCAAGTTAGATAAGTTCCATGGTAGAGTCATAGAACTGGTGGTGATCTTGGAGGACTTAGAATCCATAAGATCAAACAATTTTAGAACTGGAAGTGACCTCAGAAGCCATCCATTTCAACTAGTACCTGAACATCATCTCATGTTACTAAATTCAGCTTGGAACATGTTCACATACAGATTCAGCTATTACAATTATTTTCCATTGCGCATCTTGTTTCTTTTCTCCTCTTTCTTAGTTTCAATCCAAGACAAGTGTTATCCCTTTCATTTTTCTTATTAACTAAGGAAATAAGGATATTTTATGTCTCGGGTACAGGCACACCTCCTCAGTGCTGGGTCACAGGATCACAATATTTAAAACTGGAAATGCACTTAGAGATTGTATAGTCTATACCCCTCATTTGATCACTCAGGAATCTCAGGATCATGGAGGTAAGTTGACTCATTCCAGGTCATAAAGCTAGTCATGGAGCAGACACCAAATTCAAACCAGGATCTGCCTGACTCCAAATTTGGCATTATTTTCTTCCATATCACACATTCTCTAAAAATGGTTCTTCTCATAGCTGTCTAAATGTTGTTTCTCTCCTGTCCGCTTATAGAACTTCCCCAAATCAGATCTCGCCCTTTCCTAGAATCTTAGCTCTTTGCCAGTTCCCGTGGGCTCCCTTGGTTTTACAGTTATCAACATTTCTTTTTCCCAATCCCCACAAGTTTTTGAGAGATTTTTTTGAGAAATCTTTGAGTCCATTAAAAATTCAATGACTTCCCTCATTTCTAAGCCTATCCTCTGGACTCTTTTTACCCCAGGTTAAATTGACTTGTGTATAAGAGGTAACATAAATGATTTTTTTTGAGGACATGTATGAACAAAAAAAGATGGTCATGTATCAAGGAGAGATGAGTGGTATTTTGGTGCCAAAGAGATATTTAAATAGCTAGAAAAAAGATGTCCATCATTTTGCTTAAACCACCACAGCTGGATTTAAATCCAGGTCTTCAAATTCCAAATATAGTGCTCTTTCCACTGTGCCACAGCACCTTTGAGGTTTTAAACATGGATGATCAGAAGAGGAATGGTGGCATTCTGGAAAAAAAGTAAAATAAGGGAGAGAAGCAGGTTTTGGAGAAAAAGCAAAAGTTAAAGTCTTTGTAAGAGTTCTCTAATAGGTACTTAAAATCCTGTATCCATGGAAGGACTTTCAATATGTGTTCCTTCTTATCCTCTGTGCCCTTCCTGCAGATGAATTTATGCTATACTTGCTAATAAATTCTATCTAAAGATAGGTGGACTGTCAGAATTAGGAAACTTTTCTCAAAGGACACATACATGAGCAATTAAAATAGTAATACATCATTTTTATAGTTTCAGTAATGTGTTTGCCTGGGACAATGCCACAAATTATTCCCAGGCTGCTTATCAACTTTATTTGAAACCAGTCTAATAATCATAATGATCTTTTCCTCTAACACAATCACTTTATCATTTATGATGCCTTTTAGTATTCTAATGAATACATCCAAACTCTTCAAATGAATGAGAGTGAGCTAACTGGAAGATGCCCATTGTGAGTCTATTTGCAATTCCCAGTGCCATGCTCATGTTCTAGTTTTAAACAAGACTGACTAGAATGAGTTGATATGGCAGCAGGAGGGATTTGAGTCAGACTTGGAGAAAAACTTTCCCACAAGTGAGTGTGAGTTTTAAATAATGCCTACCAAAGGCATTCTGGAGATAGATGATGGACAGTTGATGGACAAATATAATTAAGGGATGGAAACAGAATGATAGAATAGATGTCCTCTCTTTTACTCTAAGGTTTTATGATTGTATTATGTATATAAAATAATATCAAAGGCTAGAGAAGTTTTCCCCCTCCTGGATCATTACCTTGTCATGACAGAGGAGCTTGTATAGTTGAGTGAAGCTATGAATTCTCTCAGGCAAGTTACCCAAGATGCACAGGTCAGAGTAGAGAGTTTGTACAAATGGTAACATACTGGAGAGAAGGGAATGGCAAACCACTCCAATATCTTTGCCAAGAAAACCCCATGGATAGTATTAAAATAACATTATATATAAAAGATGCAGCCAGACATCCTGGAGAATAAAGTCAAGTGGGCCCTAGAAAACATTGCTAGCAATAAGCCTGGTAGAGTTGTTGGAATTCTAGCTGAACTATTTAAAATTCTAAAAAATGTTGGTGTTAAAGAACTGCACTCAGTTTGCTAGCAAATTTGGAAAACTCAATATTGGCTACTGGATTGGGGAAGATCAGTTTATGTTCCAGTCCTAAAGAAGGGAAATGTCAGAGAATGTTTAAATTATCAAATAATTGTTCTCATTTCACATGTCAACAAGGTTATGCTTTTAAGATTCTGCAATCTAGGTTTTAGCAATATGTGAACTGAGAATTGCCAGAAAAGTAGGTTAGTTTTCAAAGAGGCAGAGGAACTAGAGACCAAATTGCCAACATTCACTGTATTTTAGAGAAAGCAAGGGAGTTTCAGAAAAATATCAACTTCTGTTTCATTAACTGCACTAAAGCCTTTGACTGTGTGGATTATAACAAAATATGGCAGGTCCTCAAAGAGATGGGAGTATTGGATCATCTTACTTGTCTACTGAGGAACCAGTATTTGGGCCAAGAAGCAACAGTTAAAACCAAATGCAGGAACACTGATTGGTTTAAGATTGGAAAAGGAGAATGACAAGGTTGTATATTGTTATTTATGTAACTTGTATGCAAAGTACATCATGTGAGATGCCAAGCTGGATGAATCAAAAGCTGGAGTTAAGGTTGCTGGGAGAAATATCAGCAATCTCAGATACGCAAATGATAACATTGAAGGCTGAAAACAAAGAAGAATAAAAAAAAAAGCTAAGGTCATGCAACTAGTCCCATCCCTTCCCAGTAAATGGAGGGAGAAAAACTGGAAGCAGTATAAGATTTTATATTTTTGGGCTCAAAGATCATTGTAGATGATGATTACAGCAATGAAATTAAAAGATACCTGTTCCTTGGAAGGAAAGCTATGGCAAATCTGGATAGCATACTAAAAAGTAGAGATATTTTCTTGTTGCTAAAGGTCTATATAATCAAAGATTTGGTTTTTCCAGTAGTAATGCATGGCTGAGAGTTGGACTATAAGTTGGACTATAAGACTGAGCGCAGACTTGATGCTTTTGAATTGAGATGACTTTTGAGAGTCCTTTGGCCATCAAGGAGATAAAATCAATCAATACTTAAAGAAAATAATTCAGGCTACTCATTGGAAAGACAAATACTGAAGCTGAAGCTGAAATACTTTGGTCACATAATGAGAGGATCTTGAAGTTGGGAAAAATTGAAGGCAAAAGAAGTGAACATCATGGAATGAGATGGATAGATACTGTCATGTATGCAATGAATATGAACTTGGATGGTCTTTGGGAAATAGTAGAAGACAGAAGGGCCTACTGTGCTGTGGTGCATGGGGTCATGAAGAGTTAGACACAGATGATCAACTGAACGGTGATTGCAAAAGAGCAGTTTTCAAATTACAAAGGACTTCCCGTATGTATAGATATTCTTCAGGTGAATAGAGTTCTGGGCATGGAGTCAGAAATATTTGAATCCAGATTCCACCTAGAATATCTACTAATCATGTGACCTTTGGCAAGTTACTTTACCTCAGCTCTCTCATATAAAATGGGAATGATAAAAACTTACCTTTTATGGTTGTTGTGGCTACCCAATGAGATAATATACGGAAAGTGTTTTAAAAACCATAAATGTCTACAGAAATGCATTCTATAATTATAATCATTATAGTCCTTACTGTACATTCACTTCTACATATGGACACAAAAATCATTACACAGTTTATCAATTGAAAGGAATCTCTATGTGCTGTCTGAGACGGTCCATCTATCATCCTTCAGAGGTAGCACGGTATTGGGAAGAGAATGCTAGACTGAGAGTCAGGGAGACCCGGCCTTGAAGGTCATTTCAGAAGTGTAGTAGCTGTGTGATCATTGGCAAGTCATGTAACCTCCTGAACCTCAGTTTTCCCATCTGTGAGCCAGAAATACTAATAATATCTATGTCATGAGTTTGTAAAGCATGAAATGCTTCACAAACATCAAAGTTATTATGATTAAATCCAAACACAACTTGATATTTCTTTCATTGAAAGTAGAAGAAAATGAAAGCTGTATTTGTATCGCTTACTTTACAAACTTTGATATGCAAAAATTGGAATTTATAAGAAAATTCTCATAGAATCACCAACTTCAGGGGTGGGGGGTGCGTTATGAGGGAATAGAAGAGATGTAGGTTGTGGTGGAGGGGAAGGGTAGGGAATGAGGAATTGCATGGCACTACCATGTTCCAGGCACTGAGCTATAGCTATTATTGCATTATATAATATAATATTATTATGTTATAGCACTTTTATAGATATTATTGCAATTGATATTCAAAATAGCCCTGTAAGGTAGGTGCTGCTATTATATTATCATCTTATAATTGAGGAAACTGAGAAAGAGCTTAGATATTTTGCCCAGGGTCACACAGCAAGTAAGGAGGAGATCTTAGATTTGAACTTGTGTCTTCCTCAGGCCCAGAGGCCCAGAGGTCCAGAGCTCTATTCACTGTGCCAGCTAGCTAGGCAGACCAGTCAAGAATGGAATGGGCTGACTAAGGGCCTACTATACTTGAGTAACAGTTCTGTTAGAAGATCAAAGTATTTGCAAGCATGAACTGTTGCATTAAAAAAAAACTCATTCGAATTCTTTATAATGTGGTTCTTAGAGTAAACATGAGCATTTCATGTGGTTAGGAAGTCACAACCCTAGTAGCCAATATGTGAAGTAGGACACCAGGCCTAAAAAAGTAATTTTTATTATTATTTTGGAAACTGAATTCTTCAAAGACTGAAAAAAAATTCACCAGAGTTCTGAAGTAAAGAGTGATTTAATAGTTCCCTGATGAAACTAGAGAGATAAGAGGATTTGTAAAGTGATACGAAACTTTTCATCATCGTTGCTTGTGTTTCATTTCTCTCACAGACACAGGCTAGGATATGATTGGGTTGTGGTGTGGGATTTGGTGGCTCACACGAAATCTGTGGTAAATGTGTACAGCTGGGGAGGCAGCTTATTTCAGTTACTTTTCACTATGTGCTGAACAAGAAAGGGGCTGAAATCCAAAGGTTCTCTCCTTTATTCAGATTTGTACATGGTTGCTCCTCCAGGGGCAATAGGAACTTTTTCTTTTTGGACCAAGACAGCCAAGTGGGTGAGGTGGGTGGGTGGTGAAAGCAAATAGTTACAGAACACAGTTAAACTGAAGATGAAGTTGTGTTTGAAAAGAAAGTCTTTTGTGGGAAGTCATGACCAGGAGAGGGATACCAAGAGGAGCAGAGTCAGAACGGTGATCACAGTGAGGGGAAAGCACATCTAGCCAAGGAAAATTCATGTTCTCCTTCTCCCAGATAGCATTCCATGGGACAAAACCCCAGTGGCACCATACAAGTTAAGTCTCTGAGGCAACAATAATTTATGGTGCATAAATTGTGCTTTGTTTTTTGGTCATTTATTTTATGCATGTTTCTATCTTATTTAGTAACATGCCAATTTAAACAGTGTTGGTGAAGAAAGGGTGAGGAACATGGATTTACATCGTTTAAGTGTTTAGAAATGTGCAAGAAATTTTTCCTTCCGAAGATAACCAGAGTTCATTTTTTAAACCTTTGGTTCTTTCAACATCAAATGAATTCCTGTAAAAACATTAATTAATTAAAAACATACTTAAATAGCCAACACATATATATTTAGCTTATTGACAGAGAGAAAAAGGTGTTCACCTGATCATAGTGAGTGAAGACTGGATTAGCAATTTTTGTGGTGTTGGTACAACCTCAGAACCATTTCACCCACGGTTGAGTTGTCTTTGAAGGCTCATGCATTTGATTAATTCTTGGAAATTGATAGAAATTGCTGCCTGCAGGATGTGTTGATGTTTATGCATTTGACTCAGTCTCTTGGCATGACATTTTTGTTTGAACAAAGAGCCCTGATATCAGATAACGGTGTGCCAGCACAGAATGTTTGTTGATGTAATTGCTCAGCTATTGACATTGATGTTGTATTGCTGGAAGGTAAATTTTTCTCATTTTTTTTGAGGGGGGAGGAGGCGCACAAGATAGAAGCATGATAGTTTTATATTTAACGATGGATAATTTTTAGAAATGCAATCAAAGCTTCCAGATTTAGCACTTATTTGGGTATGAGTTACATAAGACTCTGCCTGGTTTGGTCGCCCAAACCAAACCAAGTGAACAAATGACTTTTCATAGAAATTGGAGACCAATTGAGAAAATAATTAAGTTTATAGAAAGTTCCCTTTCAAAGGAATCAGAAAACTCCATCCTATCGGACTATAGATTTAGAATTTTTGGAAGCGCTTTTTGAGGCCAACTATTTTGATCTCATTATCCAGATAAGGAAACTGAGGCCTGGAAAGGTTAAGTTTTTGTTCAATATTACATATGTAGTAGTAAGCAACCAAGCTATAATTTGAACTCAGCTCTCTGACCCCTAAATATAATGCTTCTACTTCATATCCATACAATCTGCCCTGTCCCTGTTTTACATTTGGCTGATCTATGCATTTTATGTCAATACTTCAATAAATCCATGAGTTAATTGATGTGGCCCCACTTCCTTTCCCTGGCAGCTCACAATCCCTCAGCTTTGCGCTGGAGTCTATCTTTCAGGTTTTTTTTTAACATTTGGCGCACACCAATGCAACACTCACTCTGACCTCTCACTCTCATTATTATCCTTAAACCTGTTTCTTAAATTATTGGTAATAATACCGAAGGCTATTTACACCCATTATGTATCTTTCCATTGTATTTTGGGTCACTGGAAATTTTGTTTTTTATCAAATGTTAATATTCCATGATTTCAGGCATAGAGTATTTTCAAGGAAATACTCCAACAGATCTGCCATCTCTTTGATTTGGTACTTCCCATCAAAGACGCAAATCTCAGCCCTGACCATCCCCATTTGCCCGTCCCGTGTGATTCACGTCCAGGTCCTTCCATAATTTTGCCACTAGGGTTTCACCTAATGTGTTGGAGCTCCTCCTCACTGTTTCCTGACATCTCAAGGTCATCAGTGGAATACTGGCTGTCCGGCTCTTCTCCCTTGCCCTTGCCACATGGCCAGCCCATCTTATCATATCATACATTTGCTTGATATCTTATACGGCTACTTATCTTAGCATTTTCTCCATGGCTGTCTGGATGACAGTCATTTTTAAAACTTTGGAGACTTTTGTTCCGTGTTTTATTGTCATAGAGAAACTCTGAGACAGTATTGATGTTTAAAAATGGTGTTTTGCTTCATGCAGCAGCTGAGAATATTGAAAACACGACATGGTTTCCTAAATCTCTCTCTTCTTCCTGTTTAATACTGAACTCAGCTCACTGTCCATCTGTATGATATGTCCTAGATATATTGGTACCGATATACCAACTCAATGGACTCACCATCTAACTGCCTGTCCCAATCTGGTAAATAACAACATAACACGGTTTGACCCTGGTCCCTGTTGTGAGTGAGGACCAGGCCTATTATGTTTCACCCTTCCTTCAGTGTTCTCTATCACCCTAAAGGGATTGGGAGAAGGAGTCTGTCCTCTCTGCCATTGGCTGGAGCCTCTCCTGATCATGTTCTCATAATTTTAGAAAACCAAGCATCCCAGTTTCATCTAAACACTTAGTGGGAAGATTAGCTTTCTTGGACTCTGGCTTCTCAGGGCTTTCATATTGGCCTGGTTACCATATTTAGCTTGGAATTCTGGTCCTGAAGTCCCCATGGCACCCCACTCCCATCCCTAGAACTGCAAAGGACAAACAGAACATGCTCCAAACCTCAAGTTTGGTTTTCAGGGACACATGGCCAGGGGGAGGGGGAATGTAGTGGTGCTTAGGCCCTGGTTTACTGGTTTACTGCATGGCATTGCCTGCTGTGAGTGAGTGCTTCGCCCCTGGTCACCGCTATAGGAAAACAGAGTGTAGTGTATTCCAGTCAGGTAGATGTGCCCACTTGCATCTATACAGCCAATGACAAGTGGCAGCTCCCAACCACACGACAGGCCAGTGCATAGTAGCCACATGTGCCCCAGTCCTCCAGTCTCCCAGAGGCAGGTCCCTGGTGTCTTTCCCACATGGTTTTCTCCATAATAAGTTATTTGAGTATATAACAAATCCTGTTACAATAATAACAATAGCCAGCACTTATGTAATGCTTCAAGGATCCACAATGTGTATATGTTATCTTCTTTAATACTCATAGCAACTCTGGAAGGAAGGTATCCCCATTTTTCAGATGAGGAAACAGGTTTAGAAAGGTTAAGAGACCTGCCCAGGGCAACAAAGTAAATGTCTGAGGGAAGATTTGAACTCAGGTCTTCCTTATTCTAAGTGTAATACTCTACTCATTGGGCCACCTAGATGCCCTACGTATACATGTTGTCTCATTTGATAATCATGACAGCCCTGCAAGGTAGGTGCTGTTCTGAGAAGTAGGAGCATTCTTCATCCATGTTTTTGCTTTTCCCTGCAGATTATGGTTATAGATCTTGCTGGGTGGTTCATAACTTAAAGGTGGAACGCATTCTGGGTCTCGATGTAATGAACACTCATAAACAGGAGCCTATGGATAATCTCAACATCCATTGGTGTCTTCAGTACCATAAGCAGTTTGAGAGAGGTGGTTCTGGAGCTTTGCCCCAGGGCTGAGGGTAATTAGGAAGCACCAGTTGCCTCTAGGTAAAGAAGGGTGGTCCATGTGTGGTATGTTGATGGTGAGGAAAAATCGGAAACTATTGTGTCTATTCCAACAAATGCTATCCATCAGCTGTGGGCCTATAGACGACTACTACCACCTGCCCAGTAGGGGCTGGGGATTTCAGGGCCATGTAGCCACTCTTCTTGAGCAGACTGGCTCCTGGCTCCAACATACAAAGTACTTCTCATCCAAACTCTGGTTGTTAGTGGTGGTCATGATGATGGAAATAACAGGTGACCACCTCCGAATCATTTATTCTAAGTACAGGGGATGATCCAAATGTAAGGATAGGGTGGAGAGTGGAGGGGCAGTATCAGAGGTCCCTGGGCTAGCAGCAGGTAGGCCTGGAGGGCACATCTGATTGGTATTGGGAGGCAAACACTATCCCTAACTACCTCTTTCCTTCCTAGTTCTCATTGCAGGCCTTTCCCTGCTGGGCTGGACTTTTTTCCACTATGGATGTATGGTGATATCTAGAAATGTATGTGTATGGGTTGTATGGGTGTATGGGGATATCTAGAAATGATGTATTCCTTGCCATCACCACCTCTCTGCTACCCTCTTCCCCACCCCCCAACACACAAGGCAAGGGCACAGGCTTGCATTATGTTCTTACAAGTGGGAGTAAGACCACCATGATTTGGCTTACCTGGCCCAGACCTCTCCCATCACCAGTTTGTATGCAGGGGTGGCTGCTTCTGGACAGAGGATGGAGTTTTTGGAGGAGAAAAGGTTGTTAACCCCTCTTCCCAAATTCAGTGTTTTTGGGGGCTCTGATAAACATATGGACAGCTCATTCAGTAAGAATAATTGAATAAAACAGGAAGCTACTATTGTCTTTTATGTCCAAACTCCTAGAAAGGATTGTTTGTGTCTACTTCCTTACCTCCCACAAATTCTTTACCCCTCTACAATCTGGCTTCCATAGCAACTGAAAATGCTCTCTCCAAGGTGATCCACTGGCTCTCCATGGTGCCTTTGGATCTATTGATGACTTCCTTACTCTGAGATACTCTCTACCCTCAGGTTTTCTGATACTGCTCTCTTTGGACTCTTCTGCCTTTCTAACAACTTTTCAGCCTCCTTTGTAGGGATCATTCTCTGTGCCCCACCCCCTGTAACCCAGTTCTGATTATGCCATTTACTCAAAAGCCTTCACTGGTTCCCTGTTGCTTCCAGTTTAAAAATACAGACTCCTCCATTTGGCATTTATAAGTCCTCTCCAATCAGTCTGACTCTTCAGACCTAACCACCATGCCCACCCACGGGTGTTTTCCTCCCTTTTAAACTCCCTTTGTAGTGGAGAGCCAACCTGTAAGTCAGGAAGATCTGGGTTCAAATTGTATGCTTCATAGAATATTTCTATTCTCTATAGAATTAGAGAAGGAAATGGCAAACCACTCTAGTTTCTTTGCCAAGAAAACCTCAAATGGGGTCACAAAGAGTCAGACAAGACTGAAATGAGTAAACAACAAGTGTGTGTGTGTGTGTGTGTGTGTGTGAGAGAGAGAGAGAGAGAGAGAGAGAGACAGACAGACAGACAGACAGAAAGACAAGGACAGAGAGATTAAGATTCTACAATGGTGTTGATATGATGTTGTGGAAAAGGAAATGGACTTGGAAAGTTTGGGTTCTAATTGTGTCTTCTCTTGCTATCTATGACAGTGAGCAAATTGCTTGTCTTCTAGATTTCTTGGTTTTCTCATCTATAAAGTAAAGGACTTGGTCTAGATGATCTCCAAGGTGCTTGCCCATTCTAAAAATCTCTGATCCTATGCTCAAAGGCATTTATTTTTATTATTTCTCTTTCATTCATCATTGTAGCCAATCAGGCAATGTTGATGAGAAAAAAATGGAAGAGAAATAATTCAGGAGGCATCTACAAATGCTACACTCATTTATCAATTGATGACTCACCAACTTTCCCAGCAAACAGGTGATTTCCAATTACTAAAGGATGCTGTTGCACTATTCATTTAATAACATTGGCTTGACCGTTGGTTTTTTTCCCCCTCTGGATTTTAAATGTCTCCCCTTCTTTTGAGCTTTCAAAACTATTTTAGCAAGCAATTCATGAAATATAATTACCACAAGTAATCTGTGTTGTACAGAGAAAGAGAGAAAAAGGAATGAAAACCAGAGAACTGAGAGACTACTGGATAGTACATTATTTACAAACCACAAGTCTTTCTACATACAGGCTAGTGGCTCTTCATTACTTTGTGAATTGTAGAATCCCTTCAGGTAGTAGGTACTTGAAGTTAATGATCACAACCATTCTTCCCACTTTTCTTTTATTTATGTTTTTCCTTAGTGCAGAGAAAAGGGGATAAGTAATGAAAACTGCATCTTGTTTGTTCCATGAATTAAAGGGGTAAGAGGAAAGAAACTTATTTCTTTGAGTAGCACTGCACTTTTGGGTGATTGCAACCAATCGCACCACAGTCTTTTTTTTTTCTCTTAAGAGATTTAATGATGTTTAGGAAATGGAATTGAATGCTAGGAAGAGCAAACTGCAAGCAAGTTTGGAAACCTTGCTGTTGAGGATTCGGGTCTAGTTCCTTTACTGAATCAATCTGATTACCTCTGGGGAATGTGCTGTTCCTTGGAATGAATCGGCCCAGTACCAAATGAGAGGGCTTGAAAGGTTTAGAAAGTGGAAAATATGTGGAATTTGCTCTTGAATAATGATTCGCATTTTTCTTTTGCAATAAATTTGACCAGTGACCCAGAGAGAAGGATTGCAATTACGTGCTGAATCAAGCTTCAGAAATGTAACAGCACTTAATAAGAAAATAAGAGTAGGAAGTAAAGGTAAGTAAATACTGCTCATCTTTGCTCTATCTGTAGATGTTCACTTATAAATTCTAAAGCTATGAGAACCAGAGGGATTCTATGCATGGCTAGCACTATCTTCTATTTTCCACGCTTTTCATGGATTTTCAGGGGCTGTGTATAAATAATGCTTTTTTAACTACACTCAACCTACTAGACTCATAGAATGTAAGTATTGGAAAACATCTTAAAGATCAATTACTTCAATCATCTCACTGAAAAGATTATCAAACTGGGGCTTAGAAAAGGGAAGTGACTTGTCCAAGGTAATACATCTAGGAAGTGGCACCACCGAGTATAGAGTCAAAGTCTCCAGCTGCCCAGTCTAGTGCTACATTAAGAGGGAAACAGGGGCAACTAGGTGGTGCAGTGAATAAAGCACTAGCCCTGGAATCAGGAGAACCTTAGTTCAAATTAGGCCTCATTTAACATTTAACTCAGACATTTAACACTTATGTGTCATGTGACCTTGGGAAAGTCACTTAACCACAATTGCCCTGCCTTCCCCCCTCCAAAAGCAAAAAAAAAAAAAAGAGGGAAGCACATTTTGATAGTGGGTCATGTGAATGCCTCATGATTCCATAAAGTACTGACTTCATTAGTTTGCACAAGTGATTTAACCATTTAACTATAGTATAGACATTTTTTTTCAGATTATTCTTTTTCTAATTCTGTCACTGCCATTGCAGTCTCATGCTGTTTCTTACTCATATTCTCTAGGTGAAACTATGCACACTTGTGAATCATTTCCCCAGTTCTTCAAGTGGAATATTTTCATCTTGTTTCAGGAAATACAACTGAAATGACTGTTTGAAGGGTCATGTTGAAGAATCATGCAGAACTTGGGCATAGCTGTATTTAGACATCTCAAGTGTCTCAAACATTTTGGTAAAAAACATTTTTTTGGCCCTTATCTCTAATACAGATGCTACTGTAGCTTCACTGTCCTTTATTAAAAATCCAGTGGCATTGAGTTTTGGCTTAGTTTGTCCAAAGACCAGTTTCAAAATATGTTGAGATATAACTAGGAAATTGTGGACCAGTTGAATTTGTTTTTTTGGGGTTTTTTGCCCTTTTTTTTTGGAGGGCATTTGGGGTTAAGTGACTTGCCCAAAGTCACACAGCTAATAAGTGTGTTGGGTATGTGAGGCTGAATTTGAACTCAGGTCCTCCTGACTCCAGGGCTGGTTCTCTACTCACTGCACAACCTAGCCACCCCATCACTGCGCCACCTAGCCATCCCTGAATTTGTTTTTGACCTAGTGATATAGTCAATTCAATTAATCTGGGTGATTATCCATTAAGTGCCTACTATGTGCCAGGCATACTGCTAAACATTGGGAATTCAAAGAAAAAAAGAGAATATTTGCCAGGGGTGTATTAGAGCCAGCTTAAAGTCTGCTGGAAAGCCACAAATTTTCAGTGTGAACACTTACACCTTGGAAATCAGCAAACACAACAAATCAGGGCTTGATTTATTGCTTTGTTGAATGTCTAGACTTAAGAAAAGTGATGGGGAGAATGTTAATAATGTAGATTAAACTTAAAAGTGCGTTGTGTACTTTTTTTGAGGGTTTGGGAAGAAGTTATTAAACATTTAACAATGCGGCCCTGCTAAGCGCCTTCAAGGAATTTACGTTCTCCGGGAGAGATATAATATGCACACCGATATGTGAAATATACACAAAAGCTGTTGAATAGAATATGTGCATGTGGTTACTGGATCACCTCAAGGATATTAAGGACACGTACGTCATTCCATCTCAAAACATCGGAGATAGCTGATTGGTTTTAGGAAGTAGCAGGTTCGTGTGGCAAGCTCTGCTGGACATAGCTCTCTGTAAAAGAAAGTAATGAACATAGAAACATAGATATAAACTTAAAGAAAACCAAGCTTATCTTTCAAGTACTGCAATTTCCTCCATCCATGTGAGGCTGAGGTTACTAAAATGTTTTCAGTGTTAAAATGATCACAGTCATAGGCCATAGACTTTTGAAATGAAAGGTCTTTCAGTCCTGTAGTTGTTAGATCATCTAAGCCTGGTTTCCTGAATTAGTCAATGCTCATGCTAGTTGGGTCATTTAACTATTACCTGACTCAGTTTCCTCATCTGTGAATGGGGCTGATAATAATAACATTTGCCTCCTGTATTGCCAACGTAATATTTACAGCACCCACAATTACGATAAAGACCGTGACTATAAATATCACATGGCATTTGATCACAAAATATAACAAAACTCTCCATAGAGAGGACAGAACTGAAGCATTTATTTAGATACCAGAAAACAGAATCCCAAAACTAGGAAGTCGGTTCCATCATAATAGTAAAGAAATTAACAAGCCATAACAACACAGAGAGCCATGCCATCCTTCAACCTTCCTATAAACCAATACAAGATTAATATTTACTCACAAACCTCTCTATCTCCTTGCCTGAGCTCCTCTCTCTTCAACAGTCTCTCTAGCTCTGACTCCCAGCTTCTTGTGGCTCTGTTCTACCCTTCAGCGAACTCCTCCCATCACAGGCTCCATGTGAGTACATTCAGCCTATTAGGGAGCAGTTTACTTTCAAAGCAGGGAAGGTCTTCAAATTCCCATTTCCTTTACACCTCCCATATTTGTGGTGAATATAAAGTGAATTTAAATTTGTGAAACATTTTATAATCCTAAAAATGTTATATAAATACTAATATTATAATTATGAGACACCATATAGCCAATGTAGCATTTTATAAATGGGAAGACTGAGGCCCATAGAGGTGACATGATTTACTGCAGATCAGAATTTTGTTATAGTCAGTTTTAAAAACTAACAAATAATAGGCATCATGACATACAACTTATATGTCATAAATTATAAAAAAATCTCTGAATTTCTGTCCATTTTGGAATCATAAATCTGTGGCCTGCTCTATAAAAATATAAAACTTCTCTATTGTCTTCTCTTATTTTCATCAAGAATATTCTTGAATATTATATCATAGACTATTCTCACAAAGATTTTATGGAGATGAAAGAGAGGAGTTTGTAGCTATTGTATTCCGTTAATTTTATTTTTAGAAAAATTACTGAAGTGATTCTATTATTTTTAAAACTTCCCCTACTGAAAATTGATCCTTTGAAAATTGAGCCTTTGAAATTATGCTTCTCACCCAAAAGTGTTTCTTCTGTATATACTTGGTCAAGTCCAGGATTTTCTTCCTGAATTCAACTTACTAGCTACCAATATTACTTTCCCAAATGCTGTATAGAGTATAGAGTCTTACTGTGGTGGTTCAGATCAATGAGAATAGATCATCATCAGATCTGTGTTTTTTCTTCTGTTTGTTGTGCTCTTATTCTGTCAGTGATGAGTATCACTTCACTTTGGACAATGATAAACTGGAACCCTAATGGGAATAGAGATTGTGCCACTGAAGGAACTGGGGCTCTCTATTCTAGAAATGAGGATAGAGAAACAGTCAAAAGAATTGGATACATCTAGTCTTAAAAAAGAAGACTTAGTGGAGAGAGCATATTGGGGTAGGGTCAGTATAGCTATCTTAAAATATCTAAAGGGTTCTCATCTTGAATAGGGTTTAGATTTAACTATATAGTTCCAGAAGCAAAAGCAGGGCTAATGGGGAAGAAGTGAGGCAGATTTCAGCTTAACAAGGAAGAACTTCTTACCAGTTAGACTTGTTGCTCTCTTTGAAGAGAAATTGGACCATCTCTTCTCAGAACTTTCATCCAGAGCATTCAAGACTGTTTTCCTGGAAGAAGTTGAGCTCCCTTTCAAGGTGTTTTGACTTTTGCCAGATTTTTTTTGCTTTTGTGTAATAGAACCCATATTGGGTTCCAGTTTTTGTCTCTCCCCAGAATAATACAAGCTCTTTGAAGGCAGGGACTGTTTTCATTGCTGTCTTTTAATCTTTAGCAGCACAAAACCTGGCACATGGTAGTCACTTAATAAATCTTGTTTGTTATTGAAAAGTCTCGTGTTGTGTATCCATAACTTAAAAGTCAACTTCTGAGTCTCTACATTTTTTACATCCTTGGAGTCCCCTTTAAAACCAGTGGGTGTGCACAGTGTGTGAGAAAAGAAAATTGTACCCTTTTGCAATAATAAACATCTGTTCTTTACTTTAAATGGATTCCTGTTTATGTGCCTGTACAAACTTGATATCTGTAAAAGTGAGTGCTAATTTCATACTTTGAAATCTCCATTCTTTTTTTGCTTACAGGAGCTCCAAAAACCCAAGGAAATGACTAATGATATTGCCGAGATAGATTAACTTTATCCTTTCATCATCAGCTCTTGCTTGTGCATATGTAGTAATAACAGGAAAAAATGAGATGGAACATTCACTGCTTGGAGCTGTTGTACTCTGCCCCTGTACAACAGAAAAATATTGCCTCCTCTGTCTTTTTGAGAGCTGATACATCCATCCTGACTATCCAAATGACTCAGCAATTTTTGTCAGGGGATGTTTACTGAGAAAAAGTTCAAGATGACTTGGTCTTTCCTATGGACGCAGATATTGACTCAGTTTTAAAAACAACAATGAGCCTCAAACAAAGCCACATCTCAAGGCCTTAATTTCAATAGGGCATCTTAATGATGGGCCCATTTAATATACCAAGATGAGTTTGGACACGTTTAGTGCGTTACTCTTCTGACAAGAGTAGGTCATGATGAGGACCCAGCTCCTTTCTATTCTTCATCTGTACTCCTTAAACCTCTTTTGTTATGACAAAGGGGTCCTGATTTTTTTTCCCTTTTGTGGCATTTGATGAAACTATGATGATCTCTATTTGCGCTGTTCTCAAGCGCCACACCCAATCTTTCATAATATCAGTCCCCAACCAATAACTTTCAGTCTTTGTCCCTTTCTCATCAGAATATTCTCTCAGGGTGCAATTCTTTTTCCTTATACCTTTGTCTTCTGTTTCTAAGGATCCTCATATGAACCTTAAATGCGCCCCAAGGTTTCTACAAGCCCCACTTAGAGAGATTGTACTTTTTGACTTGCTTCTAGACTAGCAAGGGTTATGATTCAGGCTGGATTTTGTAAGCCAAGTAGTGTGGGACTTGATCACATGAAAACCTCCCAAGAAAACACACAGTACAGGAAGCAAGGTTAATGATTCAATAGGTGAAACTCTTTCTTCTGACTCATTGTATCAGTTAATTCACTTCTGTGTTCACAGTGGATACATAATAAATGTTCACTGACTGATTCCTAAACCACCGATAAATCCTATGTCTACGGACAATGGGTGGGGTAGTGTGTGTGTATGTGTGTGTGGGGGAATAACCATTTTTGTTCGGAGAAAGTTCTCTAAAAGTTTTTCATTGGTTTTTCTTTATAGATTTCACACAACTGAGTTTCATGTGGGCTTTCATTTTCAACACTGGCTCCATTGTAAACTAACAATAGCTGGGGAGGACAGCTAACATTTACATTTCACAAAGTTCACTTGGAGTAAATAGTGCAAACTTAGTTTTATAGATGAGGAAACAGAAGTAAGAGAAGAATTAAATGGCATACCCAATGTGATTCAATTTAATCCAGTTTATTTATGAAACACCCATTATGCACAAGTACTGTGCCAGGGGCTAGGTGCTAGATATATATACAAAGACAAAATGATTCATTTCTGGCCTTGATAGAGCTTGAATTCTTGGGGGGGTGGGGGAGGAGGGGAACAGTGGGAGGAGGGGGGAGAGATAACATGTGTGGCACAGATAATTAAATACGAACGATATACAGAGATATACAAAGTGATTTCAAGGGAGGTTCCTAATGAATGTATCTGGAAGGACCTCAAGTAGGAGGTAGAATATACACCAGATTTTGAAGGAAATGTGGAATTCTAAGAGGTGGAAGTGAGAAAGAAATGCATTCCAGGCATGGAGAACCAACTGTACAAAATCAAAGATGGACCATAATGTCTAGTGGTTAGTTAACAGGTCACCTTGACTGAATGGAGAACATATGAAAGAAGAGTAGTATGAAATAAGAATGGAAAAGTAGGTGGGGAAGTATAACTATGATTTTAGACCAAATGATAGTGTTGAAAAGAATATGACTGGGCCAGCTAGGTGGTGCAGTGATCAGAGCACTGGCCCTGGAGTCAGGAGGACCTGAGTTCAAATCCGTCCTCAGACACTTAACACTTACTAGCCATGTGACCTTTGGCAAGTCACTTAACCAATTGTCCTGCCTTCTCCCCTCCAAAAAAAAAAAAAGCAAAAACAAAAGGAAAGAAAAGAATATGATTAAATTGAGTCCAAGGTTGATCTAGAGCTTGGGGATATATTGAAACATTAAATAGGAAATTTCACGGAAAGCACCTTGCTAGGTAGTATCATGTGTAAAATGGACTCAGGGTTGGGAAGATGAGTTCAAATCAAACTTCCTGGAAGTGTGGCCCTGGGTCAGTCACCTAACCTCTTTCAGCCTCAGTTTAGTAATCTATAAATGGGGATAATAATAACACCTGCCTCCCAGGGATTCTTGTGAAGATCAAATGAGATGACATATGTAAAGCTCTTTGCAAACCTTAAAATGCTATATAATTGCTAATCATTATTGTTGTTATAAGCATTGTTGTCTGAATTGTTTTCTATGTGTCTGTATATATTTTGTGTGTCAAATATGTAGAATTTGTGCAATCCCTAAATTCACTTTACAAAAAGTAAACTAAGGAATCCTTCCTTCCTCCCTTCCTTCCTTCCTTCCTTCCTTCCTTCCTTCCTTCCTTCCTTCCTTCCTTCTTTCCTTCCTTCCCTCTTTCTTTCTTTCTTTCTTTCTTTCAACAATATTGTGTCAAATATGTGCAAAGCACTGTGCTAAAGGAGATGTGAACTTTCAATAAGATATGATTCTTTCCTCTGTGGAACTTTCTGCATAGTAGGGAAATGAGATAGAAACTCAAAAAAATTAAATATCCATGATTACATGGTAATCACAAAAGGAAATGCTTTGTGTAGCCTGTGAGGGAATGATATTTCTTACAAGGTTGACAGTAAGTCTGAGAAAACTAGGTAGTCATGTGTACCATCTGTGCAAAGACATGGAGATCAAGAATGCAATATCATGTTTGGAGAACTTGTCCAGTTTGATGGAGGTGAAGGAGGTGTGAAAGGGAGTAACATGAAATAAAAATATAAAGAATGAAGGTAGCATAAGCATGGTGTTATAATAACAGTCAGAACTTACATAGTGTCTTAAGTGTTCAAAGCATTTTACAAATATCATCTCATTTCATTCTCACAACAACCAACTGAAGCTGGCAACATTTTAATGACTTGTCCAGGGACACATAGCTAGGAAGTGTCTGAAGCAGGATTTGTACTCAGGTTTTCCAGATTCTCAGTCCTGCACTCTATCTACTGAATCACCTAGCTGTCTGCTAGACCAAATGGAACTGGTTGAATCAAATTGAGTAAAACAAGGCTGATTCAGACTTTGAGGGCTTATTGACAGCCAAATTGGAAATTTCCTTTAATTAATCAGAATGACCAGTCTTCTCCTTGGTCTCCCTGCCTTAAGTTCTCCCTGCTCCAATCCTCTATAGAGCTGCCAAAGGGATTTTTCTTTTTATGAATATATTACTGCCCGATTCAATGAATTCCAGTGGCTCCTTATTACTTCTAGAATGAAACAAAAGCACTGCTTCACTTTTAAAGTTCTCTGAAACTTGGCCCCGCCTAACCTATCTTATTTGTATTTTTTCCCCTTTTTTATGTCCCACAGTCTGACCAAATTGGCCTTGTCTTTCTTTCTCACACAAGACTTTCCTTTCTCCAAAAGAATTTTGCAAAGAATTTCCAACTACATTATCAATATTCTACTTGTGGATGAGAACTTGTAATTTAACTGAAGTCTGCCACTGTCTGAGTGGTTTCCACTTTGGTCAGACTTTTTCATACAAAGTATGGTGACCAGAAGTTTTCTTTCCTACAGATAAAGGGAAAAAAATAATAAGTTTATAATATAACAGGAAGAATTTGGATTAACTGAATTTATATCACAGCAATAGGATTTAAATTAGTTTTAAGAAAAAATTTCCAAAGAGAAACATGCTTAAGTATTCCGAATTGCTGTATTACTATATTTAAATTACTTTTTAAAAACTATTCTGAATTACTGTAACAGATTACTTAGGAATATTGGAGACCCTCCATTTCAGAAAGTGCCAAGAAGACTCTTATCAATTTGTCTGGCATGATTCAGGTCAAGGTTGACCATTAGCGATTCCTTCAGTCCTCGCTTTCTGTACATTGGTACTACAGGTTACCTGACAATTCTGATTTTTAAAAAAGCCCTCCCTAAGCATGACTCAATAGGGAGCTAACACCCCCCCAACCCCCCACCCCTGCTAACTATTGTTATAATGAAATATCACACTGTGTCCTATAATCTAGCTCTAGGCTGATGTTTCTATATGATCTATATACACCAGGAGAAAGAGAAAGTTAATCTCTGGAAGGTATGAGGACATTGGAAAGAATTTTGGAGTTGAAACCAAGACCAGGGTTCACATTAAGACTCTAACATCTCTAAGATTCAGTTTCCTTAGCTATAAAATGGGAGTAATAATATCTTGCATTACCTCCCTCCTCCAGTTGCTGTGAGACTCAAATGAAATAATATTTGATAATTCTTTGCAAGTCTTAAAGTGCCATAAAAACAACTTTTTTTCTTTTTCTTTCTTTCTTTTTTTTTTTTTTTTACCATGGACAGCTAGGTGGCATAGTAGATAGAATGCCAGGTTTGGAGTCAGAAAGACTCATCTTCCCGAGTTCAACTCTGGCCTCAGACACTTCCTAGATGTGTGACCCTGGGCAAGTCTCTTAACTCTATATGCTCAGTTTCCTCATCTGTAAAATGAGCTGGAGAAGGAAACGGCAAACCACTCTAGTATCTTTGCCATGGAAACCCCAAAAGCACTCAACAAAGAGTTGGAAACAATTGAAACAACTGAAGAATAACAACAAAATTATTACCATACTATGAGATAATGCTGTAAAACTCTGAAGTGTTTTTGAAACAAGCTGACCTTGATAGACAGAGTCAGTATGGTGGACTGGACAGAGTGCTAGGAGCCAGAGGACTTGGCTTGAAATCTCAGCTTGGCCAATTACTATGTAGCCTTTGGTGAGTCATTGTTATCTATCTAGGCCTTTGTTTTCTTATCTATGAAATGGTTGGGTCCATTGACTTGGGAGGTCTCCTCTAGCTCTAAATCTACTATGCTAGATCCTTCTCACTGTTGTACCCCTTCCATTGGTAGAAACATAAAGTACTGGTCAGTCCGTTAATAAGTATTTATTAAGCTCTTGCTCCATGCCAAGCACTATCTAAGGCACTAAGTAGACAAAGAAAGGCAAAGATATAATTACTGACTTCAAGAAGCATGATCATATTCTGTTGGGGTAGATGACAGTCAAGAAATTATGCATAAAAGATATGTACAGTGTAAATTGAAATAAAAGTATAGACAAATGGAGGGACAGTGGAGAGGACTACCAGGAAAGTCCTCCTACAGAAGATGGGATTTGAACTGTGTGTTGAAGGAAACCAGGGAAGAAGCTCAGAGAACATTTCAGGCTTATTGGGCAGCCAGTGAAAAAATATTGTTTCAGTAATGCACTGGATCTAAAATCTCACTGATGTGGAAACTTCCTTTGGTTGTACAGACTGAAATTCAACCATCTGTTTTCATCCTGTGGGACTCTTGCCCATGTCCTGCCATAAATGCACATTAAAGGATATACACAATGTGCTGCAGGATTTCCTCTAGATTTATTATTGTTGTTGTTGTTGTTATATTTCTTTTTTCAAAATCCTTGATTTCATCATGGTGGCTATGCTACCTATGGCCTTCATGAATGGCTATAATTTTTAAAAAATCATTAACTCTTGGCAAACCTTTTGATGACAAGAAACTCTAAACTTGGCCAGGCTGGTTTATGCTTGTAACTTCTATGACTGGGTTCAATGTTCTGAAATGGACTTCAAACAAAGTAATGACCAACTTTCTGGTCAACTTAGGTTCACCGCCAGATAACAGAACTAGAGTCACTGGGTTCATACACCCAGCCTAGTCAAACCTTGCCAAAGCATGTGTTCTCCTGACTTAGTCTTTAAAAAACCTAAGGTCACCTCTGTGCCATGGTAAAGAATTGGAAGAGCTGTTTAGTTGATGGTTATTATTATCTGAGATGGTTATTATTGTCTGAGAATTTGTTCCAGGCTTTTTTTATGGACCTGGTATTCAGTAATTCCTCTGTTTCCCCAGAAGCATGGAATCAATAGTATAATCATTGTATTTAAAAAAGAAAAGAAAAAGAAACACCTTTCTCCCCCCTCCCCAACTCAACAACAATAACTTCTTGTTCAAACTTTTAACTGTTATATGGTGTTGTTTTTAAAAACCACCTCTGACAGGCATAAAGTTCTGAATACTTTTCTGCTTCCATTAGCAAGAGAACAAAGGATTAGCTTGAAGAGTGAGCGAGTTTGATTTAAGAGTTCTTTTTCAGAAGCTGCCATCTGAAAAGATTTACTGTTTCATTCATTGGAAGGATGTTGCCTAACCTGATGTCACATACATGAACTTTTTGATTTAAGTAGAAATTACCATTTAATATTTATCGATCAGCCACCAGGTGAATTCAAACGACACTCAGAACTCTGAGAAAGACATGTAGAGTAATGGCATGAAAGTTCCTCAGAGATTCCAATCTAAGTCAGACAGGAATGAAGTCTTTCACCTAACTTAAGAATGAGCTGGTTTTCTCACGGCCCTGACGTGATCCATCATTGGAAATACATTTAGAAGCTCAGATCATTGAAGTTGTGTCAAGCAGAGGTCAAGTCCACATCTACTATTTACAGGAATAAGAATGGGGTTAAAAAATAAATTCATTAACCACAATAACATATAATGATCTACGGTCTTCCTTCCCAACTTTTACCTGATGAGGTAAACATGACCCGAAGGTCTGGCAGTTCTCTTCTCATGTGTGATGGATATGGCATTGCCATGGCTCTCAGCAAAATATTGTTGCTTTGGCACTGCTGATGTTATCATTGCGATTATGCAACTCTGATTTTCATATAATCTAAATTTGAGAACTATTAGAGTTTAACTAACTCACTATCAATCAATCCAACCGATCATTTACATTTCTGCTCCTTTTTTGGGGGGGAGGGAAGTGGGTTTTTCCTTTCTTGTTTAAACAAAAGAAGTAAGTGTTAGGGAAAGAAACAGTTTCCTTTGAGTCTCCTCCAATTCCAATTCTAAGAAGAGTGAAATTCATCGGGGAGGCATAAATTATATCTCTTTTCATGGTTTGGTATTTCATGGTTTTGCCTTTTCCTTGTTTAAAAAAAAACCAAAGGCCAGTGCTGGAAATGACCACCGTTTCATACGGGTGTCTTCTCTGACTTTTTTAAACAAATAAATAGTCACAACAAATTCAAAATCCCAACCCACTATATTTGTTTTTAAAGAAAAAAACAAGACTTTTTATTTTTTTAAAGGGAGAAAGAAAAAATAGAAACCATAGCAAACAAATGTTTTGTGATTCACAATTGCATACTATACATGGCTCTGGCGGTTATTATCCAATTATAGGTGGCTTCTCTTGTATCGTCTTGTCTGTGTGTTTTATGGGTGTCATTTTGTTTATTTTCACTTTGATTATTTTAGAATTAGGGCATCATGTAGTGTATCTGAGAACACTGGTTAATTTCAGGCCCAATCTTGTAAGCCCTCCACACCCATTTTGCGCAAAGGCCTCTACCGACTAGAACAAGACCTCTGAATGTTGGGGACATGTATGAATTTCACCTTCCATTTTGCTCTGGCTGTTTGGTCAAGGTCCTAGTAATCTTTATTTTTTAGATTCTCAAAAGAACTTCTTGGAGAAAGTAATCCTCTTGAATTATTTTTTTGAGCTCATCATTTCTGGGAAAGCATAATAATTTGTTAGAGTTAGACAGAGAAAAATTATATGTTTCTACAAGATTCAGTCCCTGCCCTCATGAAACTTTGGATCTTTTGGAGGTAATAAATGTGTACAAATAATTTTTTTTTTGGAAGGCAGTTGGGGTTAAGTGACTTGCCCAAGGTCACATGGCTGGTTTTTGTGTTAAGTGTCTGAGGCTGGATTTGAACTCAGGTCCTCCTGATTCCAGGGCAGGTGCTCTATTCACTGCGCCACCTAGCTGCTCCACAAATAATTTTAATAAAAGGTATAACGTGAAAGAATAAAGTTACGTTACTTCAGAGGAGAAATACATTACTTCTGGTTGGGGATGTGAGAGAAACTTTAATGAAGGAGATGGCATTTTGGCTGGACCATACAAATGACATTTGAGCTAGACTGAAAGTTTAGGGACCTTGGGAAGAATGTATCTCTTATTATAGACAAAGCCTAACTATAACAAAAGCCCATAGGTAGGAAGTCTTAAGGTATATTGAGGGAACAACCAGAAGTCCCGTTTGGTTGAAGTATACAGTACACGAAGGGGATTAAACAGAACAAAGACTAGAAAATAAGGGTCTAAAGCAGTAGCATCAAGCAAATAGACATGGGACCATTAACCCATACATAAAGATACCTGCTGGCAGCATGTTGACTTAGAAAACTACATATTAATGTTACCTGTGTATTTTTATTTATTTTGTTAAATATTTCTAAATTATATTTCAATTTGATTCTGGCCAGCCCTGATATTTTATACCTCTAGTCTAGAGTACTAGGGGAAAAAAAGGTTTAGATTTTATTTGGCAATGGATAGCGGCAAAAGTTTTAGAATAATATGGTAATATGATCAGAACTGCTCATTAGAAAGGTATATGTGCCAAGAGTGTGTAGGATAGATTAGAGTCAGGGGAGGAAAGACTAGTGGTTTGAAAAACAGTTGAAAAGCTATTATAGTAGACCAGGTGAGAGATAATAAAGCCTTAAATGAAGATGGTGGGAGTGGGAATTGAGAAAAGGGGAAAGATGTGAACATATTTCTAAGATGGAGAGGACAAAACTTAGTGACTGATTAGATGTGGGTGGTGAGGGAAAAGCATGAGTCAAAAATGACTCCACAATTTTGATTCTGGGAGACTGGAAGATTAAAGGAGCAGGTTTTAGTGGGGAGGAGATGATTTCGGTTTTGAAGATGTGTCTTATAGATTGACTTAAACGACCATTGTGGTTCCTTTCAGTTTCTGAATTCTGTGAATTTGTGAATTTGGGGGGCTGGTAAGACTTTTGGGTGAAAGTATCCAAGAGAGAATTGGGCATTTCTACCCTCTACCCCAGTGCTCAGAAGAAGAAAGAAGAACAAAGCTAGGGATTTGAGAATCATTTACATAGACATGATAATTATGTTGGGAATAGGTGAACAATGTTGTGGGAATGAGTGAGATTGTCCTAGGAAGGAAGGTGTAAAGAGAAAAAGAGAGTTGAGAGAACTCTTGAGAATGCTGGCAAATATAGACAGAGAAGGAAGAGATGCTTTCAAAGGTGACAGAGGAGCTGTCAGAAGAGAATCAAATAGGAAGGGACCCCAGGAGAGTTTAGTATGGAAGCCAAGGAAAGAGAAAGTTTCAAGAACGAGGAGTTTCTCAACAGTATCAAATGTAGCAGAGAGGTCAAGGAGAAGTAAGAAGACCAAGAAAAGACCCTTGGAGATGTCAACTGTATGGTCATTGGTGACCTCTGAGAAAGTAGTTTCAGGTCAATTTTAAGGTAATAGAAACTAGACTATAAATAGTTAAGGGATATGGAAACGCTGGAGAAGTAGAGGTTGGGAGTATTTTGAATTTCGAGTAGACTATCTGGTCATCAATTAATAGATATGTATTAAGTACCTATCATGTGCCAGATAAAGGGCTAAGCACTAGGATATAAATCCAATATCCAATTCAATCCAAAATCCAATATCCAATTCAATCCAAAATCCAATATCCAAATTCCAATCTTACAAAGATTGGTGGTGAAAGAAGGAGGTAAAAGCAGGACTATGGGAAGTGATTGTTGTTTGCAAAGGCAGAGGAAATCTGAGCATGTTCTTTAGGCAGATCACTGAAGAGAAGGAATTCAAAGAAGTTTGAGAGAGATGTGATTAATGAAACACCCGTGGCAGAGGAAACAGGGAGATGTGGAAATAAGGACCTGATTGAAAAGGTTACCCATTCTCCCTCAGAGAATGGGTGATGACTCAGACATTTTTGGGTGAGTAGGAGGGAGGCTTAAGGAGCTTACATCTGATGACCCTAATCTTCTCAGTAAAATTGTCTGTGAGCTCATCCTTAGAGTAGGGGTTGGGGGAGGGCGTTGGGAGCTTGAGGAGACTGGAAAAGATCTGACATAACTACTGTTGAAAATGAAAGTTCTTTAAGAAGAACGAAGGATGGTTCATCAGCATCGAGAGTTCACACCAGGTGTGCAGTGTGGTAGAATGGAAAGAGTCCTGAACTGTAGTCAGCAGATCTGGGTTCAAATCTAGCTTTTACATCATTTTGGCTGTGTGACCCATTGGAGTCCTTTGACCTCTTTTATCACCAGAGTCCCACAACAAGAATAATAACACTCATACTGCCTGCCTGTGAAGAAGGTGCTTTAGAAACCCCCAAACACCACAGAAATGTAGACTATTGGAGTAACAGTCTGTAGTGGAAGTATGCAACCTGGTTTTATAAATGTCTGCAATGATATTCAGCAATAAGCAAGCAGGCATGGGTAAATGGGAAGGAATCTGAGGTTAAACAGGGGAAATTACCCCTGCTAGAATTCTTCTTGTACAAGAGAAAGAAAGAGTTTAGAGGCCTTTGTTTTTAGGTAAAATATGTGTGTATACATGTATATATGTATGTATACGTGTATACACATATATGTATTATGCATGCATACATGTTATTTTTCCATATTACTAAACAATTGGTTTAAATGATGACTGATGTCTTGATTGAACTTGTCAATTGTCTTGGTCTCTTGTAGATGGATACAATTTTAGATTGTGGCATAGTGGCAACTTCTCTCAGAGCCTCCAGTTAAAGATTTTTCTGAATGTAGAGGAAGCACACAAGGTCCTGGTAAACCCTACACACTAGTACAGTACTTGCCCTTTGTGTAATACTTCAAGGGATCTGTTTGTCTTCTTTTCTCCCATGTGTAGCTTGCTTTCATTCACTCCTAATGATCCTAATAGCATTTTGTCAGCTACTGCTGCTATTGCTCCAAGAGTAGAATGCCACCTCTACATGCTAGAACACCCACTTGATTTATGTGATCTCATTTCTCTTGTATTTATCATGTTCCTCTGGAGGAAGCCAGGGGCTTATATTCTGTTTCTAAAATAATTCCCAGCGGTACAAATATTCCTTACTCTGGTAAAGGACTACTCTGGCTAGATGTGGTAAGTAAATGGATTTAACCACCAGTCTATTTCCCTGAAGCCTACCGGTAAGATGCTGACACAATTTTATGGCAAACTGAAGTTTTTGAAAATCAGGCATGAAGCCTACATTCATAGGATATATACAAATAAATACATGCCCCAATCACATCTATACTGCAAAAGAACCTACACTCATGATAGTAAAGATCCTGCTACTTGGGAAGAAATACAGAGACAGTGCCTTGAATCTTCCTTTTCATTTACTTCAAATATGTTACAGATATAGAACATACATGGAAGCAATTAGTAACAGGATTCATCATTGAATATAAACACAGTGCAAAGAATGCCAACTGTCATCACCACAGTTGGCAACTCTAGATGTGAAATGAGGTAATAAGGTCTAGATGCATGAAGAGGAAGTTGATGTTCCTCTTTTCTCCAGATATAATCTTGGAATAGGAAAGAAAGGTCAGTCTTTTAAAGATAAATCCAAATCTAAAAATGCTAATTACTCTGTTATCAGAAATCAATCTTAAGAAGTCATACAAAAAATGTTCTAGACTATAACTATAAAATTGTTTCTCAGAGTTCCCTGAGTTCTCAGGTTATTTGTCCAAATTGTCTAACTAACACTTGGGAAAGGTATCACTTTATACTAAAAGTAACTGAAACATCCTCATTTGTCTCTCCCAGGTTTAGTGTGACTGTTTCATAGTGATAATTATTTCAGCCATGACCCAATCTCTCCCATTCAATGTGCCATTCTATTGCCAGAAGTACCAGATGCATATAAATTCAATAATGAAAATCCTTAACTAAGACATAAAGCAAGAAAATAACAGGAAAATACATCAAGCACAAAACCATTCTTTGTAGCCATGCATAAAAGGGTGCAAAGATAATACAAGTTAAGAAGAGTTATAATTCTCTCTCAATCTCTTAACTTTCTGGCATAGCAAGAGTGTGGTCACTTTTCACTTACAGTTCAAGAGGGAGTGTTTAGTATGTGGTGTCCTTTGATTCAATGTCTTTGCTAGTAGTCCCTTCTAGGAACAGTTTTAACCTTGGCTCTGTTATCATCATTGTCCTGATGGGATGACAGGGTCAGGGATGCTGTGACTGCTGCTCTCTATCAATATTGTAGAGTGGGTTCCTGTTGAGGGTACATTTGATGGATTTGGATGGATTCTGAGTTGAATGATTATGGTATTTAAAGTTCCTTATAACCTAGCCTCCTCCTACCTTTTCATTCTTCTTAAACCTTTCTTCCCACCCTGTATTCTTTGATCTTGTGACACTGGTCACATAGCCGTGTGCTGGGCTCACATACTGTCCAAGAAGTGTAGGAAATCAAGTCTTATGGTGATATCCCTGACATAACAAAAATTAGGGTTTTTTTAAATAATGAAAATGTGGCGAGGAAAACCCACTAAGGATAAGTCTTAATTTCTGGAAATGTTCAAAGAGAGTCTGTCAGGGATATTGTAGAGCTTATTTCTGTTGTACAAAGATTTATCTCCATGAGATCTGCGGTACCTTCCAACCCTAAGATGCCATACCTCAATACTTGGACAGATTTTTAAAATCTAATTCATACGAGCACTCATTTTGGTGAGTCAAATCACAGACCATATATATCTTCTTATCCTGTGAAATTCTTGTCCATGGTCTTCTGACTCTAGGTCCAATGAGATTTCCACTAAATACTAAAAACTCCCCCCAAAAGATTTGGTGGGTGTTGACCTATGACTCATGTCTCAGATACCGTAGCTCTCCTTGTCCTAAAGGCTGAATAGGGGTGATATGTTACTTCTCTTCAAGGGGTCAACCCAACATACTGGAGGCCTCCTTTAAAATACCTTGATGGTTCACGAATACTGATGGAACCCACAGATTGTCTATTATCTACCTTCCTCCCCCCATTCTTTTTCTCTGACCAGCCTATCTCCTTTTTTTCTGGTTATTTAATAATTTCTGGTTAAATATTAATTTAACGAGGATATGTGGTTCATCAAAACACTGATCTTTCTGAAACATTTCATTTTACCTTAGTAAGAACAGTATAATAGCACCATTGTTTTAAATCATGAGATTGTTTATTTATTTATTCTTTTGGCAAAACATTGAAGCTAAAGAACAAGGATGCCATTTATTTGCTCATATATTTTAGAGGTATCTCAACTAATAGTAATAGATCACATTTATATAGGACCTTATAATTCACAAGGCATTTTCATAATAAATCTTGTGAGGTAGGTAGTAAAAATATTATTTTTACCTATTTTACAGATGAGAAAATGTAGTCCCAGAGATGTTAATTGACTTGCCTACACAGTTAGTAGGTTTTTTTAAAAAGCTACCAAGTATCTTTGTGTCTTCACTGAAAATATCCTCAAGAAATCCTCTGTATTCCATGACCCCAGTAAAGATATATGATTAACTTCTGATTTGGTTCAGTAAAAATAAGACATTAATTATGAAGAAGCAATAAATGATTTTTTCACAGAACATAAAGAACCTCATATCTTTATATATGTATGTATATTAGTACAAAGTGTGTACAAACATAGTTATACCCATAAATATTTGTATCTCTCAATCTGTATAAAATTGTTGAACAGTTGACATCTGAAAGATGTCTTGTTCTGTGTGTCCAGAGAAGGAAATACTGGAAGCAAAAAAAATTGAGAAATTGCAGAGAGATAGATTTGGGTTTGATATAAGGACAATATTCCTGACAATTAGATCTATCTGAAAGTGAAATGTGTCACCTTCAGAGGTAGCGAGCTCCCTCTCATAAATGGTTTTCAAGCAAAGGATGAGAATCAAAGTATAGGGGGTTGAAGTAAGGGTTGGACTAGATGAATCCCAATATTCCTTCCAAATCTAAGATTACATGATTACATCATTTAAAGCTCTTCATAACCTAGTCTCCTCCTGCGTTTCCAATCTTCTTAAATCTTACTTCCAACAATGTACTCTGATCTTGTGACACTGGCCTCTTGGCCATTCCATGAACAGACACTCTCATTTTTTTAGATCCAGATATTTGCTCTGTCTCCCATGCTTGGAATGCTCTCCCTCCTCTACTACTGATTACATCTTCACTAAAATTCTACCTTCTAGAGGAAGACTTCTTATTTCTAGTGCCTTCACTCTGTTAATAATTTCCTATTTATGCTGTATATAACTTGCTTAGCATATATTTGTTTGCATGTTTTCTACTTATTAGATCAGTGGTTCTCAACCTGTGGGTTGCCGCCCCTTTTGGGGTTGAACGACCCTTTCACAGGGGTCACAGGGGTCACCTAAGATAATTGGAAAACACATATCTCCAATGGTCTTAGGAACTGAGACACCGCTCCTCTATCTGTCTCCAGGTGGGTCTGCACACATGCAGATACACCCACATATGAGTATTAAAGGGTCACGACATTAGGAAGGTTGAGAATCACTGTATTAGATTATAAGCTTCTAGAAGAAGGTAGAGACTGTCATTTGCCAACACTTAGCACAGTTCCTGGTACGTAGTAAGTGCATAATAAATGTTTATTAATTGGTTGTATAATTCAGATGCCAAGATGTGATTTAAAGTCTTCTGAGTATGTCCAATGAGATTTCCACTGTTGTGATGACTCCCAAATAGAGATTTGATGGATGTTGACACATGATTTCTGTCTCAGATACTGTTAGTCTCCCTTCCCCAAAGGCTAGGTAAGGAGTGATATAAGTATATTGGAGCAGCTATGTGCCACAAATCAGTGTTGCACCTGGAGTCAGGAAGACCTGGGTTCCTACCATAGAAAAATACTAGCTGTATGACCCTGGGCAAATCACTTAGTTAAGTGATATTAAGGAATAATAATTGTGCCTACCTCACAGAATTATGAGGCTTAAATGAGATAATATATATAAAACCTTTTTGTAAACATTAAAATACTATATAAATGCCTACTATATCTATAACGGGGTTTGTTACGAGAAAGAAAGTAGAAGAGGACTGGTGACCAGAGAAACCCCTTCCTCCTAACCTCTCAAACCCCAACCATATGATTATACTTTCCTAGCATCTGGAGCAGGATCATGCATGGGCAGTCATCATCAACACTGCCTGCCTCCTCAACATTTAGAACATGTACATACCAGCAGTCTTAAGGTCAAGATTTGATTTTCACAGCTTATATAAATATTTGCTTGTTCTTCCATACTTTCAAAAACCATTGTGCTTTTGGCTTAGAATGGAGAGTAATGTAATAACCCTTTGCCTTTTATTTAGGGTCTTTTTTCCAATGAACTCTGTGTACTTGCCAACATCATGTCATTAATCTCCTATTGCATTCATCTAAGGAAGGTAAGGAGCAAATAAAATGATATGGAAAGAGAAACTCAGGTAAAGAGAACTTAAAAGAACCACCCCCTGTCTATTTAGACTGTTTGGTAGGGCAAGGGTCCTGGACACCCAATAATCTGTTTGACTAATACCCCATTATTGTTCAGTCATCCACATGGCCAATGGTATTGGTCTCAAAGTCAAACCATGAATCCAGCTGGAGGGTATTGGGTGGGTATCTGCCATACACACCCAGTAATATATCAGTCACTCTACACCTGTGGTATAAATAGTTGTAACATGGTATAGGCACTTCAGAACAGACAGAGAACCCAAACAAAGTACTTTATTATTGCTCTTATTTGGCTGTTGAAGATAAATAGTCACATTTGAAACAGCTGTGTTCTAAAATAATTGGTAATGGATCATCAGAAAATTAGAGGGTTCTCTCTGAGTATGTAAGTATTTTAATTGCAACTTAGGTGTACAATTTTTCTGGGACAAACTTTTGTTGATGGCATGTCTGATTTTTTTTCAGAAACCTCAAAGCCTTTCTGTGATATTGTCCAGTTTTGTTTTTTCAGTTGTATCTGATTGTAAAGCCCCATCCCGTGCTTTTTTTTGGCAAAGATACTGAAGTGGTTTGCCATTTCCCTCTCCGTTTCATTTATAGATAAGGAAACTGAGGCAAATAGGGTTATGTGACTTGCCAGGATCACATGGCTAGTACATGTCTGAGACTGGATTTGAACTCAGGTATTTCTGACTCCAGATTCAGTGCTCTATTCACTGAGTCATTTATCTGCCCCAACATACATTTATTCAATGACTTTTATGTGCTAGGCATTATGCTAAGGGATGCAGTTATGAAGAATGAAATAATTCTTAATCTAAAGGAGCTTATTTGGTCAATCAATACATGTTTATTAAATACCTGCTATCATAATGCTAGGTCCTGGAGATAGAATATTAAAAATGAAACAGACCCTTCCCTCAAGGAGCTTAAATTCTATTGAAGGAGATGACATGGAGATATATCCATATATATATGTATGTCAAATATAGAAAAAATAAATATAAGGTGACTTGGGAGGAGTAAGGCACTAGCATCAGGAAAGGCCTCATATAGAAAGTGGCATTTGAACTGAAGTTTGAAAGAAACAAAGGATGCCAAGAGGCATAGATGAGGAAGGAGGGCATTCTTGACATTGAGGTTAGCCTGAACAAAGGCAGAGAGGACAGGAGGTGGAGTGGCATGTTTTAGGAACAGCAAAAAGTTCAGTTTGGGTTGATTCTTTAGACTCAAAGATGAGTCATTAATGGTTGGATATCATCTTGGAATATTATCCCAGTAGAGTGTATAGAGAGTAATATCACCAAATTGTTGATGGGCTTTTATTTCCGAGAACAGTTTGGCATCAATAAAAACATTGCTCAGCTTTCCAAATGTGATCTAGTCTGTTACTTTCATTAACTGAACATATCCTGGAGGTCTCTATAAAAAGCAAAACAGAGGATAACTTCTTGGCTCATTCTAATGATCATTTCGTCCTTCCAAAAGGTGGAGGAATCTGCAAGGGACAATTCTAATCCTTTCCTAATACTCCCCAATAAAAAAAGAATGAGTTGTTGGGGGTTAGAAATAATGGTAGCCTTGTGAGGTTGCCCAGAGCATATTAAGTGCCTAATAAATGCTTATTGACCTAACTTGTTGGCTTTAGGATTGTGAATAAAAGAAAGGAAGTACAGGAATGGACACACACACATATGTAGGATATATAGGCATATAGGCTAGGTTTGGTGAGAACCAATTTCAGAGGGTTCTGAGTAAAGGTAAGGAGGATTGCATGGACTAAATTTATATAGGAGAATTCAATCTATGATGAATGGAAAGCTATCAAGAGTAAGGTACTGAAGACATAAAGAGTGAAAATTCTGATGAAGAAAAAGTGAGAAGTTATTTAAAGACACTGATAAGGATGCACGGGAAATGTAGGAATCTATTAAACAATTAAGATTTTAAAAAAAATAGTCCTACACAAGATTAGAATAGTTATGGAGGATAAAGATAGATAAGAGTACTAAAGTTCAGAATGAGTTTAGATTGTAGACAAAAACTAAGAAAAAATTCTTTGTTTTTAGCCATCTTAAGGAAAATAGGAGGATGAAAGAAGAGTTTGACCTGGTGATTGTATTGGATGAGATGATGATGACGGACAATGGAGGAAAGGTAGAATTATTAAATTCTTATTTTCCTTCCTTTTTTTTCCTCCCAAAGAAAATGACCTTTTACCCAGAAGCAAAGTAACAAAAATGGCTAATAGGGAACCAATGTACTGATACATAAAATAAATGGGGAGATAGTAAGAGAACACCTAGGTGCCCTGGATGGTTTCAGATCTACAGAACCATAGGAACTACAACCAGCAGTATTCAATGAGCTGGCAGATATAGTTACAGAGACATTGCCAGACATCTATAAATATTTGTGGACAATGGCAGAAGTACTGCAGAGTATACTACAGTATCCTGATTTCTCAATAAAAGAAAGATAGAGAAGCTGCAAACTACAGGACAATGAGCTTGACCAAAATTCCTGGCAAAATTCTGAAGAGTATCATTATTATTATTATTAAAGGGATGTTTATAAGCATCTAGAAAAGGAAGCAATGATAATAAAGAGCCTTATTTCCTTTTGTGACAGTGTAAATAGTGTATTACATCAGGAAAGTATCCTAGATGTAGTTTACCCAGTACCATAATAGCTAACATTTATTGTTGGCGTTTAGTCCATTAGTTATGTCCAACTCTTTATGACCCTTTGCACCATAGCATGCCAATGCTGTCTGTGGGGTTTTCTTGGCAAAGTTACTGGTCTGCCATTTCCTTTTGAAGTGGCTTAAGAAAACAGAGGTTAATGGCTTGCCCAAAGGTTATGCATCTAGCTAACATTTTGTATAGTACTTTCCATGTGCCAGGCGCTCCGCTAAATGTTTTACAAACATTATTTTGTGTGATTTTCAAAACAATCCTGAGAAGTAGATGCTATTATTGTCACCATGTTAAAGATAAGAAAACTGAATCCAACAGACGTTAAATGACTTATCCAAGGTCATACAGCTAGTAAGTGTGTAAGACCAGATTTAAACTCAGGACTTCCTGATTCCAAACTCAGTATTCTATGCTGATTTAGCTGTCTCTAAGTATAGCTAAATATTTGACAAAATTTCTTGTGCTGGTCTTATAGGAAATACAGATGTCTTTGGTCTAGATGATAGGACAATTAGGTATATTTGAAACTGGTTGATTGTCCCAGATTCAAAATGTAGTTATTCATTAATGGTTAGATATCATCTTGGAATGTTATTCCAACAGAGTGTTATCTGGGTTTAGATCTGTGATGTTTAGCATTTTTTAATCAATACTGTCAATAAAGGCACAGATTTGTTAAATCTATTTGTTAAATTTGCAGATGGCACAAAGCTAGGAGGGATAACTAAGATACTCAGGGCCTGAGTCTGGATTCCAAAGCTTTTGAATAGTCTCAAATGTAGGTCCAATCTCATAAGATAAGAGTCAATAGAGATAAATGTAAAGTCTGAAATCTGAGTTAAAAAGACCTCATAAGGTTTCCCATTGTTCCTTTGGGAACAGGGAAGGTGGAGGAATGGTCATTTTCCCTGAAGATTTATTGTTCCTGGCTAAAACAAAGAATTTCTGCTAGCCATTTTTTATTTATTTACATAATCAAGTCTATGGAAGATCTATTGATGGGATTAGAAAAAGGTTAAATAGGCATTTGAAGCTGCTCAGTATATATCTGAAGCTTAATTAAAAGTCATTGAGGAGTGTCAGGGCAATCGTGAGTTCAAATGTGGCCACAACACTTATTTCATGATCCTGGGCAGGTTATTTAGCCCTATTTGCCTTAGTTTCTTCATCTGTAAAATGAGCTGGGGAAAGAAATGGCAAATCACTCTAGTATCTTTGCCAAGAAAACCCCAAATGGGGTCACCAAGAGTAAGAAATGACTGAACAATAACAAAAAGAGGAATGTCAATGTTTCATGCACTGGGAGAGAACCATAATAAACGTAAGGCAGAAACAGAACATTTAAGAAGGCAAGTAAACATAGAATAGGCCCTATCTGATCTAGACTCCAGCTGAGGAAGACCAATTTCTGATCTTTTAATATCAACAAGAATAACAAAGGAGTATCCGCGTGTTCATGATGCTCCTTTTCCCTGCTAATTAAAGTATTAGACAGATGGATCTTCAATAAGAACAGAGAAAAGATAGGAACCTAGAGTATCCAAGTGGCAGAAATGGAAATAATTTAAATTTAAGTGTAACTTAATTTTTAATTTTACCATTATTAATTTTAATTTTTAAATTTTAATTAAATAATTTAAATTTAAAATAATTTTTTGGGCCAAATAAATGAGAAAGATCTCATAACATAGGAACTGTCATCAGTGTGAGTCATGAACTGTTCCTGAGGAAATGCTTACTATGAATCTGGTATGATCAAAAGGACAAGAAAATCTCTCTCAATGATAAGGACCTACCAGGAGTCAACCCACTATAGCCTACAGGCTAGATATTATTTTATTATTCCTGTTTTGCAGATTAGAAAACAACCTGGCATAGACGAAGTGACTTGCCGTATAGCTAGCAGTCATATAGCTAGCAAAGATCTAGGGCAGGATTAAAATTCATGTCTTTTGCATTCTAAGTCTAGCAGTTTACGTACTCTATTACCTAGATACCTCTATTAGTGGTTGGGACAGGTTTTTGTTTGTTTGTTTTTAAACAGTATTTGTGATACCTAGATAGTGATATCTCTATATGTGTTGGAGAGTAGTATTCTCTGCATTGAGCACTGTGATTGTTTTATTAATTGGAGTTATACTGTGGGTTTAACATAACTGTCATTAATTGACACAGAGAGAATCTATAAGCTCCTATTACAATCCTGAGTCTAGTATTTTGGATAATAAACAGACAGTGTGCTTAGATTACAAACTGAAGACAGGATATGCAAAGAATTTGAATATACATTGGGATCATGGGAATGAGTGGGGGAATCCCCTGATTGCTTAATAGTTAAGGTTTAAGTTTTTCTACCTACTCAGGAAAGGAGTATCCTTTGATGCTATGATTCTACCTCTTGCTGATGTTAATTTGTTCTGTTGAATACTGATGTCTGATTGTAATTGTAAACTGTAGAACTGTCAACTGTGGAACTCACCCTCACAGGGTGGAACCCTTTAGGTCTGTATGCCTACTTAATATTTGCTTGTAAACTTATTTTGATCTTGCTTCCTGTACATTGGTTAGAAGATCAAGTTGGAGCTAGAAATTATTATTATTGAGGCAGGGATGCTGATGAATCAGCAACCCAGCAACAAGGCAAGATTGTCTCCAGTCTGCTTATTGAGTCCTACTTAATGCAGCCATAATAATGACTAAATGGTACATCTGTCTACTGAATCAGTCTTGGGTAGCTGAAGTGAAGCAGCAGGAAGGATTGGAGAAACAGCCTCCTAAAGATGTTGGTTAGATTTGTCTAACTCCTCCCATTGTGTTTCTCTCTTGAAACAGGTAGCCTCCATCTGGTTGCCCATAGTCCTGCTTGTTTTTTCATTTGGATGGTTATAGTAATGTGCAGACATACTGCATAAACTAATGATTCTAAATAAATAACTATCTAGTATCAGAACAGGATTAACTCCACAGGTGGTGTCTTTCATTTCCAGGCAAAACAATGTCAGCACAGTATATCACTTGGCTAGCTGGTCCCCTTATGGGACTTTAGCCTATTAGCTAACTACAAGATAAAAAAAAAGAATGAATGAGGAATCAGGTGAGGAAGAGGTAAACGAACTCTGGATTGAAATTCAGAATACCAATTTTCAAATTCTAGTTGCTCTATTTACTATCTGTGTGTATGTGTGTGTATATAGGTATGTTTATTTGTATTTTATTGTATGTGTATTTATTTTGTTAAATATTTTCACACACTCACATACACATACATGTACACACACATCCTTTGAGCCAGCAATACTACTATTGGGTCTGTTTCTCAAGGTGATAAGGGAAAAAGGAAAAGAACCTATAGGTTCTAAAATATTTATAGCAGCTCTCTTTGTGGTAGCAAAGAACTAGAAATTGAGATGATTTCCATCAACTGGGGAATGACTAACCAAGTTGTGGTTTATGATTGTAGTGGAATACTACTGTGCTATAAGAAATGATGAGCTAGTTGATTTTAGAAAAACAAGGAAAGACTTCCATGAAGTAATGAAGAATGAAATGAGCAGAACCAAGGGAACATTGTATATGTTAACAGCAATATTGTTTAAAGAACAACTACAAACTAAGTTATTCTGATTTTTATAAATGCTTAAATCAACTACAAAGCACCTATCAAAGAAGGTGCTATCCACCTCCAGAGAAAGACCTGATAAAATGAAGAATGCATAGTATGGCTTTACGTGTGTGTGTGTGTGTGTGTGTGTGTGTGACACACACACAGATAGGGAGACAGACAGACAGACAGACAGACGGAGACAGAGAGAGACAGAAAGAGAAAAAACCTTTTCTGTTTTGGAATGGGGAGGGAGAGAGGGAAGGAAGAAGACAGGAACTTCAAAATGTGATAAAAATTTCAATTAAATTAAGCAACCAAAAAAGAGAGAGAAGATGCTGGACATTCCTTTGGATGCCTTAGGGGTGGGGAACAAGGTATAGTCATCTCTGTCTTAAGAGGTAGTTGTGGCAACAATTGTAGCCAGGCATTATGTAGACAATAGTAAGTCTAGGGCTACATCTCAGTATCCACAAGGGGTTTCCTTTGCCTAATACCTGTGATAAGTTTGCCCAGATGGAGAAAGATGAAAAAGACTAGATAACTCAGTATCTGTTGGACAGTCTCTGATGAGAATCCTATTGCCCGTGACAACATCACTACTTCCTACTGATGACATGGGACAGTTCCTTCAACCAGAGGTAGAAACTGGACTCTCTAGGGATAAGAGCTTGAAGCAGCTCCTCCCTTGTAGAAATCCTTCAAGGGAAATGCCAAAGACAACGATTCCACCAATGCCTCAGGCATATCTATCTAGTCCTTTGGTTTGCATCTTATTAGCCACTCATGTGTTAGTGTGGTTTTATGCTTTTTCATTACTTAGGGAGATTTCCTAAGAATCATTATTAAATAACTAGAATGAGCCTCAGTGTAAGGAATGATTAGTTTCGTCAGTGCAAGAGAGAAATAAAGTCATCTCTTCAGACTTTCTCCTTCCTCGCATGGATAATGAGATAGGTACAAAGAAACATTAATAATAATGGATAATAAAAGGAACTGTATCTACAACTCTGTCCATCCTTATCTAGATTACTCCTGACTAGTATAATCAAAAGAGGTTGGGGATCTGTTAATAAATCTGAAAAACAAAAACAAAAGAGCAAAAATCTCTAGCTTCATTTGTCCTTTTGAGTACAGGATGGTGCTACTCCTACAGACATTTGGACCTTGCCTGTCATTCTAGACAATTCTAGGTTTTCCTGGAATTATAATCGTGTACAACTCTGCTTTTCAAGGACCATTACAATTCAATAAATATCTATTACATGCCTGCTATGCGCCAGGCTCTGCAATAGACCCTGGGGATACAGAGATAGAAATGAAACAGTTCTTGTACTCAAATGGGTATCATTCTACTGGGACCAAAATGGCAGAGAATTGAGTGGCCAGCAGAACTGATTGGCACTTGAATCCTTGTGTCTTTGGGTGTAACATTGATGTTTTTAATATGATCAATAAACCCTCTAGATTTAAGTTGTATGATGCCCATTTCTAATCCTTGAGATCTAAAACTGAACTGCTTTGAGTGCTTTTTCAACCACACCTCAGAGGACAGCCTTCAAGAATATAATTCATTTTACTGAATCAGACTTAAAAAAAAGTGAATGAACAACAAATACAGAAGAACCTCATAGTCTCTGCAACCTACAGCCTATTGTGCGACCATAATGTTATTTTCTGTCACATGAAATAACATATAAAAGCCTATTATATGTATCCTGGATTAACTCTGTGTCTACAGGAATCATTCTACATTGTCCATCTAGTTTTCTTTTTCTTTTCTTTTTTTTAAAGGTTTATCTTTATTTTATTGATAAATGTTGATTTAATGTAGCAGGCAAATATAAATTTACAAAGCATGCTTCCTGAAAAGAATTAAGCAAAATAACTCTAGAGAACAGCTATAATTGATGGTGCATGCAAATGTTTGTTAAAAGAAAGAAAGATTGAAGTTTAACCTTAATAAGGAAGTACCATTGTGTTGTCTATTATGTTTAACTTGCGTGAGTTCTATTGCTGTTTAATGCCCTTTAGAAAAATGGAAATGAAAAAAAATAACATGAATCTATCTTCTTCCCCTCCCACCCCCACCTAACTGGGGTGAAAAAAGAAAGAAAAACAAATTCCCCATAACAAATATAGTCAAGCAAAAAAAAAATCTCTCATGATCTGCACCCGAAAAATGCACATCTCATTCTGTACCTTCACTTGACATCCACCATCTTTTAGTCAGGAGAAAGAAAACATCTAGAATCACAGATGGGTCATTTCTGTGTTCATGGTTCTGCTGCTTGATTCTGTTTACAATGTTATTGATATCTCATATATTATTCTTCTAATTTTTCTCATTTCATTCCTCGGTTTATAAATGTCCTTAAAATCGTTCATCCTTATGATAATGATGTTATAGTATAAATAGTCCTTTTGGTTCTGCTCACTGAGTTTTGCATCAATTCATATAGGTCTTTCCTTGTCTCTTTGAAATAATTTATTTCCTCATTTCTTCCAGCACAAATAATAATCCATCAATTCACATACTACAATTTGTTTAACCATTCCTCACCTAGTTTCCCCTCCTCCACATTTCCACATTAGTCACTTTGTGAAAGAAAACACAGACAAATAACCCCAAGAAAAATAAAGAAAAATTTTTTAAAAGTCTGCTTCAATCTGCATTCAGGTCCATTAGTTCTTTCTATGGAGGTGGATAGCATTTTTCATCACAGGTCCTTCAAAATTGTTTTGGATCTTTGTATTGCTGAGAATAACTAAGGGCTGGGATTTTAGCCCCCAGGATGGAATTCTCTGGCCCCTGCCTTGGTTACAGTTGTGATCTTGCTGCTAGAGGTAGGAGGGAGCCCCTATTATTCTTTTTAGTGCCCAGAATCCACTCATTGGTCTATAGAAAAGTTGAGTATATGCTACTACCAATTTTGCTAATTCTACTTCTCTTTCCATTATCTTAGGAATGGCTTTATCTCCAGATTAGCTGAGAGGGCAGACTAAAAGAGAGCAGTAATATCTGGTTTGCTCCACTGTAATGTTAATGAAATCAGAAGATCTTCCGTGCCCCTTTCTATTGGCACCTACTAAAGGCACTTAGCACCTCAAAGGCTTAGCTCCTTACTTCCAGTGAGGCCTGGCCCCAGGGTGGTCAGGAGAAGC
>CM053600.1:114791445-114811447 GCA_028646575.1 Pseudocheirus occidentalis | reverse complement strand
TGGGACTCAGTGTTATGGTTTCTGAATAAAGACCTTGGTTCTGCCTTCCATGTGGAGAGTTTGCTATATTTTGTGATCCAAAACTACACCAACATATTCATAACCATCATGGGTGTTGTGAATATCTTATTATTGATACATCCACTAATCCACAAAATCTAAAAAGGGTATCAGACTGAGTAAAGATCAGGAAATCTAAGGAGAAACCACATCGGGTTATCTTTATATCATAAGATCACAAGATTGACTCATTGGCAGTATAAAAACTGTGGAAGAGGTGTGAGCCAAGATTGAGGACTCAGTCCCTAGAACCAGACTGTCAGTTCAAGTGCCCCTGAAAGGATTGTAGCCCAAGGTCCAGATTTTAGGTGGGACCTGAAGGAAGCCAAGAAGGCCAGAAGATGGGGGTGAAGATAGAGTTCTAGGCATGGGGGACAGTGCAGTTAAAAATCTCAGTTCAAGACTCTGGCTAAGAGTGGCAAGCTCTAACTGCTGGGCCCTTATGTCAGATTCAGTCCCAAAAGCTCCTGATAAAAATAAGTCAGCAGCTCAGGGTTGCCCAGAGTGGATCTGAGACTTAGCCTTGTGTCTAGAATAGGACTCTTTAAAACGCTGATGGTAGACTCAGTCCCTGGCCCAGACAGGGCTAGTCCAACAGCCATGTTTTACAGAAATTTCTGAGCCTTCCAAATAGATGACAGGGCCTGTGGTCTAGGACCAAGTCTGCAGGTCTCCAAGGTTTTTCCTAGACCTATACCAGAATCCAGTAACTAGGAAGTCTAGTAGGGCAGCAATCAGTCCATGCTCTGGAACTGAACACAAAGGGCCCACTAAAAATTTGTGACTCTCAGAATCCAGGTGACCCTTTGAACCTTGAAGAATATAGAACTTAATAACCAAAAACATGTCCAAAACTGAACTCATTCTATTCCTTGCTCCCACCATCACCCTCCTTCTTCCTAACATTTCTATTATTGTCGAGATTACCACCAAAGTCTGGTACCTTTCAGTCACCCAGGCAGCTAATGGCTCAGTGGGTGGATCACCTGGCCTAGAGTCAGGAAGACCTGAATTAAAATTTAATTTCCAACATTTAATAGCAGTGTAGGCAAATAATAACCTTGGTCTGCCTCTATTTCCTGAACTGTTAAGATCAGGATACTAAAAGCGCCCCTTTTCCAGAGTTGTGAGGATAAGATGAGACTTTTTAAAGTGCTTAGCACATGGTAAATAACTATGTCAGTGTTCATTCCCTTCTTCTTCTCCAGGTACTTAACCTAGTGGTCATCCTTGACTCCTCACTTTTCCTCTCTTCCCAATATCCAATTTATTGCTGTTGTCTTTTATAGTCTACCTTAATAACATTCCTGATGTATGTATGGCCCCTCCTCTCTTCTGACACTCCCACCTCCTGTTCTAGGTCTCATCACCTCATGCCCATGCTATTGCAAGAGCCTTCTAACTGACCTACCTTGCCTCACGTCCTTCCCCACTTACGCACACCCCTCTCTCAGCTGCTAAATTGATCTTCCTGAAGCATAGTTAGCATCATATCACCCCTATCATCTATAAATGTCAGTAGTTTCCTATCACATTCAGGATCAAATATGAAATCTTCAGCTTGGCCTTCAAAGTCCTTCATAACCTGGTCCCCTAAAACCTTCCCAGTCTCCTTAAAAAAAGCCATGTTATTACTCCTCTTGCCCAGTCCCAACCCCAATGGCCACACATACATATTCTGTGATCAGTGACTGGTCTTCTTATAGTTTCTTGCAAAATATACTCCACCTCCCAAATGGGGAGTTTTCACTGTCTGTCCTCCATGTCTAGAATTCTCTCTTTCTCTCCTCATTTCTGTTTCTTGGCTTCCCTGGCTTCCTTCAGGTCCCAGCTAAAATCCCATCTTCTATAAGAACCTTTTTCCTGATCCCCTTCACACTGGTTCTTTCCCCTCTTTCATTACCTACAATTTATCCTACACAAAATCTTGTTTGGACGTAAGTGTTTTCATGTTGTCTCTCCCTGTGAATTCCTTGAAAGCAGGGACTATTTTTTGTGTGTCTTTTTTTTTTTGTATCCCCAGTACTTAGCATAATACCTATAGCTTAGTAGGTATTTAATAAACGCCTCCTGACTGACGAACATAGGAGATAACAAGAGCCCTTCCAGAAGCAGGCAGAGCCTGACACTTACACAGAAGCCCAGTCCTGGAAGACTGGCAGAGTAAGTAAATAAGTCAAGATAAAAAAACAGGCAGGGATTTTTGTTGTTTGTTGTTGTTCAATCATTCAGTTTTATCTGACTCTTCATAACCCCATGGACCACAGCACACCAGACCCTTCTCACTTCTACTGTCTCTCAAAGTCTGTCCAATGTCATGTTCGTTGTTTTCATGACATTATCTATCCATCTCATCCTCTCCTGTCCCCTTTTCCTTTTCCGTCCTTTGTCCTCAATATCAGGGTCTTTTCCAATGAGTCCAATTTCCTCATTATGTGTTCAATTTAAGCTTCATGTTTGGTACTTGACCTTCCAATGAATAGCCTGCATTAGTTTCTTTAAGTATTGACTGATTTGATCTCCTTGCTGTCCAAGAGACTCTCAAAAGTCTTCTCCAGCTGATTGTGCAGTGGTCAGCTTTCCTTATAGTCCAATTCTCACAGCCATATGATAATAATGGAAAAGCCACAGGGGCACTGAAGACATAAAATCCGAAGAGAATAACCCCAAAGTATTTATAAACAAAGCCTAAGGTGGAAAAAAAAAACATGACTTGATCACAAGTTTAATTAGAATTACTAGAAACAGTAAATCAAGAGGATTTTAAAAAATCAGTTAATATGTAAATGGAGTCAGAACAATTGAGAATAGAATTAGAAGAAAAGTAAGGACTTTGGAAGTAAGAGTTGGAAAGAGAACTAATGGCTTAGCAGGAAAGATACAAAAAGTTAATGACCATATTAGAATAGAATTAGAAGAGAAGCAGGTAAGTGGGGATAGAGGGGGCTGAGATCTTTGCCCCAAGTTTCTTTGATGAGAAATTTTTCCAAGATAGATAAGAAACTGATTGAAATTTATAAGAAGAGCCATTCCCTAAACTGATAGTCAATGGATATGAAGAGAGAGTTTTCAAAGGAAATAAACCACACTGTTAAAAAGCCATATTTTAAAAAGTGTTACAAATCACTAATGATTAGAAAAATAAATACTAAAGCTACCCAATGGTTTTACCTTCTATCCATTGGTTTTGTCATGCTGACAAAAATGGAAAATGACATGTTGGAGGAGCTGTAGGAAAATAGGCACATTAATTCACTATTAGCGAACTGTGAATTTGGTCCCACCGTTCTGGAAAGCAATTTCTACCTATGTCCTTTTAAAGTCATTAAACTTCACATACCCTTTGACCCAGCAATACCCCTACATGGCCTATATCTCAAAGAAATAAAAGAAAGATGAAAAGGACCCATAGGTACACACATATTTATAGTGTTATCTTTTATTAGTAGCAAAGGGCTGCCTGTCAAGTGGGAAATGGCTAAGCAACTTATGGTTTCTAAATGTAATGGAATACTACAGTGCTATAAAAAAAATGATGAAAGAGGGCATTTCAGTGAAACTTGGGGAAAATGATGCAGAGTGAAGTAGGTACAACAAGAACAATTTTAACAAAAATAACAAAGTAAAAACAAATAACTTTGAAAGAGTGGCAGAATATGTGTCATACCATAGTAGAGAGACTGCTGGCCTGGAGAGTGAGGAGGCTTAGGTTTTTGTTATACTTCTGCTGTGTGACCTTGGGTAGGTCACTTGCCCTTTCTTGGTCTCAACTACTTCATCCCTATGATGAGAAAAGTGGATTAGATTATTTTCAAGGTCTTTCTTTCATTGTTCTAAGATTTCATGAGTTTGGATAAATAGTTTTTTTTAAAGTACATCAATGTGGGGATTTTTAACCAAATATAGAAAATAAAATCATGAACATTCTGTCTTCAAGCAGAGTTGAAAGTGGGTGTGGCTCATTGTTGTGGATTTCGGGAAGAACATTAGTCTAAGTTCCATGGCCAATTATTGGATCTAACACCTAAGCTTAAGTCTATGTTCATTTTGCTCTATAAATCCTTCTTAGAGCAGATTATGATTATGTTGAAACCACAGAAACTCCTTTCTCAACAGTTTTCTAGAGCCAGTGATATTTAGATTAATTGTCTCAGATCCTTGCTCCAATGGCAGATATACATATATATATATATATATATATATATATATATATATTCCATTTAATTCTTTAATATTAGTGGTTAAAACACCTCCAGGTGAAATAATATGATGGCAATACTTAAGTTCATTGAATGAAAGGTTTCATATATTAATGTGTATTCATAGTCTCATTTTAAGGAGGTGAATATGCCAGGTTGTTAAGTGAAGTTTTTCAGATTAGCTTGCATGTTTTAAATTAAAAGGACAATACTTTTTAAATGCCAATAAAAAGTTAATCAAGGTACTACAAAATAATTAGTGTGGGAGGAACCAACTAGAATTTGAGAGTTGACCTACTTTCCCAGGGATGGATAGATTTCGACAGAATTATGATTTGAACTATTTCCATATGAAAGAAATCACATTAATCATAAATTCATTTTTGCCTATGAGTGCATATTTGTCAAAACCAGATAAAACAGAAAGGAACAAAAACAGGCAGGCAAAATCCACATGTACCAGAGGGAGCTGGAACAAATCTTACTAATTATCTCTCTATCTCCTTCTATATCTTTCCATCTGCGTGTGAAGTATAATGCCTATCACTGTACAGTCACAGACCAATCAATCTAAGTTGAGCACTTCAATTATCCTTCTTGGAGGAGAGCTGATTTCTCCTCCAACTTTCTCTTTGCCAATACTGACATTGATTAGACGGGGGTGAGAGGGGTAGGGAGGTGGGTGGCATGCTCATCAGAATGGATTTACCGAAATTTCTGCCAAGAGAGGGAAGTCACATTGATCACAGTCTTCAAGTGAAGAAATGCTGCAGAAAGCCAGTCTTTGGGACTGACTTTTCCTTTATTTCCCTTTCTTCCCCCAGTGTAGCCTAGGAATCCTCTAGCTGGAATGGCCTAGATATAGTAATATCCCCATCTTAGGGGCAATTGAGGAGGGAGTTCATGAGTACCATAGCATCCATTTGCATTCTGGGGCTCTGGAATGAAGTCGTTAGAGAAGCAGATGGGTGAGACAGATGGGTAAAGCTTACTCATTCAACACTGTAAAGGGGAGGGCAAATAGTTTCCATTTGGCTATGGTAGTAAATGGGAAACTGAGTTGACCTCAGTGGTGTCATTTGAATCATCTACAGTTGGGTATGTTTTCCTGCAGTATGTCCAGATAATGTGTATCACATTTCTCTGGCTCAAAAACAATGACTTAGTGAACTGCTGGGGACATAATTTCACTTTAGAGGAGCAAGAAGCAGGGTATAACATGTTTGATGTCCCAATTCACCTTGACTTTCTTGAAATTCATGCCAATTTTAATATTTGTTGTCATAAGCCTTCTCTCAAAAATGGGGAGGAGTCATGATTACATTTGAAAGCTAGTTTGTATTTAAAAGTATCAAAAGTGAAATGCTAAGATAATTTCTCTGTTTCCCTTTTTAAACAAATAATGTTTGAATTCTATGAAAGTCGTTAAGAAGTCTGATAGTCTATGAGTCAGTCTATGAGCATTTATTAAGTGCTCATTATATGCTAGCTACTCTGCTAACATCTGAAGATTAGAAAGAAGGGAAAAAAATACAGTCTTTCTCCCCAAAGAACTCACATCCAAATGGGGAGATAACATACAAATAATTAGGTACATAAAAAATATACTGCCTAAGAGGAATGGAATTTCAGGGTGAAGGCAGTGGGGAGGGGAGAAGGGTTGGGCTATGAAAGAGTTTTTGCAGAAGATGGAACTTCAGCTGTCTTGTATGAAGCCAGAGAAGGGGGTGGGGTGGGGCAGAAATGAAGAGGGGCAGAGCATTGCAGATATTGGGTTTATCCAATAAAATGGTATGGGTTTGGGACGTGGAATGTTAGACTAGTATAGCTGCATCATAGAATATGTGGAAAGTAGGGAAGCCTAAGAATATCAGAAAGATAAGAAAGAGTCAGGTTGTGAAGAACTTTAAATGCCGAAGAGAAGGTTTTGTATTTGATTATTAAGGTAATCAGGAGCAACCAGAGTTTCTTGAGTATGGAGTATGACGTTGTCAGACTTCCACTTTAGGAAAATCATTTGGGTAACTGAACAGAGGAGGGATTATAGTGGGAAGAGACAAGTCTGGAGACCAACCAGAAAGCTATTGTTGATAGCACAGGTATGCGATTATGACAAATTACTTTGTGGTGACATCTATATGAGTGGAGAGGAAGGGATGTAGTCTAAAGAGGTTGGGAAGTTAGAAATGGCTAGACTTGACAACAGATTGATTATGTGGGATGAGTGTGAAAGAAGAGTAGCAGATGACAAGTTTGCAAGCCTAGGTGACAAGGACAGTGGTATTTAGACAGTAATAGGGATATCTGAAAAAGAGAAGGATTTATATGGAAAGATGAGCTCTGTTTTGTACATGTTGAATTTGAGGAGCCTATGAGACATACAATTTTAGATGCCCTAAAAACAGGATCAGAGCTTAGCGGAGACATTAGGACTGGATACATTGGTCTCCATAGACATGATAATTGAAGTTGATGACATCACCAAGTGAAATAATATGGAGAGAAAAAAGAAGAGGGTCCAGGATGGAGTCTTTGGGTCACCCATAATTAGTGAGTATGACATGAATGAAGATCCAGCAAAGACAGATAGGTAGGAGAAAACCAGGAGAGAACAAAATCATGAGAGAAAGGAAAGAGTAGCCAGAAGAGGGTGATCAATAGTGTTAAAGATGATAGAGAGGTAAAGAAGGATGAGAACTGATAAAAAGTCATTAATTTTGGCAATGAAGAGATTATTGTTAACTTTGGAGAGATTGGTTTCAGCTGAATGGTTAGGTAATGTTACAGAAGGTGGAGAAGCAAGAAAGAAGACATAGAGGCGCCTAGTGTTGATGACTTTCTCAAGAAGTTTAGCTACAAAAGGGAGCATAAATATATAGGATGATAGCCAGCAGTGAGATAGGATCAAATTGTTTGATTGGTCTTTTGTTGCTTTACTACCCTGCACACATTCTATGATTTAGCTACGGTAGCACAGAACACTCTGTATCCCAACTCCATGACTTTTAACTGGATAAATCCAATGGGTACAATGCTCTTCCTCCTCAGTCCTACTTCCTGGCTTCCTTCAAGACAGCTCAGGTTCCATTTTCCAGCAGCAGAGGGTTTTTTTTTTGTTTTTGTTTTTTTTAAGGATGGGAAAATGTAGGTACATTTGTAGGTAGCAGGGAGGCAGAAAATAAATAGGGAGGGATGGAAGATTGGATATTGGAGGTGATAGTGCACATAATCTGTTGGAGAAGACAGAAAAGGAGGTGATCAAAGGTACATGTAGGAGAATTTGTCTTGACAAGAAGGACAGTCTCTGCACATGAGATAGGGATGAAGGAAGAAATAATGGGAAAATGTTGATGTGAGGTGACATGAAGAAGTTGCCAGCCAGTAGCCTCAATTATTTTTTGGTGAAGTAGGAATTAAGGTTCTCAGATGAGAGAGTTGGCAGAGCGAGTTCTGTGGGAGGCTTGAAGAAGGATAAAAAAATTTGGGGAAAATACTATGATAAGTGAGATAGTGAAATGATTTACAGAGGTCTAAGAGGACTATCTTGAGATTCCAGTTGAGATTATGTAAGCTAAATTTGGACTGGACTCAGCATGGTTTTGTGATTTTTCATGATTTAGTTTCATGATTTAGCACATGAGTAAGAGTGAAAGAGACAGATGGTAATAGAAAAAGGAGGAGCATCAGAAGAGGGGTTGATGTTCTTCTATAAAGGGAGAAGACTAAGCGAAGAGAATAGCTTTGTATTGTCCTGCGTCCATTACTCCATTTCTTCCCATACATGTGTGATAAGAACACCACAGTCCAGAATCATTCTTCTCTATCAACAAAGTTCTTCTAATTTTATATACCTTTGAACCTAAATCCTTACGACAATGATGCCAAATGATGTCAAAGATAGCCCTGTACTTCTAATACTTGAGTATTTCTGCATCTTGTTTTGCTTTAGTTGAAATTATTCCTGTTTGGCAATTTTGAAGGTGGACAGGGGAAAAAATATATCAAGTTTTAAAGCTCTATTCCCACCCCCCACATGTTAATTTCCTTGTAAAAGAAATGAAGAGACCTGACATTGTCAATTAGGCATCTAATAAGCATTTATTAAGCCCCTACTACATGCAAAGAAAGCACTGTGCTAAACTCTGGGAACATAAAGAAAGATAAAAGTCAGTCTCTGTTCTCATGGAGCTTACAGTCTAATACGGTAGACACCAAGCAAACAACTATGGACAAAAAAAAAAAGGTATAGTAAGGAAAAATGGGAAATAATGAGCAGAAGGAAGGCAATAGAACTAAGGGGATTGAGAACACTTTCTATAAAAGGTAGAATTTTAGCTGCTACTTGAAGTAAGCCAGGAAAGCGAGAAAGGGGATATGAGGAGGGAGAGCATTTCATCTGTTGCCAGGGAAGAGTTGAACAAATGCCCGTGCTTGCTCTTCTAGTCTTAATAACAACCTATAAAGATATTTATGCCCAGATAAATAATGTAGTGTGAACCAAGGACCATGAAGAGTGGTCCTACAGTAAATACTATGCATAATCCTTGGAACTTTACTCAAGTTCTTATGCTAAGGAAAAGCAAATGGAATGGTCATCTGATTGGCATCCCAGAGTGAGGTGCAGCTAGATTGATGATGAGGATGATTGTTTTTTTGCCTTGGAGATGAAACATTTTGCCTGGATAATTTTTCCTAATGGTGTTGAGATTTACACGTGTGTTTATTTTTATTAGGCATGTACTGATCTGACTTGGTGCTGTTTTGCTGGCAGCCACTTCCAAGTGAGAGATCACTGATTCATAACAGCAGAATTCCAGGTGATTCATTTGATCCATTAATCAGAAGGGTCCTTCTACTTATGACCTCATATGGCAGCAAGTAGCCTCTTCCTGTTTAACGGGATCACTCGATAGCCATTATCATCCTCCTTTCCAACTTTTAGTTTTATAGGGATAGGCATCCATTGCCACTGTAAACTCACCCTGAAACGTCTAGGATTCATCTGGGTCTGTTTCCCAGACTTATAATTGCTTATGCTCCATTTTGGGTAATTTTCAATTTTTTTTCAAGCATTCATTCCTGAGTCTTGAATTTAATTTCTTTACTCAAATTAAATATATCAGCAATAATAATAGTAATAACTTTTAGCTAACATTTGTGTAGCACTTGGCATTTTCAAAGCGCTTTGCATAGATCATTTCATTTGATCAATGTCAGCAACAAAATGACTTGCATTTACTGGCACTTTACACTTTATGATGGCTGTTCACATATATTAGCACTTTTAATGGAGAACACAAAATTAAGATTTCTCTTTGGTAATTCATGCCATCTTGTCACATTTTACTATTAGTTGCTAAACTTCTTAAGAGGCTTCTCTTTTTACATAGGGTGAGGCAGATTTGTGACTACAAAATACAGTTGGCCCAGTTTACTCATATTAATACTGTGGGAGAATGAAACTAAGTACAGTACTCTTGGTCTCCTGCCATGTGAATGAACCAGATCTGAAGCCTTGATGATATCAGTTCAATTCAACCAGTATTTATTAAGACGTGATTTAGGCAACATTGCCTATCGGGGGACTTGAGGTCAGAGAGACCCAAATTTAATTCTTGAACCAGTTGTTTACTAGCTATGAGAACCTGGGAAGACACTTAATCTCAGTTTTCCCAGCTGTAAAATGTAGTTAATAAAAGCACTTATATCATCAAGTTGTGAAAATCAAATGAGAAAATAAAGTACTGTGCAAACCTTAATGCAATGTTACCTTATTACGTGCTAAGCACTGTGCTAGAAATACAAAGGCAAACATCTGAAACCCTCTCTCCTCTCAAGGAGCTTACATTCTCCTGGAACGGATCTTTGAATGAGAACTAGACCTGGAATTACAAAGTCTGGATTCAAGTTCCAACTACCTAGATTTGCAGTTCTAGGTCTTTTACTTCTCATTTTCTTCAGTAGGCAAAAGCAATCCATTGACCAGATTTTTTATAAGATAACATCCAGTTCTAGCAACTGATAAGCAAGCTGGACTCTATATTGTGTTCCTAGGTTGGTTAACTATGACCGAATGTACTCAGCCTTTATATTTAAAGACTTCCAGATGAGTAATATTCCATTTGCATGAGAAGCAACACAATACAACAGAACCAGGGGTGTCAAACGCATGTAGATGTGGAAGCCACTGAACCAGATGTGAGGATCGTTGTGGGTCACATATCAACTTAGAAAAATCACATATTGACATTATTTATACTGTATTGTAATTTTATTTATTTTGTTAGCTACTTCTCAATTAATATTTTAATCCAATTCGGGTTTTACTGAGGAGTGTTGTGGAGGCCGGATGGTTGACACTTTGAGTCTTGATTTCAGAAAAGTCTTAGCCTCAGATCCCACACATCAACCCTCTATTTCGATCTCTCCCACTCAGAGGGCAGCTGTCCTTGTTCAAGTCCTAATCACCTCTCATTAGGACTGTTACAATAGTCACCTAATTGGTCTTCTGGACCTCTCCAAATTTGTCTTCCACCAAGCTGCCAAATTGATGCATAGGACTGAAGCACAGGGCTAACTGAGTTCCCTTCCTCCTCCACCTCCCCTACTACCACATCCAAACTTCAGCTGTTCCCTATTTTCTCTACGATAATATACTCATTTCTCTGTTTGGTATTCACAGTCTTACTCCAATCTACCTATTTTTCTAGACTAATTGAACATTATTCTATTTCTGCTATCTACATTCCAGCTAAACTCTGTGTCCAACTTCCTGTTTCCTGTACATATCCTTTCTTTCTTGGCTGTGCCTTTGTATGTATAGGCTGTCCCTCATATCTCGAATGCTGTCTCTTCTCACCCCTTCTTCTTGGAATCACTAGTAATTTTAAAGTTTCAGCTCAAGAACCATCTTCTTAATGTGTGTGTGTATGTATTTTGCATGTATGTTATATTTGGGAAGTAGCTTTCCCTGGCATGGTAGGTAGTTGGTCTTGGTGTGACAAAGATCTGGAATGAAGTCCCAAATTTAACATTTACTAGCTGTGTGACTCTGAGCAAGTCACTTAGCCATTTAGCACCCAAAAATTGAGGTATCAAACTTGCCAGCCACAGGCTTCAAGCAGCTGTAAAATCTAGTAATTGGGAAAAGATCAACAAAATAAATAAAATACGATATAATAGAGCTATTGTTAATTTGTGGTTTTCTAAGTTAATGTGAGGCCCTCAGGGACTCATTTCTATTTGAGCTTGATACCACTGTTCTAGGCAGCTCTCAAAGACTCCAAGAGGCAGAAAAACTGCTGATTTTTGTTGATACAGGGAGTTTCCACACTGGGAAGTCAAACCACCAATGCAATTGCAAGTCTAGACCAAAAAAAAATGTATTTATTACTTTTTTGTACATATTTATTCCCCAGTAGAATATAAATTCTTTGAGAACAGGGATTGTTTCATTTGTGTTGTTTCATTCTCAAGGGCTAGCATATGCAATTTAAAAACTTACTGATTTGAATCTGTCACTAGGCATATGATTCTGGCCAGATCAGCAAACGATTCTGAGACTCAACTTCCCCATTTATAAAATAAAATAAAATGTAGTCTTTTAAGGTACTTATGACTGTTGTAAAGCTCAGATAAGCACAAAATACTGTGAACACCTTAAATCACCCTATAAATATCAGCTATTATTATTTCACGTTATAAAAAAAGGATTCTAATAACTTTGCTGTATAGCAATTGCCTGGTTTCATTATTAGAATAATTAACCCTGGTAGTGAGCTTTTTTTTTTTTTAAGTGTTAAGAGATTTATACCATCCTAGTCAAGGAGCAAAGTTTAGCAGCCAGTCTACCATATAATCTAGATTAACTAGAAATTTTACGGAATGGTTATACTTAATAGATTTTTTTCTTGGTAAACTGAGTGTTTACCAAAAAATCCTTTTTTTGTTATAAGCTTTTTTACCAATGATTTTTCAAAAATGTATTCACTGATCTGATTTCTTGTCTTAGACCAACCATGTGATCCAGGGGGAAGGAACACTGAACGATTTAGGAGATGGGGTCTGATGCTGGATTTACTGTTATCTGTTTGTCCTTGGGCAAATTGTTCAATCTTTCTGGGTTTTAGTATATATTCATCTGTTAAAATGAGAGAGTTGCTGGACTAAATGACCTCTTAAAATCCCATCTGGCCTTAATAGTTTATGGTTCTAAGTACAGCATAGGGAACTGAATCTTTATATTGATTTAATTTTTTTTCTCCTTATGATTGAGGATCTTGAAGTGACTCGGGATCAGATTATGAATGTGACTTATCTTTGTGCAGTCCTATATATGTAGATAAATAGAAAGATAAAAAGAGAGATTATTTTCTTCTCTGACAAGGAGAAATCAGAGAAACAGGAGACCAAATTGAATGCACGTGGACCTTAGAACACAGTCTAGGCATTTTTGTTTGTTTTGTTCAACCAAAACTAATATTGTCTTATTTCTTCAAGCCTTTCCATACCTAGAAGTGCTGTATAATGAAAACATCCTCAGTAATTAAGGGTTCTGATACAATGGATTTCAAATAACCTGAGTTTTTATTATAACTCTAGCCACAATGGAGACCATCAATCAATAATCAATCACCAAGGATTTATTAAGCACCTACTATATACCAGGCATTATGCCAGGTGCTAGGAATTCAAGAGCAAAGAATGAAAAAATGCCTACTCCCAAGTAGCTTATATTTTATTGGAGTATATAACAGGTATGTATAAACATATACATAATACACATTTCTTAAGTGAACAAATAACAAATACATATAAAGTAGTTACATACAAGGTAGTTTGACAAGGAGGGTGCCAGTATGTAGAGGAATCAGAAAAGCATTCATGAAGAAGATGAGATTTTAGAAGGATAAGAACAAATGAGATAAATTTAAAACTCAAAATCTTATGGAAGTAAAGGTTGAAAACAAAAAATAATTTTATTTTTTAAAAATGAGATGAGAGAAAAGACATAAATAACATTTAGAGTACAAATAATTAAAATGACTCATATTCATATGGATTTTTGTGTTTGTAAAGCATTTTAATATGCAACAAACCTGGGCGATAGCTAGTACAAGTATTAATGTCCCCGTTTTATAGATGAAGAGATCGTGGTTACCTGGCAGACCCACAGTCACAGAGTTTGTAACTGGAGTAATGGGAGATAGAATGGGGTCCGAGTCTTTAAGTCAAATGCTCTTTTTCCTGTTGGAGACAGGGAATGTGTAATTATTACCGCTTTACAAATGATTGAGGTGAAGCCCTGGGAAATCAATTGAGTGCCTAGGTTGTAGCTGAGAGTATAGTAAAATAAAATAAAATAAAATAAGATAAAATAAAATTTAAAAAGTGCAAGAGGCTTTGGTCACAGCCAAGTGCCATACTTGTGAGGCACAGGGACTTTTCATTTTATAGGAGAGGTTGATGAGACCCCATAACACTCAGAACAGAGAGAGGGAGGGAACAAACAGGCTGGCTAATTGCTTCAGCTCTCCTCTAGCCTGAGGGGAGAGGACTGCAGTTAAGGTCAGGCAAGCGCCAAGATGGGAAGGACTCTAGGAAATTCCCCCTCCCCCATAGATCTGCCCTAATCAGGCACCATAGGGTCTGAAATTCCACCATTAGAGATTAATTCCTTTGAATTAAACATTGCTTTCCCCTTGATTATTACACAAATACCACCAGGAATGGTACTGTGATAAGTCCTCAATACCCTTGTGGGAATTAATTGATCAGATCACTTTCTTCCCTGAGGGGAAAACAAACTCCTGATCAACAAGATAGCCTAGAAAGCTTAGGAAGCTGGGAAGTCAAAAAAGTGGGGGAGGGGGGAAAAGAGGGAAGGTATAGGAGTACTAAAGACAGTTTTCGCCTGTTTAACAATTGACCACATGGCCAACCACGACTGCCACGGTACGCAGCCAAGACTGGAGGGTGAAAATTGATAGACGCCCCTATCCCTTGAAAATGAGGTAAGACCATGGACCAATCAAAGGGATACTATAGAGGCAACCCTTCTTGCCCTGCCCTTTACCTGAGGGGTCACTCTGAAAAGCCTTGGGACTTGCCCTTGAACCCTGGGAGGGTCATGAACATAACTTCAGAAACCCTGCGCTGAGGGAACCACTCAGTGTACTTTCTATTTGTCCAGAATACATGCGTCCTTTCTTTCACAGACTGGGCTTGTTGTGAAAACGTTTCACCTGGCACACATTCTGTTCATTGGGGAAGACACAACCCCCGTGTTTGCACGTTTCAAGGCAGGAGTTAAAGTCTACTTTGGCAAGCTGTACAAGGAAAGAGAGAAAAGAAAATAAGAAGTATAAATCATCTGGAGGCCAGAACACAGGATTAAAGATATTTGATCCATTTTAGAGAGGCCTTCTGCTCGCATGTGTTCTCCTAATGACCCTTTATTCTCTCCCCTTGGCCAGTAGACACTCCCATTCAATTAGAGCTAAGGAAGTGACATCTTAAACTACAGGCTGGCAGTAGGGGGGGAACGAGGCATTTCACCTTAACTGATGGGTCAGGGTTCCCCCACAATAGCCGAGCTTTATGGACTTGTTTTTAAACAGAGTGTACACTTTGAGAATTTCACTCAAGTGTTTATATGATAGCACATCTTCAGAAATAATAAACACTTTGTAACCCTATACCTTTTGGTCTGTAGTAAACAGAAGGGAATGGCACGGTTCCCATCTTGTAAACCAATCTGCTCCTCTTCACATGACTAATTTAGTTGTATGTTCACAAAGAGTTGATGAGAATCAGATTTTAAGGGGCTTTACCTCATCAAATTGGGTGATTTTTGTGAAACCCAGCCAGCCTGTCGGATTTGTATCCATTTGCACAGACTTTAATTAACTTTCTTTCCTCTTGAGGTATTATGAGAACTAAGTACAACTTACATTTAGTCACCTAGATAATTATTGTCTGTCGATTCTGTAATAAAATACCACCAATCAGATGTACAATGTCACTCTTTACATTCCTGGGGGGTAAAGAGAAGGGCTTGTTACACATGCCAAGTTTATACCACAACAAGAAAATGGGGGGGGGGGGAAGTGACTACAAGTCATTTTAAAACATAACTTCAGTCTATGTCTAGAAAGACTACAAGGAAAACATTCAATGTGTTTTGTCCTCTTCTGTCGTCTTCTAGAAGTATCGATGTGTAATTTTGCTGATCATTATCAATAGCATAGCAACGTGCATCTTCTTTTTCATAACTGGGGGGTAGAAGAAAGAGCCCAAAATGCTTGTTTATAAAATCTGGGTTCGAGTCTCAATTCTGCCATAAATTACCTGTGTGATGGTGGGGGAACCGTTTTAATTTCTTTGGATGGTCAGTTTGTTCACGAGGGTGCTAAAAAGAGAACTTTTCTAAGGTCTTCCTGATGTTCTGTAATCTGAAATTCAGTCTAAATCAGTCTCGAAATTACAAATGTGTGAGTTCCAAAAGTTGGTTTTAAGTCATTTTTTTGGAACTTAGAACACATGTGAATATTGAAATAATAAGCAGGGATTAGGTTCCCATGCTGGGCACAGAAACCTATTTAGACCATAATTCATTGCTTCAAGGATTCAATGATTTTTTATCAATTTAGGGGTGCTTCTTCCACTGAGCCTGATTAAAATCCTCCCATTAGTAAGTAGCATTAGTTGAGTTACCATGGGCCAACAAATTTATCACCTGGTGGCTATTTTTCTGATGATGGAACTCCCTACACTACTTGTCCTTGAATAATCGATAAAGCCCACCTTGAACCCACATATTCAGAACCTTTCCTGATCATTAAGGCCTCCCAGAGCTAGCAATCACCTGACATAGCTGCCAAGAATCCAGGGTCATCTTCACCAACATTGTTGTTGTTGTTGAGTCTCATTTGGGGTCTTCTTAACAAAGTTACTGGAATGGTCTGCCGTTTCCTTCTCCAGTTCATTTTACAGATGAGGAAACTGAGACAAACAGGGTTAAGTGACTTACCCAGGGTCACACAGCTAGTAGGTGTCTGAAGGCATATTTGAACACAGAAAGATGAGTCTTCCTCATTCCAGGCCTGGCACTCTATCTTCTGAACCACCATAACTGATGAAACAGTCTGCATTTGTAACTAAAAAAAAAGGTGAAAGCAATGCTATTTTAATACCAGTAATACTAGTAAGTATGTCTAAATTAATACTAGTAATTATAACTCAGTATATAATTATGATAAAAATGAAAATGGAATTAATTTTTTCTTCAATGTTGGTACTCCCTACTTGAAAAAGGACAATGAATGTGGAGAATATGTATTTGTGGATATTCTAACGGGGACTTCTGGGCACTTTCCAGAGCGTTACAGATTTATTGCTCTGGTTTTTGCTGTGTCTAATTTTCTTTATGAACAATTTTCGGAAGAAGAGGGAGAGAGGAGAGTTTCCTACTTTGCATATTGTAGGAACCAGTTGAGTTTCAATTTAGGTAACTAGGCAAAAGTTAGAAAGATGGTGGGGGAAAAAAAGAGGAGGAGAAAGATGATTAAAGATATGTGCATGTGTGAGGAAAAGATTGCCTGAGGTGGAATTATCTGAATTCTGAGCGGTGAAAGAGACCACACTGCCACAAAGTACACTTAAAAAGCGCAGGATTAGAGAAATTATCCTATCTTTAGAGAAATATGAATAAATTGTGAAATAATTTCTAGTTGCACAACATGACTTATAGGTTCAATTGTACTTTGTATCTTTTTGGAATTCTCCTTGCTCTTCTCCAATTCATTTTTTTCACACATGTAATATACATTTCAATGGATTTTCAAGATTTTATATAAGATTATAGGGAAGATTGCCCTATCAAGAGAAAGGCGGGACTAGATGTGCCTGTTAGTTCCTAAAACTTTATGATTCTACGAGAAAAAAAAGGATCACTATTTACTCTTGACTTAAGACATCAAAAGCATTTAGTAGAGAATATACTTCTTTGTGTCTTTACCCATACTTCCTACCTATCTTAGAAGAAGAGGGGGTCTTTATCTTTGCCAGCCTTAACATCTCTTTCTATGTCCTTGATCCATTCTCTACTTTCAAAATTCTGATCTCTGAAATTCCCATCTGTGTGGCCATAAATGTCAGCTTCTTCCTAAAGATATTTTCTCCTTTCAGGACACTGGAACCATGTCTTCCTTCTCAAAGTTGAAAGCCAGATGACTGATTGCTCTTCTCTCCCAAGCTCCCAGCAATTCCACCCCACATGTAGGTGTGGAGCATTGAGTATGCACCAACGAAGTCACACAAATGGACTTTCAACCTGAATTACATTTATATCATTCCTATTACTTTATTCTTATGAAATTTATTCCCATTCTCATTCAAAGTTCAGTCTTCGTCTTCATGGTCCTCTGTTCCTTCAACTTTCTCCCTACTACAGCCTTTTCTGGTCTTCCTTACTTTCTTACTGAATCCATAGGCAACTGCCTCAACTATGCCTTCACATCACCTTAGCATCCTTTGTCCCTCTGACCTTCTGATGTTTCCGCCTTAGAGATCCTGGGTGACTCCAATGGTTCAATTTCTCCATTTTGGGGCTGCCACTGATGTCTAAAGAAAGTAATGAGTTAAAGATTATTTGACCTACTAAAATCTATGGTATTGGACTTCAACTGGACCTTCAATGCTACACAACAATAATTGTATTCAACTTTTATTAATCTCACATTGAATTATCCACAATGATTGCTCTAATTTTCCCCCATTTTTTTTCAAGAGCCCTACCTATCTATCCCTCACTCTCAGAAGATGACCTTGCCTATTTTACTGAGTAATTGAGGTTATAAAATGTAAGCAACTCCCTTCTCCTCCTCTATACTTCAATACGTCTCTGTCCCTATGCACAGGCTCCTACTTTCTTTGGAAGAATTAGTACTTCTCCTCCTTATCAAAGCTAATTATTCCTTTTTTCCTACCTTCATGCTACCTTTATGATTTTGACTCCCTTCTCCAAGACTCTATTCTATTAACCACATTTGTATTTTCTTGCTTTTTCAGCATCTTCCTTTCCACTGACTCTTTTCACTTATGTTCAAAATCTGATTGGGTTTCATTTATTCTGACTTTTCCATTTCCCTTTCTCTCCATCTCTCATCACTCACTAAGTCTTTACTTTTACTTCTACCATGTTTTATAAGTTTATAATCTGCTTTCCATTCCACTGCACCAATCTAAATCAGGGCTAAAATTATCTCTTTTCTGGTTTATTGTAATAACCTTCTCACAAGTTATTTCACTATATATTTCTGCTACCTTCATGTCAGCCTATACATCAATATCAAACTAATCTTTCTAATGCAAGATGTGATCTCATCACTCTATTGCTCAAGAAGATTCCATTTCCTGTGCTACCTACCAAATAAAGTTCAAATTCCCTAACATTGTGTTCAAGGCACTTCTCTTTGATTTCCTGTCTGTTTTATCTACCATGTCTCACATAATTTCCCATCACATGCTTGACAGTACAACCAGAGCAGGCAACATTCATCCTTTCCCAGACCAGAACCACAAACTACGAGCATTTTGATTTGCAGAATTTAGTCTATATGAAAATACAAAATGCTCAAAGTGTCCCAAGAAATTATCTAGTTCACCATCCTGATTTTACTGAGGAGCAAACTAATACTCAGAGAGGTTTCATGACTTGCCAAATGTTGCACAGTATAGTGAAAATAGAATCTATTTTGTGTCAATCCATTCAACTTGCTTTTTCAGTACACTATTATAACAGCAATCTGTTTAGCAGATACTTAGCACTTAGTAACTTAAAGCTAAGTATGGAAGGGGTGAACCCTGTCCACTGTGAGAAGGCGTGAACTCCTTTGTTCACATGGAAGAAGAAGACTGGCTGAGACAGAAGGCCAGTGTGTGTATATAAGCAAGAATTCCAGAGACAGAATAGGAATTTTCCTGTTGGAGGAAGCAGGATTGTCTCAGCATCTGGGAGCTGGGCTGCTGGACTGAAGAAGTGAGTTGGAGTTTTCTTGAGAGAGAGAGAGAGAGAGAGAGAGAGAGAGAGAGAGAGAGAGAGAGAGAGAGAGAGAGAGTTTCTCTCCCAGCATCTGGAAGCTGACCGAGAAAAGAGATGGAGTTTTACTGAGACCAGAATCTGGTGAAGGCCACCCAGAAGGTTGATATTTTTCTGGGTCCTAGGGCCAGCTGAACTCCTGGAGGACTGAAGAAGCATGACCAAGATAAAACTTTGTTTGTCTATGGCCTGGCTAATCCTTGAGTTCCAGACAAGAGAAGCGGTGAAGGATTTGAGACATGCTGGACCCTGTGAACTTCAGTGTGTGCTGGGGACTGCCCTGAGGACACTGGGAACTGTCTGCTTCTTAATCCAGGTGACTGGTTGTAAAGCCAATCAGCAGTAGATTCCTGAGAGAATGCTACTGTGAGCAGCTTTTAAGATTCAGATTACACAGTATTAGTGAACACTCTGTTTATTCCATTACAAATCTTTATTCAGTACAATGTTCACAGTTTCCGCAATTCACAATATGATATACAATCTTCAGAACAAGGAAAGTCTCAATATTATATCTTATTATAGAAAGGAACAAGGAACAAGAGAAGAATTACCTGGTTTCCCTAAGGGGGAAACCAGCTTAACACTTAAAGAACAAAAGAAGAATCACCTGGTTTCCCTAAGGGGAAACAATACAATAATC
>CM053600.1:114657453-114790945 GCA_028646575.1 Pseudocheirus occidentalis | reverse complement strand
CCAGTCCTCAGGGCAATCCCCGGCACACACTGAAGTTCACAAGGTTCAGCACACCTCAAACCCTTCAGGACTTCTCTTGCCTGGAACTCAAGGATCAGCCAGGCCACCGACAAACAAAGTCCCATCCTGTTCATGTCTTCAGTCAGCCACTGAGCCCACAAAATCTGTCTTTCTCAAATTTTCCTGCTTATAAAAACTGGCCTTCTCCCAAGTCAACATGGTTCAGGGGAGTGTCTCAGCCAATGGCATTCTTCCACATCAACAGGGAAATTCACACCTTTTTACCAATGGACAGAGTTCTATATTCAACACTAGGTTACTAGGATCTACTTAACATCTTGATCAAACAAATTAATTACCATTACGCTGGTGGATTCAGGAGGGAGCTGGGACCATGGAAGGTGATCCAGAGAATCAGAGAGACAACCCAGAGTCAAGATGAAGAAAAGGCCTCTGCTTGGAGGAAATTGAGGTTTGCTAGACACCAAGGGGTAGAGGGTTTGTGTGGTTTTCTAATGACTGTACTAGTGATTAATGATAGTAACTGGTAATCTAGATTAGTGACTGATTAAGTTAATGGTTGCCCCATGAGTGGAAGTTTGATTATTGTATTGTGAATTGATTGAATGATTAAGTGAGGAGGGTTTCCCCCTTAGTGAAACCAGATGATTATTCTTTTGTTTCCTTGTTCTAAATATGGTGTTCCCTGTAGTGAAAACTGTGTGGCCATTCTAATGTTAAGCTGTTATGGACACTATATTGTGACTTTCTGTGATAAGATGTAATGTTGTGAATATTATATTGTGAATGTTTGCCTTTATTTGTAATGGAATAAACAGAGTATTCACTGTGCTGTGTAATCAGACTCTTAAAAGCTGTTCACAGTAGTATTTTTTTTTAGAATCTGCTGATGCATGGTGTTACAACTATCCTACTCCACCTCCCACCCCCCATGCCACTAGAATGACATTTCTGGGATCCCTTATCCCTATCTATTGCTGCATGGTTGTGATGATGTGATGAACCACATAAAACTAGGCTAGGCATCTTTTCTAGTCTTGGTCCATCTAATGGTGGTAGCATGAGCCCAGTCTCAGGTATTGCTGATTGAAACAGGATAATCTAAAGAGTATATGGTTGGTAGAAGTACAATACAGTTCTAGGAAGAAGCCAATAGGCACCTGCAAACATAAATTTGAGGCTTAATAATTCTATTAAATTTAATATTAAGGAAAAGAAACCTTATTAAGGCCTTTGATATGATTTGGTTTATAGACAATTGCATGCCAACATCAATAAGAAGTACTATATAGATATTAGTGGGAACACATTACAATCTGGATTTAAGTTAGACAAAATCTCCAATTCAGTATCAGTGTTTTCATGATTTGATAGAAGGAGATCGGACCAGAAAATGTCTCTGGATTCAATTTAATAGCAATGGAATCTAATGGCTTCCTCCCTCTGTCCATTCCTTCCTTCCTTCCTTCCTTCCTTCCTTCCTTCCTTCCTTCCTTCCTTCCTTCCTTCCTTCCTTCCCATTTCTCTCTTTTTTCTAAAGAAAACTTTAGCATTCCTGAGTCCACTAATCAACTCTTCTGAAACAAATTAATCCCTACATACTCTAAGAGGAGCATCTGATAGTTATTTTCTTTAAGTCTGAAATAGAAGGTGTAAATATAGTGTGTTTTCAGTTCAAACTATAGTGACTGTCTACCCTCTACTTCAGCTGGCACAAAAGGTTCAATTTGGCATTATCATTATGCCATTCTCAGGAGAAGCTTATGGTTAAGTTATCAGGGGTATTATAGATCAATGGCAAACTGCATTGATATATTTATATGTGAAAAACACACAAAATATCTGCCCTTATTAAGTCTGCCTTTTGAAGACTAAGTTGTCAGTTGCTCACTTTCATGATCACATTTTTATCTTAAAATGTTTTTAAGAAGCCTGGTATCAAAATAAAATCTATGTACCTCAGGTAGAAACATGTTGAACTCCAAACTACCTGTAATACTGTGTAAACTGGCAGCAACCTGGGTTAGATACCTATCAAGTGAGTTATTCTTTTGTTCCTATAAATTTAGTTACTATTTTAAGATTGAATGTCATTTATTTTCAAAAGGAAAAAAAACCCTCTTCCCTATTATTTTTTTCTTTCATATAAAAATCCATCTAAGAAATGAAATCTCAGGTTCTTTAATCTTTCAGAGCAATAGTTACTACCTGAAAAAATGTGAGTGGTCTTGAAATCTTGGGGAGGGGGGAAGGGGTTGGAACAAACCATTATTGTTTGCAGGCTAATTCTTCTGTGAGAAGAAGGCAAGCTCCCTTAATGACAGCTTGTGCAATAACAATCTATGATATAGTACTTACTTGGATGTAGCAACAACTGGATTTGAAGCCAAGAAGAAGGGAAAAAAAAAGTCAGTATCTTGTGCGTGAGAAGCTTGTAGATCCCCTGAGGCAATTTCATATAATTCTAAAATAGCAGGTAGCATCTTGCATACCTAATCATGGCATCAGTGCCCGGAGCGAGTGGAGGTGGTTGACAATGTTCTTCAGTTTCAGACGTATTCAGCTCCTTTTGAGCGATATGAGCTTAATTTACTCTTCCAGTTTCTATAGGAAGAGTTTATGTGATTTGTTTTGGCAAAATTCTCTTAAGCAATCTAAAAGTACAGTGTTTTGATAAAGCAACTGACAATGTCTCATTTGTATTAGGGTATTATCATATATATTGTAACTCTATTTGTAGAGCTCAAAACATTTTTTTTTAAACATGGAAACCGTATTTTTTTTCTCTTCTTCCACCCTCCCCCACTTTTGTGTTATTACCATTCCTTAATAAAGGAGCCAGGTAGTTTACCTGAACAACTTGAAACATACACTGTAGCTAAATGGTGACAGCTTAAAATTAAAGGAGTCATCCAGGCTTCCAAAGGAGGGCGGGTCATTTCTAGAGAGAGTAAGTGGTTGCTGGGTCAGAGGTAAGGTCATGGAATGGAGTACAGAGACTGCTTACAATTTAATTGCTGGTCCCTTGATGTCTTCAAAAGAGACTCATATGGGGGGAAGGCTTTGTTTTATCATTAGTTTATCTTTAAACTGGCTTACTTTTTAGTTCTATGAAATCCTCATTGCTTTAATTAGGAAAGGAAGCTCCCATTCATAGGACTAGTCTACCTCATGCAGCAAAACTGGGATCAATTATCCTGATCCAAAAATAAGCAGCTGGCTTTGAGGCCAACTTCTCCTTTGGTGTCTGGTAAAGTACAAGAAGAAGCTTAACATGGAAAGGTCAATTATTTCATTTAATAACTTACATGAAGTACAAGGAGCACATTCATATAGGGAACATCAAATAGGATTTTTGTGGGTATTTTACATTCCAAACTTTCCTAGGGGGAAAAAAAAGTCTGATTGCTTGAGTGAGAATGAAGTTTAGAAGTTTGAAAGGGAATTACTAGAACTGTTTTGGTATTAGACAAGACAGGTAATATTTGACTTTGATTAAAGTTTCATTTTACCGTGGAAGGTATTACTACATTGATTGTTGGTCAGTTAATCAAATCAAGATCTGACTACACTGTACCTGGAAACTTGGTCCTGTGCACATCTACCAGTTATAATGTTGGCTACAAGTCCCCATTATTACCTGTCAACACAGTAACAGGAACAGGACAGGGAGAGATGAAGAGAGTCTTCTCCACAACTTGGGCTTGTTAGCAGTAGATGTCCATGTAGATACCTGCGTCTATCCTTCCATCAATTTCTTAAGTGACTACTATTTGTCAGGCATACTTGGTGCTGGGGAGCTGGGGATACGTGGACAAAGAATGAAAAGATTTCTACTATAAGGTGCTTACATTCTAATGGGGAATACAAGTACATATTAAAATGTAGATGATATAAATAAGTAGTACATGCATTATATAGACACATATTAATGCAAAAATGGTTAAATACAAAGTTCCTAGTTTGGATGGAGGACTCTAGCAGTTGAAAGATCATAAAATATTTCACTCAGAAGATTAAACAGTGGGAGGAATTTGGGCTAAGTAGGTAGAAGGGACCCTTCTACTTGGTTTCTAGCTAGGAGGGTGAGAATAAGCCATTCCAACTTGTAACTTGTTCAACATTCAGCCACGGGCAGGAGAGGGAAAACTACTTCCATTTTCCAAGTGGAGACATTTGATAAATGATTCCTGACCTCTCCAAAGTCATTTGGATGTAGAGAGATCTCAATGAAGCTATAGATTGTTAGCAGTTTCCTAATCATGTTGTCATTATATGGGGAGGGTCACCTGATCATGGACAGAGACTCTCTCCTGATTAAGCTGAAAAATATTGCTGATTAGGAAGGGTCTCTACTATACCTTATATTGTCAACTCATTTCTATCATCCTAGTTACAGGATACACAGGATACATCCTACTTACCAGTTATGAGTTACTCATAATCGTGGTTTATATCCAGGTATCCTAACTCTCCCAAATCTCTCTTAAATCCAATCAGTTACCAAGTCCTGCTGATTTTACTTTTACAGTGTATCTTCCACCTCTGTTTCCTTCTTTACATTCTTACCATAACCCTGAGGGTCTTCACCTCCAAGTTTGATTTTCTTTCTTTTTTTTTTTATTAAAGGAATTATCCCTTGATTCACTTCTTAAATGCGCCTCATCTGAATGGGTATTGCCACACTCAAAGTGAGAACTCAGAAAGATCTTAACTTAGAAAAGCCAAGGTCTCCCACTGTAATCTGGGTCATTTGCAGTGGTCGTGTTCTATATTCACTGGAACCATAGGGCTCTGGAGGAGAAAGTGATGGTGGTCACTTTGCACAACCCCCCCTCACTTAAATCCAATTCAATTGCAAGTTATGGATGGCATCATCTTCCTGATGTCTTGGTCCTCTTTGAGAACAAGGACAAATCACACACAACCACAGCCTCTTTTATAGCTCCGTCCCTCTTTAACTCCCATCTCCACTATTACAGTGGCCTCTTAAAGAGTCTTTAAGCTCCAATCCATCCCATACCCTGCTGCCAGATTAATCTTCCTAATGCAAAGCTCCATTCATCACATTCCATTACTCAGAACCCTTTAATGGGTACATATTGTCTACCCAATGGAAATGGCAATAAGTTGACTGGTAACCTGTCGGATAGAGCCTAGAATTAAGAAATCCTGAGTCCAAATCTGGCCTCATACATGTACTAGCCATGTAGCCTTGGGCAGGTCACTTAACCTCAGTTTGCCTCAGATTCTTCTACCATTAAAACAAGGAAATTAATAGGGTTTAAAATTAATAAAATTAATTACAATTAATAAAATTTTAAGGTTATTGTAAAGATCAAATGAAAAAATATTTGTAAAATGTTCCTAGCACAGTGCCAAATGGGGACATCTGATAAGTGGTTCCTAATTGTTCTGAAATCATTTGGGAGTAGAATAGGTGATATTTATGCTTATTCCTTTTCCTTCTCCTTCCCCTCTTAGTCTCCCATTTAAGGATATGGAGAATCTGGTTTCAGTGTGGGCTTATCACCCTTATTTTACACTGTTCCCATACTAGACACTTCTTTCTATCTAAACTGAGTCATTCACCATTTTGCAAATGTATTTCATGGTTTGTTGGTTTTTTTGCTTTTGTAATTTTGCTCATGACATTTCCTGCTCTTGGAATAAATGAATGAAAAAACATTTATTACAAACTTAATATATGACAAGCACTCTGCTAGGCACTAGAGATACACATATAAAAGCGAAACATTATCTATCTTCAAAGAGCTTCTATTCTAATGTGGATAGATGTTGTTGTTGTTTGTCCTTCATTCACAAAGAGGACCATGACATCAGGAAGGTGATGCCAAGACTTACGGGATTGGATTTAAATCTGTAAGGACACCTATGGGGAGGGACATTTTGGTGTGAGAAGTCACAGAGATGGTGAGTGAAGCTAAAGGAGAGTTGATTGACACACACTTTCTAGTAGCAATGGCTGTACTGATTTGATTAAAGTTTGGAGAGGGCTGATGCCGGCAAGAAGTGCTTATTTGGAATGATGGTGGATAGGCATAATGGACCATAGGATATCCTCACTAATCAACTCAGCATGGATCCCATGCCTGGAGGGACAAAGTTGGGGGAATTAAGTGCCCCAGGACGTGGGCTCTGACTGTGATCAGGAGGGCAAATGGTGGGAAGATGGTCATCCTCCCATTGCTGAGTGCTGAAATCCCACTCATCCTACTTCAAGATCCAGATGAAATGTCACTTCTTTCATGAAACCTTTCCTAATCACTGCAACTGGAAACAAAGTTTTCTTCTTTAAATTTCTCATAGCATTGTTTATCTCTTTAGGCATTTAGCTTCTATTTAGAATTATAGGCATGGCATGTGTTATGGCATGGTATATCTTTTATTAAATTATATATCAGGGCAAAGATAATTTCATATTTATCTTTTTATATCAATAAATACCTAACCCTATAGGCACTTAATAGATTTTATGAAAATTATTGTTTGTTGACCTAAATATTTATTATATTCAGGCCTACTCTAGACTTTGTGACAGATAAAATAGTAGTATATCAGTTTGCTCCTTCCTTCAAAGATTTTATAATATGATTGATGAAGCAAAAAAAAAAAAAAGGCAGGACGAAATAGCTTAGAACAAATGCCAAAAAAGTGCTCCAGACAACAGTACTCTAGGAGTTTTGTGAAGAAAGAAATCAGTGCACTGAGGTTATGAGGAAAGACTTCATGGAAAAGGTTGGACTTGAAGGATTAGGTTACTTAATGAGGAAAGAAGGAGGAGAGGAGAAGGAAGACTAGGAGGCCCTCTTAGAATGAGTCCAAGCAAAGGTGAAAAGGGGGGAAACATGACTGGAAAACTATAATTAGAACAGCTGGTTAGAGCAAAGGGTGTGAGTAGCGAAAGCATAAGAAACAAGGTTGGAAATGTAGATTGTGTGACTGCAGGTGGTAGCATTATTGCTTAGGGTTTAATGCGCCTGCTAGTGTAGATATTTCCATCTTTTAATGCATAGTTAACCAAGCAGTGATTTGTTAATAGATCCACATTTTTGGCATCATATAGACAACAGCAAAAAATCCTGTTTGCCTTCCAAAGTGCAATGTTCTTACAAAAAAGCTGTATCTTTAAGTAAGGATTTAAGGCTCATCCAAGGAATAATCTTTGCAGATGAATGAGTACATGCTTAGTTGTGTCACAAGGTTAACACCATCATTTCAGCCCCACCTAAAAACAAACTTCCTTTCTTCTTCCTGGTCTTCTATTTTCTAGACCAGTGAGTTCTTACTGCACCTGTCTTTGTGTAATTACTTCTGAAAAAATGCAAATAAACCTCACATGTTTAATCTCTTTCCTCTTACCTCACTAACTGGTATTTTATTTATTTCCCAGTCCAAAAAAGTCATGTTCAAACTTGGTTCACTCTGCAGTCAATCTGCTTTGTTTTTATTTATCAACCACCTAGCAACATGGTCTTTAAGAGAACCTTCCTTGACAACTAATATCCTGCATACATTTCTATATTTGGGGGTGACCAGTTTTTTAGATCTAGGTAGGGGTTTCTCTTGTTTTCTAAGCAAGCCCAATGAGCTCAAAGACTAGAAAGTGCCGCCGCCTGGTCTTGTACCTGGGAGAGAAAGTGAGGTAAAACTTTAAAACATTGATATTACCCACATTGATAATATATTTCTAAAGTTTTAGACTTTGGTTGTCATGAAAGGTACAAAAGTCAAGATGAAGGAAAGTTTGGTTGCAGCTGGTGAGATTTAAATCATTCTTTTCGACGTGGGAGGGCTAATTTCAAGTCTAATGTGTTTCCTAAGTATTTGAGGGTAGAAGGCCAATATCTCACAGAAGTAGCCTGTGATCTTTTGGCTTTGAGAATGAGCCTTCTTTAACTCTTGGGTTTTACAGGAAAGTATGGTACACAAAGAGCAAAGAAATTTCTCAGGGTAAAATGATGCCAATTATAAAAATTCCTTTCTGCACATCACTTTTTATAATATAATCAAAATAGTTTTGCACCTATCTTCCAATGTTCCTTCAGAAATTCTAGGAATGGAAAATCCTTCCAGCATCTAGACACGAGTTCAAGTTACAAAGCTTTGTCAATTCACTATCTTCTTACTTATAAAAATCCTATAACTGGAATGAACAGAACTACATTCAAAAGACTAATAATTTAACTCTATTTTTAAAAAAATACTAAGGATAAATCTGCTTTAATATGGCGGGTTCAATGTATGATTTTAAAACTACTACAATGTCTCCCCTCCCTACACTACTCTGATTATCAGTTGGGGAAATGAGACCAGATGGGAACTATCATCATTTTAAGTTCTTTGAGAAATATGGATTTAGGCTGAACCCTATGACCATTTGCTTATCTCCATCCAGATTTGCCTTTGCTTACTCTTCCCCACCCTTCCTTTTGGTGTTTTTTTCCTCTCTGTTTTCATCTCTTTTCTCCTAGTCTTTCTCCTTAATTCTCAAACTTATTTTCAAGAAAATGACTTCTGTAGTTACCTAAATATTCACTAAAATATTCTCACCACAGCATCCCATTATCTTTTAGGAGAAAATAATTTTCTGTGTTCAAACCCCAACCATCTTCATCCTCTTGTGAATCTCCTAGGGATAAGTTCACATTGACATTACCAGTCCTCCTTGTCATCAGCAAATTGGGTTTAATATATGTTGGAGAGCATCTTTAGTGAGTATATCCATTGAATTGTTGATCAGCTAAGAAAATGGATTTTTTTTTGACAGGTGGTTCAGCCTCCCAGGCAAGAAAGCCAGTTTATCATAACATTTTGCCGCATGCTTAGCCCATCTACTCATTACTTCATAAACTACCTTAATCACTTCCTTGATCCCCATTTATTCTTATGTTTCTGCTTTGTTGATATGACATTACAGGGAAAAGGTTAGCTATTAAAAGATTTGTCATTCCATTGCTCTAAATATGATACATACTTAGCAAAAAAAAAAAATTTAAGTAAAAGAAGCCCCAAATAAAATATCAAATCAACAACATCCTTTCCACATGCATATTTTTATTTATGCAGTTTCTGCCGCCTTGGTTGGCCCCTTTATTTCTCTGTTCCTATCCGAATATTACCTACCCTCCAAATTTAGCTCAAATCCAAATTCCTTCATGAAAATGCTGACACTGGTCTTTTTCCTCTAAATTCAGAACATTTACAGTTATACTTGGTCACTTATTCAGATATTGTCTTGCATTATTATTTTGTATTATGATCAAACCTTTTGTCACATACAGAAGTTTTGTTTATGTTAATTACACATACATGTGTGTATATATATGTATACATATTTGTATATATAGATACATATATCCTTATAATATACTTCAATATACTTAATTACATATATCTAAACTTTATGCATGTGTAGATATTCACGTCCAGGGGACAGCTGGGAGGCCCAATGTATAGCACTGGGAACAGAGTGAGGAATACTCATTTTCTTGAGTTCAAATCTGACCTCATTCTTGTTTCCCTCAGTTTACTCATCTGTAAAATGAGCTAGAGAAGGAAATCTCAAACTACTTCAGTATCCTTTGCCATAAACATCCCAAATGGGGTCATAAAGGAGTTGGATACAACTGAAATGATGTAATATAAACAGTAGAAATTCATATCTACATAAATGTGTGTACACATACACACACAAACATACATATATGCCATATTTCTTGCTGTCACATTTTTTTTTGCCTCCCACACATTGGTAAGTACAGTCTTGAGCACACTAGTAGGATTCAGCTTTTAAAATCTGAATCTGTATTTTCATCAGCACAGAGAACTCCTATTGCAGAAATGCCCTCCACTGATTCAGTGCAACTTTTGAAACTTCCAATTTTACAGCCTTTATGTGAGCATTGAGATGTGAGTGGTGACCTAGAAGCAGCACTGGAACCCAGGCTTACCTGTCTCTCATACCTCCTTCTGTTGCATCATGCTACCTTAGACATACAATAAATTCAATGTGTTAAATGGATAAATAAACGACCAAACAGTACCCTTCTTAGTGATATGGGTTTTGAATAATAAGGTGACCTTACTTGTCACGTCATAATCCATTTGCCATTGATCAGTAATTAAGATCTTTGGCAAATATGGAAAATGTCTAGGCTGCTGGGTGCTACCTGGTGTACTGATAGCTTCATCACGAAGGGACAGAAGGAGAGTTCTAGCTCCTTGTAAAAGTTGAAAAATTGTACATTGGTTGTTGGTGGGGGGTGGGGAAGAGGAGGAGATTCCTCTATGCAGCCATGGCTCTGCTCATACCTCCTTACTTCACACTCAAAGAGAAAGATCTTCCTCCTGAAGCTAAAATATCAAAGTCAAAGGGATGGTTCCAAGTTTTGGGGAGACGAGAGAATGAAAACAATTCTTTTCAATTCCACAATTTTTTTTCTTTTTTAGGTTTTATTATCTTTAGTGAGCTTTGGCAATCTCTGACAGGGAATATAAAGATGAGTAAGAAAGATGATCCCTGCCCTTCAGCCACTTATAGCCTGATGAAGGAAAATAAGATCTGCGTTATCAAGTAAGCTGCATTTGTTCAATCCCCACTATCTGCCTGGATAGCTAAATTTTGGGGTTCTAACACAAAAGTGAGATAATCCCTGCTCTCAAAGGGTTTACATTCTACTAGGAAACAATAATAAACCCCAAATCTGCGTATTATGTATAGAAAAAGAAAGAACAAAAGAAGAGAACATATCAGGGAGGGCTCTTGCTGACATTCTGTTAGGGCAGCTAGGTGACACAGTGGCCAGAGCAACAAGCCTGGAGTCAGGAAGACCTTAGTTCTAATGCGACTTTAGATTCCGAGCTATGTGACCCCGGGCAAGTCACTTAACCTCCATTTGCCTCAGTTTCCTCAATTATAAAATAAGATAATGTTAGTACTTATCTTTGAGGATTATTGTGAGAATCAAATGAGCTAATATTTGTAAAATGCTTAGCACAGTGCATGGAACATATATAAATGTTACCTATAATGATGATTATTGCTGTCAGTAAACAGTCTGCAACACCCGGTCTGCTATTTTTTTTTTGGAAGGGGGGGCCAGGTAAGGGAATTGGGGTAAAGTGACTTGCCCGAGGTCACACAGCTAGTTAAGTGTCAAGCGTCTGAGGCTGACTTTGAACTCAAATCCTCCTGACTTTCAAGCTGGTTCTGTATTCACTGCGTCATCTCGCTACCCTTTGGCCTGTTATTCTTCCTGAGAGGAGAGTGAACAGTTTTAATAATCAATCATTCATTAAAATCCATCCATCCCTCAAAGTATCTTCTCTGTCAGCATTAGGAAGCCAACTCAAGCACAAGCAAGCTCCTCCTGCCCTTCCATACTGCTGTCCGTTCAATCTTCAAGGGGAGCCCATGAAAATTAAAAGGCCCATACATAAATATTATAATACAAAGGTTGTAAAGTTAAAGAAGGTTTTTTTTTGTTCATTTTTTTCAGTTGTTTCCAATTCTCTGTGACCCCATTTGGGGTGTTCTTGGCAAAGACATTGTAGTCGTTTGTCACTTCTTTCTTCCGATCATTGTACAAATGAGGAAACTGAGGCAAACAGGGTTAATTGACTTGCCCAGGGTTACATAGTAAGTATCTGAGGCTAGAGGAGTCTTCCTTACTGGAGCCCCTGGCACTCTAACCACAGGACCACCTAGATGGCAAAGAAACTGTTGTTTGAGCACTATGAGACCCTGTGAAAGAAGGACTATCTCTAAGAGGGAGATGGGAAAGAGGAAAGGGGACCATCAAGATAGACTGCACAGAGGAGAGAGCATTTGCTCCAGATTTTGAAGAATGAGTAGGATTTCAACAGGTAGAGACTTCATGGAGTGGGGAAAAGGAAGGAAGAGGCCAGTCTTCCAGGTCTAGGGAATGGTGTGAGCCAAAGCATGGAGACGGAAAAGTACGTGATGTGCTTGGGGAACAGCAACCAGACTGGTTTTGCTGGATCCTCTGGAATGGAGAGAAATAGAAACCAAGAACTAGATGTGTGGTCTAGTCCATGTACCACTCTGACTCACTGACCCAGCACAAGTCCCTTAACCTTTTATGACTTATTTTCTACAGTTGAATGGTTTTCTGTCCCTTTCTTACCCTCCCATTCCCCTCTTCCCCATCTCCAAAGCCTGTGAGGAAACAATGCAATCAATGATCTTTCCGTGTGCTGACTGCACTCCTGGTAAACAAAGTGCCTAGTAAAAAAAACAAGTACTTTCTCTGTCTTACTCCACAGAATAGCTATGCTGCATGAAACACATAGGAGTGATGTGCTCCCTGATACAGAAAGGCCATTACACTAAATTAGGAATTGGGAAAAGGATTCTGCTTTCCTTGAAAAGGTTCAAGGGTGCCTAGACTGATTACTGGTCCTGTCAAGTCAAGTCAGCAAATATTTATTGCTGCTGGGTGGCACAGCGGATAGAGTGCCAAACCTGGAGTCAGGAAGATCTGAGTTCAAATTTGACCTCAGATGCTTACTAGCTGTATGATCTTGGCCAAGTCACTTAATCCTATTTGCCTCAGTTTCCTCATTTGTAAAATAAGCTGGAGAAGGAAATGGCAAACCACTCCAGTATCTTTGTCAGGAAAACCCCAAATAGGGTCATGAAGAGTCAGACACGATTGAAAAAAACAACTAAACATCAAACTCTTGTGTGTTAGGTCCTCTGCTAAGCACTAGCAATACAAATAAATGAAAAAAATAATAATCCCTACGCTCAAGGAAGTAACTTTTTAATGGAGGAGAAAACATTTAAGCAACCATGTACATACAAGCTACTTAGGGGGTAAATTGGAGATAACAGTGGTGTCAGGGAAGAGATAATATGAGGGGAGTGGGAAGGACAGCAGCAGAGTTTTAGTAGAATTGTGAATTGAAGGCGATCTTGTTGTATAGATTGGAACAATTGAGGCCTGAGAAATATGGGTACCAAATGTAGGCATGAGCCCTTTGACTGCAGTGTCTCATAAAAGGCCAGTTGACAGCCTTGGCTTGGGGTTTCTTGCATCTCTGAACTGGCAGGATGTTATTTTCAGCCTCAAATAAAAGCTCCACCATTTAATTCTGTAATGCAGAAGAAAAAAAAAACACACCCCAATCATTGCCCTTAGGAAAAGGATTACCGAACTTTCTGTACCTAGTGTTTATGCTTTTAATAAGAGCAGTGTTTCTAAGAGAATTGAATGCCTTTTTGTGCTGGGATGTTTTTCTATGCTGACTTCTGAGGCTTGTACCTGAAAGTCTGGGAAGCCTGTTTTTTTTTAATTCACAGAAACTTGACAAACAGTAGGAATTTGTTCTCTAACCTACACAGATTGGCAAAACAGGGAAAGAGCTTGTTCAGCTTCCATTAACAGCTTTGCTCAAAGGAAGGTACTTTCCCTTTCTATGGGAAAAAATTCATTTAAGGGAATAAAGACATGGGGTAAAAGTATCTTGAGTGAACCTAAATTCCAGCAAGCATTGTGAAATCTTGGTTGGGACACTCTCCTACATGGAAGACACTGGATGCCAATAAGCCTAGAATTTAAGATCAGTGGCAAAAGAGGTGCAGGTGGGGAGGGGGAGCCTTAAAGTGAGAGTTGTATCTCTGAAGTGGTCTTTCCTTACAGAATAGAATGAGGACATTGCCTGACAGGGACACTTTTTTTAGTTAAGGAGACTCTGACTGAGCCATAGAAAACCCTCATATGGCCCAGTCTAAGATATCCCCATAAAAATTTCCTTCTGACTAGGAGGCTGAGAGGAAACTCTTACCCCGTTCCCCAAACGACTGATCAGGGAGAGGTCATAGAGAGAAGAATGATGCCTAGAAGGGTCAGGAAACTGGAGGTGAGGTGGGGGAAGAGAGACCGAGAGACAGAGAGGGAGGGTGGGGGAGGGTGGGGAGAGAGAGACAGAGAGAAACAGAGAGACAGACAGACAGAGCTAGCTCTAGATTGCCAGCCACAGAAGGCAGGAAAGTAGGTAGATGCCAGGGTCTAAGCTGTCTACCAGGTGGACAATATTTGTAAAGCTCTTAGCACAGTGTCCAGCACATAGTAGGTGCTTAATCAAAAGTGCTTATTCCTTTTTCCTTCCCTCCCTCCAAGGAGATAATCATGGTGAGTCAGGCATTGATAGGAGGAGAGTAGGAAGGATGCCAGTAAAGTTCCTTTCTGTGTTATTTGTTTTTACAATGTTGTTATAGTATATTTCGTTCTCTTGTTCTGCTCAGTTCACTCTGCATCAGTGCATACAAATCTTTTTAGGTTTCTCTAAAACTTCTCCCTTCATTATTTTTTATGGGGCCATAGTATTCCATTGCAATCATATATTATAATTTGCTCAACCATTTCCCAATTGACAGGCACCCTCTATTAATTTCCATTTTTCTGCCATCATAAAAATATTTTTTCTACCTATGAGTACTTTTCTTCTTTGATCTCTTTAGGTCAAAGAGGTTGCCTGTTTAGTAACTTTTGGGGTGTCATTCCAAATTACTGTACAGAATGGCTGGACCAATTTGTAAATCCACCGACAATGCATTAATGTGCCTGTTTTCCCACAGTCCCTTCAACATTTGTCATTTTTCCTTTTTATTGTCAACTTTGCCAATCTGGCAGGTGTGTGGTAGAACTTTAGAGTTGCTTTAATTTGCAATTTCCAAGTTGTTAGGTCTCTGATACCTCACGTGGGGATGAGACTCCTAAAGAGGGTTGTTGATACTCCACGTGAGATGGATGGGTTGAACGGGTCCTCAGCTAACAGGAGTGCACGTTGTCGATCACCTGGAGGCAGAATGAAAAGGCTGCACCTGTTTACAATAAGCAGGATAATCTCTCCAACTTCAGGGTGAGACATGTTGGCTCGCTGTGGCGAGGGCATGGCCAGGGGAGGGGCCCTAAGGGGCCCTGGAGAAAGGACTTAAATACAGGCTACTTGGAGGCAGGGGCAATTCGGTGGAACCAGGCCAGTCGAGTCCAGCCAGGCCAGTCCAGTCCAGCCACACTAAGATAGAGGATGAACTCTCAATAAAAGCTAGAAGCAAGTCCTGTGTCCTGAGTTTCTCTGTGCAGCTGTTTCTCCCGGAGTGGACCGGGAGCCGGGGACGCCCCGAGGCCTGTTGAGGTGGATATAGGTAAGACCTATACATCCTGACCCAAAAAGATAACCCTCACCTGAATAAAAAACCAGTAACACCAAGTACTTCTAGAAAATCGCCCTTAGGACACTTGAGAAGACAAACTGCAAGAGTTCAAGGACTATTTCATTTTTGTCTTCATGTCTCTAGCACCTAGAGTAGCATCTGACACATAACATAGTAGCTTAATAAATGCTCATTGAATTGTATTCAGTTCTCACGGATTCTTGCTGTTCTATTTTGGGAGCTTTCCTTCCTTTTGGCGCTCAGCCTGAATCCTAGAAGCCATTTCCACAGAGAATGTAAAAGAGAAAAGGTTACCGGGTATCCCTACACAGGGCTGCCAGCATGCCGAGCACATTCACTTTTTCATTAATGTCATATTGTTTTGGGGCAGCACCTTCCCAGTCATCTGTCTGACTGAGAAAAAGGAGGTGTCCCTGAATAATATTAAGGATAAGATATGATTTCATTAGTACAGGGAACTCTTACGTGAGGAATCTCTCTACCAAAGCAGATCGGACCCTTCTCTGAAACTTCTTTGCATATAGTGTCGCATAGAGAAGTTAAATGATCAGCCACTGTCTTATAGCAAATTTGTGGCAGAGGTGGAACGGGACCCCAGGTGTTCCTGGCACTGAGGCTGACTACTTTTTTGTTTTACAGTTAACAAATTTTCTGAGGCAGGGAATACCAGAATTATTACCTCAATTTTGCAGATAAGGAAAATGAGAAAAATTAAGTGACTTGTTTATAAATACTGGAGCTAAAACTCAAGTTCAGGTACTCCCACTCCAAAGATGCTGTTTGTTCCCCTACTATGGCCATACTGTTTTGGAGGTTACTGTATGTTCTGCAATGCTGTCAAGCAGCATGGAAAAAGAATGGCAGTCACACAACGTCAAGCAGTCACAATATTCCCAAACCAGAAGACTATGACTACTAAACATAAAATGCCCTCAAATCAACAGACAACACCATTTTGAAAGAACCATTTTCATTTAGCATCTCATGAGGGAGACTATTTTGGGATGTCAAGGAATGGTAGCCCAAGCTTTTAAGTATCAGTACTATGAACCATTTGTCATCATTTAAAATGGTCTAAAACAGTGGTTCTCAACCTGTGGGTCGCGACCCCTTTGGGAGTCAAACAACCCTTTCACAGAGGTCACAAGGGTCACCTCAGACCATCGGAAAACACATATTTCTGATGGTCTTAGGAATGGAGACACCGCTCCTCTATCCATCTCCAGGCAGGTGGGCCCACATGTAGATAACGCTCACATATGAGTATTAGAGTGTCGTGGCATTAGGAAGGTTGAAAACCACTGGTCTAAAAGGCCCCTTCCACCAGAGTCTACTTAAAAACAAGCAAATGGGAAACACACCAAGAAAGGCAGAATAGTTTGCATTTCTTCAGGCCTGGTTTTCTGTTGTTTCCCCATGTTTTTTTTTTTTTTTTTTTTTTTTAGCTCTGGCCTTGTTGTTGTGTCTATGTAATGGTTAGTGATGTAAGCTATGAAGCCTTAGGCAACAAAGGAAATTTAAACTGAGGAACATAATGGTCATAACTGATTCTATTAGTAATAAACATTGAAGGAACACCAAATTGCATTGAGTATTGTGCTCTGGGAAGAATCAGACACAATGGCTATTTTCTATCCTGCCACCTTTCAGGAAGTTTTAAAATTTTCTTCATATTACTGTCTTCTTCCCTCTGGTGCTTATCCTTTGGTTCTTTTTTCTCTCTCCAGATAAATTGTAAGCTCTTCAAAGACAAAAGTTATTTGTGACTCTGTATTCCCCACATGACATTTTGAAACAGTGAATGAATGAAACCAATAATGTGATCAATGAATCAATGAGTATTTTTCTGGGTCCTCTAGGAAAATTCTGCTCTGATGTCTCAGCATGGAGTGGAGGTGATGCTGGCTTCTTCATGGCCATGTCAGTAAAACACAAAATCTACCAAACTCTAACAAGTTGTAAAAGCTTTAATCATGGACTTGCAAATGCTGCATGCTTACTCTCTGAGGAGCTTTGTTTGGTTAAACATCATCACCCACTTGGCTACAAGTTTAAAAAAAAATGTTTAAAGACTATTAACTAAGTGGTCATAGACAAACAGAAGTAGAACTAGAAAGGAACTAAGAAGGTCATCTAGCCCAAATCCTCATTATCCAAATGCAGAAACTGAGACCCAGAGGTGTTCATTCACCCAAGGGTACGCTAGCATTTAAATCCGAGTCCTTGAGTCTAAATCTAGAATTTCTTTTTCCACTGCAAAATTCTCTTCATGGAGAGAAAGAGTTGGGAGATGGGTAGGAATTATTCTTTCTCATGAAAAATCACAGATCTTTGAAGTATTGTGGCATTCGTGCCCCTATTATGTCCAAGATATTGAAGGGGGCACAACGCAGAAGACAATACAAAATCATTAAATGATCCCCTCCTCTCATCCTCTAAAATCTCCCTCTCATTCTGTTATGAGAATAATCCTTTTTATATGTAGATCTGTGTCACTCTTTCCTCTACTAAACAAACTCTAGTGGCTTTCCATTTTCTCTTCAGGAAAGTTCAAAATCCTCTTAGAATTTGAGGCCTTTTGCAAGATGGAGCCACTTTGGTTTTCCAACTTTTTCTCTTATTACTCCTTTCCTCATATTGTACTTTATGGCCCAGTAAAATGGACCATTCTCTACCTGCTGAACATATACTGTGTTTACCTGAACTCCCAGAATTAATTTTATATGATCCCAGAGGTCATCTACTCCTTAAGAATGCCCCTCTACCAACTTTTGTTTGAAGACCTCAAGTAAGGGGGAATGACAACCTTCAAATTCAGCATTTCCCACTATTTAATAGCTCTAATTATTAGAAAGTTTTCCCTTACTTTGAGGAAAAATGTCTTGACCCATTACCTCTAATTCCAATATCTGGTAATTTTCTTCTGTCTCTTGCCCTTCCTTACTCCTTTCCCTAGAATGTTCTCCCTCCCCTTCCTTCCCTGTTGAAATTCTACCCATCCTTTAGTACGATGTTTCTCAATCTGTGGGTCAAAAACTATTTGGGGGTCAAACAGGGTCGCCTAAAACCATTGGAAAACACATATTTACGATGATCTTAGGAAGGGAGACCCTGCTCCTCTGTCCGTCTCCAGGTGGGGCCACCCACATGCAGATACACCCACATATGAGTATTAAAAGCTCACGGCATTAGGAAGGTTGAGAACCACTGCTTTAGTACCTGACTCAAAGCCTTATACCTTTAAGAAGCGTTTTTTCAGATCTCCCTACATTCTGCTCCTGATTCTTCAGACATCTGCCTTCATCATGTCATCTTGGAAGAAGAGGCCTTCACCACCATTTTCCAGGAGCTTTTCACCGCCTGGAAGATTTCTCTGGCCCTCCTCTGATTGGTCTTCTTGGAAAGTCCCAGAACATGGCCCACTCCAGTCATATTCCTTCCTTCCTTCCTATCTGGGTTCTGCTCCTTATTCTCCAAACTTCTTTCTCTTACATACCCCAAAGCAAATTCCTTTTCCCCCTTTCCCTCTTTTCAACTTCTTTTTATGTGTTGTATTCTCCCAAGAGAATAAAAACTCTCTTAGAAAAGGGATGATCTTTCTTTTTGTTTCTATTTGTATTTTCAGTGTTTATCTGAAAATTTGTCACAGTGTTTACCACACAGTGAGTACATAATAAATGCTTCTTGCCTTGACTTAACTCATCAATTTTTACTACATTTAAGGCACTGTGCTAACTGTCTGTCTGCATAGAGCATTCAGACTAGTAGGTCGACAGGAAAGAATGGAGAAAACAGTTGGAAGGGTTAGCCTTGGAAAGGAGGAACATCTCTTCCGAGAAAGGGGAAAAGGAAGCTGAAATGGTGCAGAGATGGATTTTGGGAAGCAATTGATCAATACGAATTTATTAAACCCCTCCAATATGCTAAGTACTATGATTGGTGTTGGGGATACATAGACATAGAAATAATTCCTGCTCTCAAGGAACTCACATTCTGTTAGGAGAGGAAAACATTTGCTCTCTCTGGGAAAATGGAGGAATAAAACTTCCTCAATAGTCAGAAACCAAGTAAATGTGAGCAGGTCCTCTTGAGGAATAGTTATGATGTGCCTCTGGTTTCTGAAGAGGAATGATCTGCTCTTCTCCTAAGAGTATGAATATTGGTTAATTATCATAATAACAGGAACATTTTCAAAATGCAGCCTCATATGCTTTTCTCTGGAAACTAATAGAAGTTCATGAGTAGGTTCATAGCTCATCCGGGACTTTTAAATTGCAGTGATAAGGAACAAGGAGAAATGGAGACTAAAGCAGCATTAAAGATTTCACCAATAGGTCATCTCACATCTTGGGACAAATGACACATCGGTAGGATCCTGAAAGGATAAAGAGTTTAAGGAGTAATGAAGACCATGGAGCTGTGACAGTTCCTAATGTGTAACATCACTTAATCACCAAACACTACTCTATCATAGGACTGAAACCACTAATCAAAACAAACAAGAGCATTACAGCAGATAAACAAGTATTTTATCAGCAAACATCCCAAGATGTCAGCCAGACTCATTGCACCAAATGACATAAGCTGCAGACAAATCCTTGAGGGCAACCATCTCACTGAGGCCAAAATAAATACCCTCCCATGTGATGTATCCAAATGGTTTCCAAAGACAAGTCAGTGAAGAAAAACACAGAGCTAGACTTGGAATCATGAAGAAAGGCAAGTGAAAGAAAATAAAGACTGGAAAAAAAAAGGTTGTGGACTATATTCAAGAGGGACCTATCAGGAAGTCAATTATGCACTATTTCTTATGTGTCCACCATGACACATTCACCTGAAAGTCTACATCTATAAAAGGGGGGGGGTAACATTGCTGGTTGATGAATTGGAATCTGTTTTGGTATCTAAATAAGACAATAGACTTGAAATCTACCAATCTTGGGACCTCAAATCCTTGACCTGGCCAAGACAGCCTTGGAGAGTTTAAAGACAGCCCTTTTGCTTTCCCCCATCATATCCCTTTTGTGTAGTGAGAAAAAAATTTAGATAATAATAGAGGAGATAATTTATTCAAAAAGCATTCATTGTGCTAGGCATTGGAGATGAAAAAGGCTTCTGTACTATAACTTAGATATAAGCTTTGACTTTGAGATTATTGTACTGAACTGTAAGCTTCTTGAAAGAAGGAGCCATATTTTGATGTTTTGGTGCCCCTGCCCCTACGACCCAGTACATACGTTGATCTATAAATATTTGTTGAATGAATGAATGTGGAGTGTAAAAGGCTAGTCAATTTCATTAGCAAAGTTGGTGGTGCTCAGCTTGATTGAATTTGAGGAGTTCCAGAAAATCCTAATTGCCCAAGACAGTCTTTCCTACCAACTTGCAGGTATCATTACTCTGCTTCCTGAAATTCCATTAGGGATTTATTTATTAGAAGTAAAAGTTTCCAGGAACATTCTCTTAAATTAAAAAAAGAGAGATAACTTGTGTAGCACTTTAACATTTACAAAATCCTTTATATACATCATTTCTTTTGAACCTCACCAAAATTGTGTAAAGTAGGTGTAAGAATTGCTATTAGCCCCATTTTATGGATGAGTCAGAGATTAAGTGAGTTCATGTCAGGTACTCACAGGTGTTAGGAAGGCTTTGAACTTGGTTTTAAGGTCCCCATTGCATCTAATATACCACTTCTGAAAAAGGCAGATATTTATTTTGTTCTTTATACATATATTTTTTATAATATATTTAATTCTTTTTCCTCATTAACATCTCATTGGGGATTCACTTATATGTAGTTCACGGTCCACTTCTCATTTTGGGCTTCCCAAGTAACCACCTAGATTTTAGTTATTTTGTGGCTCAGAATCCCCCCCAAACCATAATTTCAAAGCTCCCACTGAGATGTTTCATTTTTGACCTGTAAGCCATGGAACACAGAATTAATGAGAAAGGTATTTTAATTAAATAGGAACATGAGTAGAATAATAATATAATATTTTCCTGTCAACCTTGAGCTCATTCTCCTAAAAATTTGAGAATCAATTTTTTAATATGAAATGTGTATGTATATATGTATGTATATGTGTATGTATGTATGTATGTGATAGTTACATCCAGGTAATATATAGTCATCCACACATGAGTTGATGTACACACAGAAAAACTACATGAGCCGAGTCATATGTGTATGGAAAAGCAACTCACAACTCAGTTCTGACATTGCCAAGCCCATGTCTCTTCCTGATGTCGTCTCGGTCCCGGCGCTCTCCTCCTCTCTACTATTTACTCTTTGCTGCTTTCTGGCAGGCATGCTTCTTTATTGTCCCTCTCCCAGTGTTACATTTCTCTTCTCCCTGGTAGGAACTGCTATTCACTTCTGTTTGTCATCCTTTCTGGATTTTTTTCAAGGCGTGATATGAGATAATAAAGCTCTTTGCAAACCTTAAAGCACTTTATAAATGATAGCTACTGTTATTATTATTACTCTTTCATCAGCTCTGTTAACCACCTCTACTATTGATTGGGGTGGGAGGGTTGCTGTGACTAATAAGCCTCTACCCTACAGAGACTACAGTTCTTTCAGACTTCTGTTCTTTGGCTATGGTTTTCAGATAAGGCACCATCCATCTTCAAAGACACTTGAAACTCCATCTACTGGAAGCAATGTGATAATTAAACATTTCCTCTGTGGAGAAGGGCATAGCTATTTTAAATTAGCATTCTTAGCCAATAGCTATGAAACTTTCTTCTATTCTCCGTGACGTAACCTTTACCAATATGTTTGAAGCTCTCAACGGCTTTCCCCTTCAGCTCTTTCAGCCAATAGCTAGCAAACTCTTTCCCTGAGTCAGGCTGCACCAAAAGACACAGAGGCCTATACTAAAAATCAAGTGTCCCTTTGGACCTTTTCATGGAATTCTTCTATTAACAATTTTCTTCTTCTGAACTTATTTGTTAACTGCTTAGCTCTACTGTCTTACTGCTCTCTCACCTCCACTGTAAGCTCAAGTGGTCAGAAACTCATTTTAGTTTATAAGACTTATTGTATCCCCCTAGCTAAGACAAATATATCCAGGTCTCTACTTTCTCAATCAGAAAAGGAACTGAGAGATACTGTGGTAAATAAACTGCTTTAATCTACCCCCAGAAGTCTCTTCATTCCATGCAAAATATAAGTATCTGTCCTGTCTAGAAAATTCTGAAAGGGCAATTGAATTTTATCCTGTTTCCTCCCAGTAACATATCTTATCTTGATCTCTTTTCTGATCTCTGTACATATCAGATTGCTTTGAATTAAGATAGCTAACTGAGAGGGAAAGGGCCAAGGACTAGATAAGTTTTGAAAAGGAGAAGGGGAAAAGATAAGGAGCAAACTTCAGGAAAAGGCTCTTCAACTAGGGAGAGAAAAAGGGTACTGTGTACCTGGATCCAGGGTTACTACATGATTGAAAAGGATTGCTAATGGTGAGAAGGTATCAAAGAAAAATTTAACCCGCTTGTCAATTTTGCTTAGGGCTGGCTATGACAAGTGACAGGATATGATTTATTACATAGCAGTTATACATGAGGTTACAAGAGAAAAGCAAGACAGGAAAAAAATCACTAAACTTAGAAAAGACCTGGGAATACTTGCTCTATAGGACAGAAATAACAGATCAATCACATCAAGCGATGAAGCTGAATAGATGATAAATCATTGTGCAGGTAAACTATGGAGAAAGAGCAGATTGCCAATTTTGGACAAATTAACAATTCAGTTTATCATCTTCTCAAGCCAGTCAAATAACTGGGGTAACTGATTTATCATTTTCCATGGAACCCCTTAAACCTTTTCTCCCACATAACTGATTGGATTTATAGCTGAACTGACCAAATTGGCCTATTTGGTATAGTATAGACATAACCTGAGCTACTTGAATAAAAATTAGCGCATAGAAATCACTGGGATACCTATACAGAAAGACTATTTGACTACTTGTTCAGAGAGAACAGGTGTATATATAAAAACATTATTCTTCAACTTAAACTGCAAAAGATCTGTGATTTAATCAATCAAATTTAATCAATGTAATCAATCTCCCTATCAATACAAACCATGACTCCTTCATGTCTCAAAAGAAAATGCTTATTGAGTTGCCCTAGTTAAAACATTTCAATATTTATGGTCAACCCTCTGGTAATAGGTCTTTCCAAATTTAGTCAGGCTGGTTCTCACAGAGTCCTTACTTGACCTTTTCCAACTTTGTGATTCAGGCCAGTAGATCAGGTTCCTTCCCCTAAAGAAGAGCTAGGGGTATGGGGGTGGGGAGGAAGTCCTGAAGATAAAGACAGCTACAATGGTAGATGACTGTCTGTGAGTTCAGTCTCTGACTCCAAAGGAATCTATCCACCTCTGTGTTTAGCTTTGTCTTACCTACTCATGATTTGTATATTCAAAAGTACCCTGACTCACAGATTTACAAAAGGCGCCAGCTCTCTTTGTCTAGCCCAGTATAAAACTGAACATCCCCTTGCATCTTTGGGCCATTTTGGTTGTGTATTATTAAATAAGCTCAGTAGTCAGAACAGCTGAGTGTCAGACGTTGTCTCTGTTTCTTAAAATTCTGAACTTGACTAATATTATGTATTTCGAATGGGCTTCCACAGCTCATATTTGGCTTTTTTATACTTTGAGAACCCTGAGCCATCTCCATACATATGACTCTGGCAGAACATATAATAGTCCTTCAGTTCCATAGACCTTTATAGATACTTTGCAAAGTGTTTATTTATAACACCATGCTAGGTTCTGGAGATTCAAAGATGAAGCATCAATAAAGTCATTGCCTTTCAGGGCTTTATAATCTAGTATGGAAACATACAATAGGTAAACCAATGGCTAAAATAAAGGCTAAAGTAGCGTAATCAACTGGGGGAGGCAGAAGGAGGAAATACCTCACCTAGAAGATGACCTACCACCTGTATTTCAAAGTGAGTTAGGAATTCTATAGGGGTGGAGTTGAAGAGGGAGTGCACATTGGACACAAGAGGTGACATTCACTTACCTGCATATAAGTTATGCCATTCTCACTAGAATGTGCTCTCCTTAAGGATTGGGACTTTTCCACCTTTGCCTTTGTATTCTATCACTAATAGCTACCAAAGAAACTTGCATTTTTTTTTGGTTCTAATTTCATTGTTGTTCAGACTGCCTGCACATATGGAAGGCACTTAATATATGTTTGTGAAATGAATTGAAGTAATAATACATGTTAGTATATTATTACATGCCTAGTACCAAAATAAATGACAAAATGCTAAGCACTGTAGGCAGTTTTAATGCTCCACGTTGCAGAACAGAGGCCACTTTGAGCATTTCCTAATCAGGGAATCCCTATAACAAGAAAATCATAGATCCAGAACCTTCTCTGCCAAGCCTTAAAAGCAAAGAAACAAACAAACAAACAAAAAATCTAAAAGCTGCTTGAGTAGGGAAGTGATATGGCTAGGTGTGTTTTAGGAATGCCATTTGGGAAGCTATGTAGAGAAGGGATTGAAGAAGGGAGAGGGTGGAAATTGGAAAACTTAGGAGGATATTTCCTGTCCTTTCTCTTTGCTTTTATACTAGCTCAGATTTTCCTCACTGTAAGCCTGAATTAATATAGAATTCTTCTTGCAGATCTCCTTCCTTTCAGTCCTTGTTCTAATGTTCTAATGCACTTGATTTTTATTACCATATTCTTCTACAACCCCAATTTTGTCAAAGTTATTCCTGTTCTCAAAAACCTCCTATTGCTTTTGGAATAAAGTACAGACCCCTAGGCTTACCAAGACCTTCCATAATCTTCTTGTCACTGTTGCTCAGTAGTATCTGACTCTTCTTGGCTCCGCTTGGGGGGCTTGACAAACATAATAGAGTGGTTTGCCATTTCCTTCTCCAGCTCATTTTACAGATGCAGAAACTGAGGTAAACAGTGTTGAGTGATTTACCCAAGGTCACACAGCTAATAAATGCCCAAGGACAGATTTGAACTCATCTTCCTAACTCGAGGCCCTGCATACCATTCACTTTGCAACCTAACTGCCCTCCATAATCTTGCCCAACCCTAACTATCCAACCTTACCTTCCACTAATCCTCATTGTTACAGAGTCTGTTTCCAGTCTACTCATTGTCCTCAGCACATACCATACTCAGTCTCAATTTTAACCACTTGCCAATGCTATTATCCAGTTTGCCACATCTCAGATGCCCTTTTCTCCTCTTACCATCTTCCACAAGTCCTACCTTTCTCATGAGATCATCCCCAGTTGGCTAAGCTTTCTTTTCTTTAAACTCCTATAACCCTTACCTTCAAACAAACAAACCATAGCTCTCAGCTATTATTATGTGTCATTTATTTTGGTCCCTGGTATATATTGCCTTGAATCATTATTTAAATTCCTTTCAACAAACATGTATTCAGTACCTGTCTTGCACACAGTCCCTATAACAATGAATTCAGAGGTTAAGACACCCCCAAAATGTAATGTTGGGGACCCGAAGACACCTTCTGTTGGGGGTAATGCAATATCTACACAGAAAAGTGAATAAAAAGTTACTTGAGGAGGTATAGTAGAGAACTATTCAAAGCTAAACTTTAGAAGATGATAAATATTCTGAGAGGTAAAGATAAACATTCTGAGAAGTAAACATGGGGAGGGTGTATATACAGTCCCAGGAGACTGCCTTTGCAAACATATGGAGGTGGGAAATAGATTATGAACCCAGAGTAGCAGTAGTCCAGTTTTTCTTGACCATATGGTTTTCAAAGGGGAGTGATGTCATGTTTGTATATATTATCACTTTAATAAGATTATAAACTCCTGGAGCCCTTGGACCATTTCACTGATGGCCTATCGCAGCTCAATAAACTTTAGGAAAGAAGGAAGGGATGAAGCAATGTGGTACTGTGGTTCCATAGGAAAAATAAAAAACAACAACAGGTGGATTCTTAGAAACATCAGCTTTTCCTGTAAACTGAACAAGAGACCCTGAAACAATCATAGTGGGACTCATTTCCAGATTTCCTGGTAAGTTCTCATATGAAGCAATTACTGCAAAATAGTCTATGAGTCAGAAGTAATATTCTTGGTTGATGACATCTGGAAACCCTTTCCTTTGACCAAAATAGACAATTTATTTCAAATCTGATACACTTCTCTAGGGAGCACTGATAGACGCACCTAGTGTCTACAACTGAATGGCATACCTTTGAGAAGAAAAAATTAACTTATGTAGTGAGAGGAAAAGAATACCATGATTCAAAGAAAAAGAATTCAAGTCTATCACAGGCACGTAAAGGCCAGGTCATTTATAAACTCAGCAATAGATGAAGTAATCAAGAATGAACAAAATCTGAGCATGATATATGGATATTTTTAAAGCCTATGACGCAGTCACCCGCTGGCGCCTACAGTATTGGGTTTTCAGGTTCATAAAGCTGACCTTTCTATTGTTCGTTTTGGCAGCCTTTAATGGTCAAAAGGATTGTCTTACATCTTCCAGCTACAGAAAGGACTGCCAAATTGAGGGCCATGTTATAAAGCCAAAACTAGTTCAGGACTTCCTTATCAGTTCATTAGGAGTCTGTTCAAGATTATTTAGTTGCATGTGGTTTTAGACCACATTTTTAGAGACCAAAAAATATTAGTTAAACCTACAAAAAAAAATGACACCTCAAGTAGCTATGATTTCATCAGTCTGGGCACTCCTTCTGCTGACATAGATTGCAACTCTTCAACCAATCAATCAACAAATATTAACTGGGCATTGTGTTAGGCACTGGAGATATAAAAATAATGGGAAAAGAGCTTAAATTATATTGGGCAAGATGAAATTCACATACATGCATGCAAATATAAAGACATACTGGTAGTTACAGGTAGTTAGGGAGAGGGTCTAGCAGTTGGGGTGATAAGGAAAGGTCTTGGGTATAAGGAGGCACCTGAGTAGCATCAGGAAAAAGATAGGAGTTTATGAGGCAGAAATAAAGAAGGAACACCTTCCATGCATTGGGGGTCCACTTTTGCAAAGGCAAAGAGATGGAAGATTAGTCATCTGTGGGGAACACAGAGGCCAGTTTGACTGGATGGTGGGATATGAGAAGAAAAATAACCATGAGGCTAGGAGGAGAGGTTGTGGTCAAATTATGGTAAGGGGTAGAGATTGGACCTGTGATTCCATTTGTACAGGGGATTCCCAGATAAGGAAATTCCCTGTAACAATACAGGTTGACATCTTCTCTATAAGTAATAGCCTTAGCGAGTGGTTAACAGCACTGAAAGGTCGAGTCACTTGCCAGTATGTGTCAGAAGCAGGACTTTGGACCCAGGTTCTCCTGGCTCTAAGGTGATATCCACCATACCCTACTGTGAAAGGCTTTAACAGCCATCCAGGGGAAACAAGCAGAAAAGTTGTTTAAGTATATATAGAACAAGTACAAATAAGGTAATAGCAGTTAGGTGGGGGATGAGAAAAGATGTCATGTAGGAGGTGATATTTGAACTGTGTTTTAATGAAGACAGGGATTCTATGAGGAAAAGATGAGGGAAAAGTGCTTTCTAGGCATGGGCATCAGTCATTGCAAAAGCACAGCAATGAAATTTGGAGGACTGTATGAGGAACAGAGAGAAAGCCAATTTAGCTGGATCATAGAGTATAGGCAGTGTCAGGTTGTGAAGGACTTTAAAAAATGAAACAGAGTAATTTAAAATTTATCTTAAAGGCACAATAGAGAGTCACTGGAGGTTATTGAGTAGGGGTGTGATGTTTAAGGAAAGTCACTTCAGCAACTGTGTCAGGATGGATTGGAGTAGGTAGAGACTCGAGGCAAGGAGACCACTTAGGAGCCCATTGCAATAATCTAAGCAAGAGGTGATAAGGTCTTGAACTAAGGTGGTAGCTATGTGAACTGAGATAAAAAGTTGGGGCAGTAGAAATTGTGTGGGATAAGGGGGAACAGAGTTGAGTGTAATGCTGAAGTTATGAACCAGGGAGAATGGAAGAACGCTGGTGTCTTTAACAGAGAAAGGAATTTTAAAAGATGGGTGGGTTCGGGAAGAAAGACAATGAGTTCTGTTTTGGAAATGTCGTGTTTGATATTTTTCAAGGATATCCAGTTTGAAACACCAGTCCAAAGCAGGAGATGAAGGATTTTAGCTCAGGGCTGGATTCCAGGTTTGGATATATAGATCTGTGAATCATTTTCATAGAAATGACCATTAAGACTGTGGGAACTGATGAAGTCAATGAAAAGACAGAGTATAAAGAGAGAAGAAGGCTTAGAATAGAACCTTGGGGAACACCTACAGTTCGGGACCCATTATTGTTAGTCCTTTGTTCTCAAAGAGGACCAATGACAGGGACCGTTATGTGGATGAAGGGCAGCAAAGGAGAATGAGAAGTAATGATCAGACAAGTAGGAGAAGATTTAGGAGACAGCAGTGTCACAAAAACCTAGAGAAAAAACATTTCTAGGTTGAACGGGTAGTCGACAATGTCAAATGCAATGTTCAAGAAGACTGAACATCAACAAAGGACTATTAGATTTGGCAATTAAGGAGCCATTGGTAAATTTAGAGTTGGGGTTCCACCGAACCCCAAAGATCCCATCAATATACTTTAGGGGGGGCTGTGAACTTGGATGGGGAAAAAAGTAACATCTTTATTTTTCACTAACCTCCAACTGAAATTGAGCATTTCCTTTCATTATAAACATAGGAAACAAACCATAATAGTATTAGCAGTACCTGTGACATTCGTTTTCTGTGGTGTTTTGATAACTGTATTTCATTGTAATTGCTTTCTGTCATAATCCTAAAGTTTTATTTTGTATATTTAAAAATAGTATTCTGAAAATGGTCTAGGGCCTTTACCAGACTGCCAGAGGGGTCTATGAAACAAAAAAAGGTTGAGAACTTCTGTTTTATAGAGAGCAATTTCAGGTGAGTGATGAAGTTGGAAGCCAGACTGAAAAGATTTAAAGGGAAGAGAGTGCTGGGAAATGTTTAACAACTGACTCTCAAAAGAAAAAAAAAGCACACACAATACGCTTTGAAATTTAATCTGAATAAATATTTTCTCCATCACTTTCTGTAGACCCTGGACAATCAAGAAAACAATAAATTAATCCATGATTTGTAGCATTTGCTGATTTCTGGAATAAATGTTCACATGTAAAATTTAATATCAGCTATCAGGGGCCTGTTGGAGTTGGTTCCAGCACACTGAGCAAATTTTAAGAAAGACCTTAGTAGATGGTGTTTGTAAGTTGCAGAGTCCAAACAATATCATCACCTGGTGTTTAGCCTTCTAGTAATGAGCTAGCTTCTCTAAACCTCCCTAGGCTGATCCTTGGATAGCATGTGTACAATCTACCAAATAGGTCTTACTCAAAGCCTTTCCAGCTTGGACCTGCCTGCTTAAACTTTCAAGAACTCAGAGTCACTTCCATACCACATTAGGCCCAAGAGTAGTCAATAGGAATTACATAAAACTAACATAAGCTTATTGCCCAGACATAATACTAACCTATAAATGAAATTTGTTATGTCAAATTAATGCAAACTTTCAATAAATCTCCAATCAAAAATTCATTGTGCCATGAAGGTGACCCTGTATTTTCAGAGTTTATGCCAGCAGAAAGGAAGTTCAGGTAGCATGATACAGAAGAGAGTCATCATTTTACAATGGAAAGGGTGCTGGTTTAAGGATCAGAGGATCTGGGTTCAAATTCTACCTTACCTTTGTAACCCTGGGTGAATTGGTTAATCTCTCTGGGTTTCAGTTTACTTATCTATAAAATGAGAAGGTTCTACTAGATGGTCTCTGTTCAGAGGAATTTGGGGGAGAGCTTGGGTGAGTCATTACCTTTTCTCCACCATTTTAGCTGGAGTCTTCCTTACAGTTCTAAATCAATGACATCTCCCATGGAGGCTATCCCAAGATAGAAAGTCTTCTAGTCTGGAAACACTGAGAGTCATCTAAAAAAGAGCTGAGCTATGCTCCAGGGAAGTTGGACACCAGATAAAGAGATTTTGGAGCCATGGTAGCTGTCCATTAATATATGGAGTGGTTGAAATCAGCCTCAGTGGGAGAAGTTCTCATATTTACTGATGAAATCACAGATCACTTGTGGAAGTTAATACAGCTGATACAAGGACTGCATCAACCACAGCTCTCAGGCTGCTTTAATGTATAAGGCTAGGCCTAAAACATTGTACTAGTCCCATTTACCATCACTTATTAAAATAGCCCCAAAGCAGCTCAGATAAATGCAGCTTGACCAACCATGTGCATGCATGCATATACATATATAAAACCGGCATATATGGACAAATATATATGTAGTCTATGTCTGTCTAGATATGCACATATAGATACAGACACAGATGTTTAGATCTCTGACATGTAGTCCCTGGAACATAGCTACCTTTGTGTACATTTGCATCTCCATGAGTGTATATATTGTGTAAACATGCAATAAAAGTCACAGATACAAATACATGTATTGGTACACACACACTGCATTCATATAATACATGCACATATGGACACATGTCAGGAATTTATGTTTAGATACATATAGACATATATACATCTAAACCAGACATCATAAATATCTAGATATAAACCTATATATATACACAGAGATACATACATATATGTATATGTATACATCAAGATATATAGACATGAAGAAATATATGAAAGGGGTTTGACCTTTACTGATTAGATATATGTGTGTGTGTGTATGTACACAAGCACATAAAATACATACAAAATAAGAACATATTTAAATATATGATAGAATGAATAGGTGGTAGGATAGATAGATAGATAGATAGATAGACAGACATGGACAGACAGAGGGACAGACAGACAGACAGATAGATAGATTGATAGACTGATAGATAGATCGATAGATAGTTAGACATATGGACAGATGGATGGACGGACAGCCAGACAGATGTCTTGGATTTCTTGTGAACTGGATTTGTGAGGCAGAGTTGCACAAAGTCAACAGCCTCACTCTCTCTTCCAGAGTTATCAAAGGCCAGTAGAAAGACAAAAATCATGGAAACTCTTGGAAAGGAAATTCCTTGAAACAACACAGATGAGCAACTACACTGCAACTTACAGTCATAAAGAGTTGTTGGCTTTAGTGAGAAGTTGTAACATGATAAGAGTTACTTCTCGTTACTAGTCAGTATGTGTCACAAGCAGGAATCCAATTCAGTTCTTTTTAACTCCAAAGCCTGCCCTCCAACCACTGTGCAAGGCTATCTTTCATGTTATTATGAAGATAGGCATTTATTAAAGATAAGCATTTATTAAACACTTACCATGTGCCAGGTACTGAGTTAGGGATGGGGGATAGGAAGAGAAAAATGAAATAGTCCTTGCAGAGAGGAATGAATAAATGTAAATAAAAGACAAATAAGGAATTTTAAGGGAGGGAAGCCCTAACAACTAGGGTGATCAGGAAATGTAGAAAGTACTGTCTGAGAACCTCAGGTGAAGGTAGACATTCCAAGGGGTGAAAGGAATAGGAGAGAGACAGAGAGAGAGAAAGAGAGAAACAGAGACAGAAAGAGACAGAGAGAGGTAGACAGAGAGAGACAGAGAGAGGGAGGAGAAAAAGAGAGAGAGGAGAGAGAGAGAGAGAGAGAGAGAGAGAGAGAGAGAGAAAGAGAGAGAGAGAGAGAAAGAGAGAGAGAGAGAGAGAGAGAGAGAGAGAGAGAGAGAGAGAGAAAGAAAAGGGAGTAAAATAGAGGGAACAAGAGAGGAAAAAAAGAGACAGAGAAAGAGAGGAAGACACTAACATACAACCTGAATGAGGTCAGGGAGGTAAGACATAGGTACGACATAAAACAGAAAAGCAAACAGATCTTTAACCACATATCAATAAATATGAAGAATAATTTATTTCATGCATGGAAAAATATTACAAATGTTCTTCACTATCATTAAGAAGATGAAGCCGATGTGAAATCCACTGGCAGGACAGCTTCTGTCACTTTGGACAAGTATAAAATGGTCCAGTCCAGGCCTAGGGGCACCAAAGTTTTAAAGACAAAGTATTCCCCTAAAACTGAAATTGAAAGGATTATTCTACTATACAAAGAAGGCAAAAGAGCAATTAACAGCTATAGCCTGTACTCCCAGATTGCAAAACTGAGAAACTTTCTTTACTATATGTAAAAGATCATATTTTTATACCACTGAAGCCTAGTCCTATAAAATGTAATCTGTCAGGAAATCTACAAGTGATTCAACTGCAAGTTTAAACTTGGAAACAAAAAGAATAGCATTCTACTCACCTGTACCAGTTTGGCTATAATTATGCAGATAAAACGATGCAGAAGATTTTCCTTAGGTAAGCATTGATTGAGTACCTACTGTGTTCCAAACACAGAATGATTATAGATAAAGGCGTGGATTGTGCCAATGAAAAGGTGATGGTCTAGAGATACATGACCCAAATACATGACCCAGACTGTTTGGTGAAACCAGGAGAGTTTATTGTGACACTCTAGAAGGGGGTGATTGACATTATCTCAAATACATAATGAAGGGAAAAATGTGATGATAGGCATCAATGCATGGTGATTAACGAGACAACAGAATGCATCATTGGAGCATGTATTGACTTGGCTCCTATGGATAATAACTAAAGACAGAATAATTGTGCTAATGCGGATGTTAAAAAAACCCAAATAACTTTGAAATAAGTTAGTGAGTGATCCATTGCCCATTATAAATGGGAATTTAGATGTATATTATAAAACAGATCTGCTAATTATGTTTACATAATACCAAAATATTCAGGCATTGCAGAAATTTCAGGCAACCTAGTAATTTTTGATGCTGTATCACAAAAACATTCTGATAATTGACTGATTTGGCCAGATGGTCTGCTGTTATATAAGCAGAAAAAATGGAATTACATTGGTGACAAAACTATGATAATAGAATAAGAAACTCTGGTCAAAAGACTATCTTTTTATGCCTTCAATATGTTTAATAAAACATAGAAGTTCATTGACTTTAATGTTCAATTGAGTAGAAACATGTTATAATGTTGGTCATTGCTATTAAAATGTTTTATTGATGCCTTTTGTGTTTATATTGCAATCATTTCTGGAAATACCCGTTTTCTCTTCCCAGTTTTCCCACCGACTACAGTGAAGAGGGTGAGAATGAAAAAGGGAACAGCAAGAGCAAAATCATGGAGGTGCAAAATCATAAAATATATTTGAGTTTACCAAATAATTGTTTCAAATCTGCTAGAGCATAGAATATGTAGGGGATAGTATTATAAGATCAGTCCAGAAATACAGTTCCATCTGATTGTGGAGAGAACATAATGCTAGGCAAAAGAGTTTGAAAGTTGCTTAGTGGGTAATAGGGAGCCACTGGAGATTTCAGAGCAGAAGGACATAAGCAGATCCATTCATAAAAATGTCAACATCATATAATGAAGGATGGATTGTCTAGGGAGTAATGATAGAATGACTTCTTATAGAGTTATTGAAATGTGATGTCTAGGCCAATAGTGATGAGGACTAGTATTTGATTGGTGGAAGTGGGGATAGGGAGGAACAGATTGCAGAGGGAGAATCAATCAGTATGCAATTATTAAACACCTACTATTTTCACTATGCTAAATGGGATTCTGTAACTTAGTAGAGAAGCAAGGTGAGCAAAAAAGAAGAGGAAACTATGAAAGTTTAAAGCTGGGAAGCGGGGTGACTGGAGGTAATGACTGCTGGAAATATCAAAGTTTAAAAAAAAAGGTTTCAAGGCAGTGGTCTGCTGGTAGATATTTAACAACCAACTCCCTAAATGCATGTTACAATTTAAAGTTTGGTGTGAACTATTAATATTTTGTCTGTCACTTTCTTAAGTCTAAGCAATCAATAAAACAATAAGACAAGACCTGATCTGTAGTGTTCGCCCATTTCCAACTGTAAATGTTCATGTTGAAAATTTAATAATTGGCTCTTAAAAGTCAGTATGGGCTGACTCCAGCCCACCCCTATTTCAGGAGAAAGATAATAAGTTGGGTTTTAGACATGATGAGTTTAAATGTTAGTAGGACAACAAGTCTGAAGTATACTGTAGGTAATTGGACATGTAGATATTGAGCTTAAGAGAGAGAGATGAAAAATGGAGATATTGATTTTGGAGGCATGTGGGTAGAAGCAATTTGTGAAGATATGGTAATCGTTGAGATTTTAAGGGGGAGAGATTGTAGTGCAAGAAAAGGGTCAAAAATGGAACTTTGAGAAATTCACCCTACAGTGTTTAGAAAAGGATCATCCAGTAAAGGAGATGGAAAAAAAGTAGCTAAACAAATAGGAAGAAAACAGGAGACTGTGTTGTCTTGAAAGAGAAGGGAAGAGAATAAATACAGAGGAGAGAGTAGTCAGCAGTGTTAAATGCCACAAAGGGATGAAAACTGAAAAAAAATAGGTTGTTAGATTTAAAAGTTGGACATCATTGGTAACCTTGCAGAAAGCAGCTACATTAGAATGATGGATTTGGAAAGCTGAAAGAAATTAAGAAGAGAATGCTTGCTTAAGCAAGTAGGAACATTAGTATGAATTACTCTGTTAAGATATTTGTCAGTGAAAAGAAGAGAGTTGGGACAATGGTTAGATAGGATAGTAGGGTCAAAGAAAGACTTTTTGTAGGACTGGACATTTTTGAGGAATGAACGAAAAAAGCCAATTAAGAAGACAGGATTGAAGGTTCATGACAGGGAGAAAATGCTTGCCTGATGATGCACTTTGGATGAGAGGGCATCAAAGGTGTAAGTAGAGGCATTAGCTTTAGAAAGGATAGTACCTCTTCCCTGAAATAGAAGAGAAGAAGGTGAGAGTGGGTGATGACAGAAGTTTTGAGAATACGTGGGCAGTCTAAAGAGCTCTTGCCAGATGTCCTTATTAGTGAAATACATTTTGGGGCTAGGGGTGGGGTGTGATTACAGGATTGGGGAGAAAAAGGAAAACATTTAAAAGAGCTGCTGCAGAGAATGAAGTAGGAAATGAATAATGATTACTAAAGATCAGTAAGGGTATGAATGAGGTTATGTGCCATAAATACATCTTGATTTCATAATAAGGTGATAGCTAGTGAATTATTTGGGTGATAAACAATGCAGTCAAAGCTTGGTATGGAGGTAAGTGAAGCTAGAATAAGGGAGGTAGACAAAGAATAATGAGGGGTCAAGAAATTGGAGGGTTCAGTGAGTGTGAATAACACATCTAATGTGGGTGAGAAAGTAGTTGCAGTGAAAAGACAGAATGTTGTGGCTGAAAAGTAGAATTTCAAAGTTCAGGACCTTGGAGGTGGAACAAGAAGCACAGAGTCTGGGGTGTGTTGGAAAAAGAGTCTAGGCTGTGTTGGAAAAAGAAGTCATTGGATTTTAGGAGGTTGAGACATTGTGTGGAGACTATTAGAGGGGTAAATATGAATGTTCAGTTCCAAGCCCCTGAGGATGGAGATCTTTGTTGGTTCAGTCATTCAGTTGTGTCCGACTCTTCATAACGTTGTGGACCATAGCACATCAGGCCCTTCTATCCTCTACTATCTCTCAAACTCTAAGCTTATGTTCTTTGTTTCCATGACACTTTCTATCCATATTATCCTGTTAACCCTTTTCCTTTTGCCTTCAATCCTTCCCAACATCAGGGTCTTTTCCAATCAGTTTTGTCTTATCGTTGCGTGGCCAAAATATTTAAGCTTCAGCATTTGACTTTCCGGTGAATAGCCTGAATAAATTTCTTTAAGTATTGACTGATTTGATCTCTTTGCTGTCCAGGGGACTTTCACAAGTCTTCTCCAGCTCCACAACTCAAAAGCATTTGATTCTGTAGTGGTCAGCTTTCCTTATAGTCCAACTCTCACAGTCTATGCATTCCTTCTGAAAAAACCATAGCTTTGACTATACAGACCTTTGTTGGCAAGATAATGTCTCTGACTTTTAGTATGCTGTCCAGAATGTTATGTTAAGCTTTAAGCCAGTTTTTGCACTCTTCTCTTTCACTATCACCAAAAGACTTCTTAATTTTCTTTACTTTTTACCATCATGGATATGCCATCTGTATATTTGAGATTGTTGATATTTCTCATACAGCCTTAATACTGGCTTTTGACCAATATACAGCCTTGTTGTTCTTCTTTTTTTTTTTTTGGAGGGCAGTTGGGGTTAAGTGATTTGCCCAAGGTCACACGGCTAGTTTTTTTGTGTTAAGTGTCTGAGGTCAGATTTGAACTATGGTCCTCCTGACTCCAGGGCCAGTGCTCTATTCACTGCGCCACCTAGCCGCCCCTGTTGTTCTTCTTTTACAACCTTAAACCAATTAGTTGTTCCATGTTCAGTTCTAACTGTTTCTTTTTGGTCCACAAACAGGTTCCTCAGGAGACAAATAAGAGGATCTGTTACTCCCATCTCTTTGAGAACTTGCCACATTTTGTTGTGATCCACACAGTCAAAGGCTTTGATGTAGTCAATAAAGTAGAAGTAAATGCTTTTCTAGAAGTCCTTTGCTTTCTCTATAATCCAGTTAATGTTGGCAATTTGGTCTCTAGTTCCTCTGCCTCTTTGAAAACTAGCCTGCTCTTCTGTTAATTCTCAGTTCCCATATTGCTGAATTGTAGCATACTAGCTTGTAGAATTTTAAGCATAACTTTGTTGGCTTGCGAAATGAAGGAAATTGTTTGGCAATTTGAACATGGTGATTTAGGATGAAGAAAAGAGGAAAAATATGGACTCAAGTAATTGAGAAAATTGGACTGCCACTCCTCCCTTAAGAAAGTGACTCTGAAGCCGGCAGAGCAATAAAGATGAAGAAATCATGGTAGAAGTTATTGCATAGATTGAAAATGAAGAAAGGTTGCTGAGGAGTGGAGGTAGAGGAAGGAATATTCTAAAAGTAGTGGGGGAAGGACAGAGTGTGAATCTCTTTTTCTGACCCTATGAGACATGAAGAATGGAGAAAAAAAAAGTACTCTCCAAAGAAAAGCTTTGAAAAAGATGTGATATTTTCTGTGTAAAGTTTTGATTAAGACATGGAGGTGGTTGTTGGGAAAAGTGAAAAGATATTGATGAAGTTGTTTGAGAATAGATGTTACATTTATATGAAGTGATACAGAGAGAAAAAAGCAGAATCAAAACAACCAGTCATGACTACAAGTTCATAAAAGAAAAAGCTACAAAAACCTGACAAATACATAACAAGAGATCCAAAGGGACACTTCTGTTTCTGTCTTCTCTATCTTGGATAATAATTTTCATTTCAGGAGAAACAAAGAATGCCTAACAGGAGAGTTTTTAAGAAGTGAGGATGTGATAAGAAACATCCTAGTCGTCCACAGTGAGTTCAAGACATCAATCCTACAATGAAAACTTTTGTGGGTATTGGAAGAACCTGTGGATTAGTTGATTAATTGTTAATTTGCTGTTGATATTTTTCTTGATGCTCTCTTCTCTCCATCTTTCCATGACACTTTCATATCCTAGTTCTTTTCCTTCCTATTGGCCCACTGCATCTCATTCTCTTTTGCTGGATCTCCATCTAGCTTGTGCCTACTAACCATAAGGGTCCCCCAAGATTCAGTCCTTGGCCCTTTTCTCTTTTCCCTCCAAAGACTACTAACCTCAACGGGTATATGATTAATCAAGTGAAAAGTGGGAAGAGGAGTCACATTTCAATCAATGGTAGGCTTATCTTCACCAAAACCATAACACCTGCTTCACCAATTATGTCTCATTGCTCCCCTATTCTGTTCCCTCTCACTAGTGGCCTCCTTTGTCCTTAGGTTATAATCTGACAGAAAGGCAACCTAACAGAAAGGTCACCACCTCTACTCCTCTCCCCATACACACGTCTGCAAAGCCTGACACCCTCCACCCCCAGCCCATTTGATATCATGGCTGCCACAGGTAGCCCTTTAATAGATAAGCTCTGTAATTCAGGGCAATTACTGGTGAGTAAAACCACCCCACTTTTCCTTTTGGGAGTGGGAAATAGTGATAAGCATAAGATAAGCAAACATAGATAGGTTACAATGTACACCACTGATCTCATTTTGTTATCTTTCTGATGAAATGACTCTTCCCCTCCCTCCAAACTCCCCTATTTCCATTGAGTGCAGCACCATTTTTCTTGTCTCCCAATTTCTCAACTTCTTCCTCATCTTCTTCAAGCTCTGCCCTCAACCCCCCCTTACCCTGCCCCATACTTAACTACCTAACTTAACTGAAGTCACGCTCTTTAAAGTTACTAGTGTTCTTTTAAATGGTAAATGTGATGTAGTTTTCTCAATCTTTGTCCTTCTTGACTTCTCACTAGCATTTGAAATTGTCAACCACCTTTTCCCATCCTCTATGGTCTGTTGAAAATGATAACTGTGTTACATATAAAACCTCTCATTTATTCAGGGAAGTTTAAAAAATTTTGCAAATAGACTTTTCTACCTTGTTTTGAAAATCTTCAAAATGAAGAGTTTCAGTAGGTTTTTTAATTGATTTGTTAAAAACATTTAAAATGAAACACCTTCTGATTAGTTTTCAAGAATAATTGACCAATACAAGGAAAGATAGAAATTTACTAACTGAATTTCAACAAAACTTTTGCAGGATTGGTGAATAGGAATAGAAAAATGAGAATCTTCATGAGAACCTTTTTTCCTTCTTGATCTTTACAGTTCCCTGAGGTGTCTTTTTTTTTTTGACCTATGACAGTCATTAAAACTAAGCATTGGAAAAAAACTGAATTCAGAGCCAACCATTGAATTATTGTATCACAAAATGTTAGATGAAGACTTTAAAAAATAATGAAGCATATTCAGTTATATTGCTTTCTCTAAAATTTCATCATTAACATTTTAATGAAAGAAAAAAAGGTTTGGGGTATTATTGAGAAATAAAATGTGATTTTCAAAATATTATTTCATCTTTTTTTATTCCTTTTACTTTTGTATTTTATGTAAGTTTTATATTGTACATAATTATTATTATAATAGTACACAGATATAAGTTAAGAATAAATAAATGTATAAATGCAAAATTTTCTCAAACAGTAATTTACTAATAAGAGTGTGTAATCAAAAGAGTTTGGAAAATAGAGCTTTAGAAAACACTAAATTTTGAATACATTCAAGACATGGTTTGTGACCCATCACATAAGGAAAACAGGGATCATGGGTTCAACAAAAACAAGTCATGCCAGACTGATCACATTTCATTTCATGAGGGAATTACTAGATTTGTAGATCAGGGGTACCTGGATTTTGGCTAGTCATTTGACAAAATCTTCCATGATATCTTTATGCATATAATGGTGGTGGTGGTGATTGTCCTTCATTCTTGAAGAGGACCAAAATAACATCACTATGTTGGGGTGGAGTTACAATGTGTCTGACTATGGTTGATCAGGCTAATAGGAACTCAAAAGTTTGGACAGAAATAATCCAAATGTATAGTATATTTGGTGTAGGGCTCTAGTGGAATGCCGTGGTTTTCAATCATTGACCCTTTTCTGTTAATATGTGTATATTGTTTTTAAATCAGCGATTTGAATGAAGGCATAAATAGCTTTATGAATGTCACAAAACTAGGAAGAATAGTTCCTGGCAAATGAAATAATCAAATAATCAATATCCAAAAAGGTATTGGTAGTGTAGAATGATGGAATAAATTTGATAATATGAAATTTAGTAGGGAAAAAAATAAAATCCACACACATGGGTTCAAAAAATCAATTGCAGACATATAGAATGGGGAAAATGCTATGTAACAACCCTCTAGAATCAGAGTTGATATAAGCTAGTAATCAGATAAATCTGTGGGAACTGTGGAATGAGGACAGTTCTTGCTTGGGGCAGAAAAGGTGGGGTCTAAGTGAGGATGAGAGCAAATATAAATCAAAGAACCAAGGTGAATTGATGCTAGGCTATCTAGGCAGCACTGAAATCCAAGAGGTTGAAATGAATGGGAAGACTGGTTGCCAGAACAAGGATTCAGGACCAGCAAGTCCATACTAGTTCACTGCTTTTTAAATTCAGGGTGTGCTAGGGAGTTTATTATTTGTATGACTCAACATGATTCCCCAAAGTTTCATACTTTTTTGTTGCTTGTGATCACCTTTTCTATTTACTATTGATGTACTGGCATGGTCATGCTGATAGGTCTCCTCCTACTAAATTGGCTAAGTCATATTGTTAAATCAAGACTACTAAGTCTTCTTCTGACTCAGCTACCCCTACTAGGTTATTGGTTCATATATATTCTCCAGAATTCTTTCTCAGAACTCAGGACCAGAAAAAAAAATCCTTTACCAATTATTGTAAGTACACATTGTTTTCTGGCTTCTATATCCTCTCCTTGGGATCATGTCCTCTAATAGTCCACTAAATATTGTACATATGGCCCCATCACCTCCATGAGTTGAAGATATACTTAATACTTCCCACCCTACCCCTAATCACATCATCTATAAATTCATCAAGGATACCCTTTATGTCTTCAAAAGACTGATTTAAAAAAATTTTTTTAGCTGCATAGGACCAACCCGCCTTATGAGACTCTACTAGGAACTTCTTCTCAAGATGACATTAACCCATTAATGACTTTCTTTGTCCCAGTCATTTCACTACATCGGAATCTTCCTGAATGTACATTTTTCTGGTGTATCCCTCTATCTTAATCCCAAGGATGGTATGAGTGATTTTGTGAACCCTTTGCTAAAATCTAAGTATGCTCTGTCTACAACATTCCTATAACCCACCCATCTAATTACCTTGAGGCAAAAGGAAATGAGCTTGGCCTGGTATGATTTATTCTTGATTAAACCCTATCAATCCCTTCCTTCCCCTACTTCCTTTTATTAGAATGTATTCTAGAATTTTACAAGAATAGGAACTACATTCACTTGTCTATAGTTTTCAGTCTCACCTCTATCCCCCTTTTCTGAAAATTGGTTCATTTGCCCTTCCTCAGTCCTATGATACCTGTCCCATTCTCCAAGACTGTTCAGAGATTACTGAGTGTGGTTTACTAGTTACATCAGTCAGTTCCTTTGGCACTAGGATGTATTTAGTTTCAACCTAGTGACTTGAACTTACTGAGTGTAAATAGATGCTATATGACCATCTCATTTATCTTGGCTTTCCGTTCCTCACTAATTTTTTGTACTATTCTTTGTAGTACAAATAGCATTCTCTTTAGAACTCAAAACAATCCAGCTTTGAGTTATTCAGCTTTCTTATCATCACCCCAAGTCCTTTTCTTAGACCTCTTTCTAGTCTTCTTTTTGCCCCAAATAGCTTAGAAAAGCATACAAACAAAACAATAGCAAAACACAAACTCTTTTTTTATCCTTAGCAGTTGGTGGTGGTGGTTACTTCTCTTAGTCTTTAGTGATTTTTGACACGACTCCTATTACTCTGCTGTCCTTTTTTGCTCATCTTTAGTGACATCTTTTCTTCCACCTTCTAAAGTACCCTTTTAAAATATAAATAGTGCCTGAGTTTCCCTGGGACTTCCATGTCATCCCCTTTAGGTAACTTCCCCTTCTCTTCATTGGAATTATTTATGTCTTAACAATTTCGTTGTTGAGAGTTTCTTACCCATTTGGGGCACACTCAATCCTACTTCTCTTTTCTTTGGTCCCTTTGAAATCCACTCTCCAAAACTTTAGGGTGCATGTCAAACTATGTCTTGCTGTTTCATTTTCCTAATCTAAATGTTCTTCTCCATGTGAGCCTCTCCACCCCCAATCAGGCTTCTTAAGTTTACTTGTACAATTATATCTTCTTAATACAACATGCTTATGCCCACCCACTACCTCTCCTTTTCTTTTTGAATTAAGGTATGGCCTGCCTCCCCCCAGTTATATTCTAACCTTGATTCCCATAGCACCAATTTCAGTGGATCTTATTTATTTCTGTGCATTGGAAGCTCTTATTGACTGTTTGCTGACCATAATTTGCATGTAGACACCTAGAGTCATGGGCTTTATTGCTACCTTTGTAGATTTCTTTGTTTCTTGCAAATTATTGGTCTTCTCTGCTGCCCATCTTCCTTCTATGATGCATCTACTACTCTCTCTGGTAGCAGGCTTGTGACATCTATATGATCTAGTATCTCCTTCACTCTCTCAGTTTAAATCCCTATTGATTAAATTTACAAGGCTCCAATTTAATATGGTTTTACTAGCCTTTGTTAAATAGACTCCATGCCTGCCAAGAGCTCATCATTCCTTTATTTTAAGTCATGGTCCAGAAGTCTTAAGTCTGTTCTGAGGTAGAATTTTCTTAGCCAGCTGTTCACTTTCCAATTCTATCTTTCTCTTCTAAATTCTCTATCTTCAATTGGCAGTAGTAAAAAAAAGCTAAAGTCATGAAAACAAAACCAAACCCTTGTGCCCCAGTCTCCATAAATCTGACTAATACCTTCTAGTTTCTTTATAGGCATCATTTGTTTTTCCTGGACTTGATCTGTGTGGATCAAGAAAGGCTATTTATGCTGTCCCTTCTATCCAGTCATGCAGAGGCTTGGTTCTCTTGTTCCCCTTTTCTGATGAGCACCGGCACCCTGATAAGACAAGTGAAGAGCCATTTAAGCACTCTTAGAGTGTTTTGTGAAGTTGTGTAGTTGTGCTACTGTCTTTGACCTGATCAGCAAGTTAAATCCTGCTCAGCATAAATGGCATTTTAGGAACGAGGTTGACAGCAAAATTGAAAACATTTGCTGGGATTAACTTCTGTGTCTCAACTACGCTTAAGAGTATCACTGCAGCCTCAGTACTGGGTATGCCAAACTGGATTTAACACATTATCTCTCTGGGTCTATAGCTAAATGTAGCTTATAGCCATGTTAAGTGATGTGCCTGTATTTACAAGGAGCAAAAGGTGACCTTCTTTGATGACCTTTCTTCTATATGATGGTTGGACTGTTCGGGATCAACCAAACAATTCCCAGTATTCCTCAGAAAAAGGGGGGGAGGTTAAAGCAAACTGATACCTACAAATATTTCCCTACTTGGACCTACAAGGTTTCTTGGGTCACTGATATGGATGGACATGGGCACTCTTTCATTATTTCAGCTATCACCAGGATGCCATGGACTGTCTGGAGGTATTCACATTTGTTTGCCAGCACCAAGTCCAAATGTTCACACAGATCCCCGAAATCCATTGGAACTGGAGTCCACAATATTTAGGGATACGGAAGTTAGACTTTGAAAAGACTTTGGCAACCCAGAAGAAGCACACCCAGAGGAGGGTGACCAAAATTGCAAGAGGACTTAAAACCAAAAAAATCAATGAAAGGAATTATGGGGTGTTTTCCCACTGTCAACTTTGAGGAGGGTGTTCATGATATCTGTCTTCAAGGTCTTGAAGGGGTTATGCTATCAGAAGATTCAGAATTCAAAAGCTTCTTCAAAATAATAAATCCAAGCCTTTATTTTTTATTTGTTTTGTAGGACAACAAAACCATTTTTACTAAGTAGTAAAGTGCTTATGGGAATTAAAATTATGCCAAATATTAGAATTCAATAGTTGGTTTAAAAACAAATTGGTGGATGACTATTTGTTCTTGTAAACATGCCCAAATAAAATTAACATCAAATTTTGCTTTCAAAATACATGATTTTGTGGTTAATATACTCTTTTGCAGAATTATTTCTTCATATGTACTTGGTTTGAATGTTGCTTCAGATGCTCATGTATCTTAGTTCCTTCATAGACCTTTGCATAATTGGCTCTTAATGAAATAAATACTTTAAAATGATTTAAAGTATCTTTTTCTAAATGTATTTACACATAGGAGCTTTTCCTCCATCCAAAGTGTTGAATTAAAATTTGGTTAGTTTCTATAAATAACAGAAATTATTTAATCTATCACAAGCATTTATTAAGCACCTCCTATGTTCAGGGTACTTTGGTAAACACTAGGAATACAAACATTCCCTATTGAAGTAGTTTACAGTCTGACAGAGAAACAAATACTTGCATGAGTATACATAGGAAAAAATATATCCACAATAAGTACAAAGAAGTTAGGGAGAAAAGAAATTAGCATTTGAAGGAATCAGGAAAGACTTCACAAAGTAAGTAATGCTTGTTGTGCATTTGTTCTTCATTTTTGAAGAGGACCATGGCATCAAGGTAATGATGACATAACTTGCAATTGACTTTGATTTGAGTGAGGGAGTGCTGAGCTATGTCTTGAAGGAAGAGGGATTCTAGGAGGCAGAGAGGAGGAGAAGGTGTCTTCCAGGCATGGGGGATGGCCAGTGCAACAGCACAGAGATAGGAACTGAAGATGGTAGCATGTGAAGAACAGAGAGAACACCAGTATGATTAGATTGTAGAGTGCAAGAAAAGGAGAAATGTATAATAAGATTAGTAAAATATGTTGAGGCCAGATTGGGAGGAGATGTAATATCTAAACTGAGGAGGTAAATTTAACTTAGAGACAATAAGGAAGAACTTAAGTTCGTTGAATAGTGGAGTGACAAATTTATGCTGTGTGGAGCATGGAATAGTATAGGAAGAGACAGGGACACTAATTGGAAGATATTGCAATATTCTAAGTGAAAGATGAAGAAAAGTTCAACCAAGGTGGTGGCTGAGTGAGTAGAGAGGACAGTACTGCAGATATTTAATTTGGAATCAATAAAATTGATTGGTCTGTTTGCATGTCTTCCTTCTCTCCCATGAGTGTAAATAGCAATTGTTTCTGTTCTGACCAGAAACTCTAAGGGTCTTCTTTTCTCAGATTGATACTTTTGTGAAGGCAAACTAAGCCATCTTTTGCCTCCATTCTTACCTAGCCTTTAATTATGAACAAGTGTTGCCTCAGACAAGATGAGGCCTTGGAAAGACCAGGCCCACTACATCCAGGGCCATTGCCAATTGTCCTGACCTATGTCTTCTTTTTTTTTTTTAAGAATTATGTACCCATATGTTCAAGGTCTATTTATTCATTCAATATTTATTTGTTTAGTATTTTATTTTCCCCCCAATTACATATAAAACAATTTTCAACATTCGTTTTAAAAATTGAGTTCCAAATTCTCTTCCTCCTTCCTCAACCCCACCCCCCCATTGACTAGGCCAGCAATTTGATACAGGTTATACGTGTATAGTCATGCAAAATATATTTCCATATTAGTCATGTTGTCAAAGAAAACATAGATCAAAGTAAAATACCCAAGAAAAATAAAGAAAAGAAAAAAGTATGCTTCGATCTCTTATTCAGACTCCACAAGTTCTTTCTATGGAAATGGATGGCATTTTTCATCATAAAGTCCTTCAGAGCTGTCTTGGATCATTATATTGCTGACTATATCGAAGTCATTCACAATTGATCAACTTATGATTTTGTTACTGTGCACCATTTTTCCCTTCTGACCTATGTCTTGCCACTGGATTCAGATGACTGGAGGAAGGAGTGAGGTTGAGGACTTTGCAAAGCTCTGCCTCATTTACATTCAATTAATTTGCAAATTAAGACATCAATCTCCTGAAGTCATTGGTCCTATTTAAGAAGAAAGGGCTAACAACAATAATTCTGCCTACTGGGCAAGCTCTTGTGTGAGGTCAGAGGTCTATGGATACTACATGGGATGTTTGGTGGTGTAGTGGAGGGAGTACTAAACTTGGAGTAAGGAAGACCTGAATTCAAATCACACAAATAATTATTAGCTATGTGACCCTATGCAAATCACATAGATTCTTTCAGTCTCTGTAAAATCTGCAAAATGAGAATAAAAATAATATTTCACTGGACTATTGTAAGGATCGAATGAGATGACATGAAATGTGCTTTGAAAACTTTAAAGCACTAAAGAAACATTGGCTATTATTAATATTAATGTTACTGTTATTATCATTATTACATTGCTCAAGGGAGAGGTCTCCAAATGGAGAAACTCCTTCCTACTTTGGTGTTTGAACAATAATGCTGCCACAACAGAGAACTCTGAAAAACTCTTCTCCACTATACTGAGTTAGGAGGAGGCTGGGAAAAAAAAAAAAGACTTTTCCTCTAGGGGAAAAATGCTAATAATGCTACTTTCTGGAGTCATTAAAAAATGTAGAAAGTACCTCCCATTCACAAACTGTGAGATCTGGGACCTCTATTCAAGTCTTTCAGGAAGAGTTTTTCATTTGTGGGTATTGCTATTTTCTATGAGTTCTAAGAATTCTATTTGTTTACTTCAGCCCACAAATAATCTTTTTTTTTTCCCCTTCTTTGAGCATTGTGAACTGTATGCTTACAAGGGAAACTGGTAACAAGATTGTAGGTGGTGTCATATTGTGAAGTTCCCAGATATTTTAGATGTAGGCAAAGAGTCAGAGATGTAAAAAAATCTCCCGGTGTTCCTGAGCCCTTCATGTCATGTGAAAGGCTTGGATGCAAGGTTCATGCTCATGTTATTATGATTTATGTACCTATGTTACCTTCCCCATGGAACTGGAAATAGGAGTTTTCCAATTTATCTTTATATTCCTCTCAGAGTGTCTTCCTCATAATGGGTGTCCAATACCTTTGTTTGAGGAGGGAATGGCTGCCTGATTAATATAACAGTAGAACCAAATTTATGAAGCAAAGGAAATCTGAGTAAATACTATTTTTTATTCATAGATCTGAGATAATAGTAATAATAGATAACATTTATATAGCACTGTGCTAAATGCTCTACAAATATTATCTCATTTTACCCTTATTATCCCTGTTTTATAAATCAGGAAACTGACAAACAAAGGTTAAGTGACTCTTCTAGGGTCCCATAGCTAGTGAATGTCTAAGGCCAGATTTGAACTCTGTTCTTCCTGATTCTCCTATGTTCTACTCATTGCAACATTTTATGCTTTCAAACTGCCTTTCAGCTCCACATTGGCCAAGTAGACATTGTGGTTGATGTCTTAGAGCACATTCTTAAATGTCTACAGAGTCGACTATATAGGTGAGTTTGTTCTTGGACATGGACATAGACTGACCTTTCAAGGTCTAAAATGGACCCAAATTATTATTAGGAAATTTTCAAAAGAAGTTGAATAAAACATGTTCCTGGGGGAGGTGATTTCTTTCAGCAGGTTCTCTCAGTCTAGGCATAACTAATTTCTGGATCTTTATTAATAGCATTTCTTATAAGCTTGATTGGTATCAGAATGAAGGAGGAATAATCAATAAACATTTAGTAAGTACTTCCTATGCGGTAGGCACTGTGCCAAGTACTGGGGATAAAAAAAGATGCAGAAGGAGGGAGACACTATGCAAATATATATTAAAATATATTTAAAATAACACATCTACAGGATGAATAGGAAATAAGAGAGGGAAGGCACTAGAAGAAAGGTTAGGAAAGCCTTCCTGTAAAAGATGGGATTTCACTTGAGACTTAAAGGAAGACACAGAAGCCAACAGGTGAAGTTGAAAAAAGAAAGCATTTCAGGCAACAGAAACAGTCTGAGAGAATGTTTTGTTTGATGTATAGCAAGGAGGCCAACATCACTTTTGGGGAGTAAGGTGGAGGAATATCGGAATGGTGGGAGTGGGTTAGGTTATGAGAAACTTTGAATGTCAAAAGACATTTTGGATTTGATCCTGGCAGCAATAGGGAGTCACTGGAGTTTATTGTGTGGAGAGAGGACATGATTAGAACTTCACTTGAGGAAAATCTCTTTAGTGGCTGAATGAAAGACAGACTGAAGTGGGGTAAGACTTAAGGCAGGCAGATCCAGCAGCAGACTATTGCAATAATACAGGCATGTGTTGATGAGAACCTGTACCAAGGTGGTACAGTTAGAGGAGAGAAGGAGGTATATTTGAGAGAAGTTACAAAGGTAAAATTGATAGGCATCGGCAACAGAAATGATACAGGGGTAGGATGAGAGATAGCGAGGAGTGGAAGATGACCCCTAGGTTGTGAGCCTGAGGGACTGGGAGGATGGCATTGCCCTCTACAGTAATGAGTAAGGTAGGAGGGGAAAAGGGTTTGGGCATGTTTACAGACTGTCCTGTTTGCGACGTCTAGTAGACAGTTGAGGATACAAAACTAGAGATCAGTAGAGAGGTTGGGCTATATGAGTAGATTGGAGAGTCATCAGCATAGAGATAACCATTAAATCCATGATAGTTGATGAGATCACCATGTAAAGTAGTAGAGAGGAAGAAAAAAAGTAGAGCCCAAGCCAGAACCTTATAAGACATCTATAGTTAAGGAGCATGATCTGGATGACAGACCATAAGAGACTAAGAGCAGAGTGGCCAGATGGGCAGGAAGAGAATTAGGAGAGAAGCCTAGAGAGAACAGTGTCAAAGACCGCAGAGAGGTTGAAGGGAATGAAGACTGAGAAAAGGCCATTGAATATTAAGAGGTCGCTGGTAACTTTGAAAACAGCAGTTTAGGTGGAATGAGATTAGAAGCTGGTTAATAAGGAATTAAGAAAAGAGTGAGAGGAAGGAAAGTGGAGGCACTTATTGTAGATGGTCTTTTCAAGGAGTTTAAGTACAAAGATAGGGCCAAAGAGATAAAGGACAATAGTTAGTGGGGCTGGAAGGATCAAGTAAGAGTTTTTTTCAGGATGGGAAAGACATGTTTTTAGGAAGCAGGGGAACAGCCAGTGGACAGGGAGATGCTGAAAATAATTAGCAGAGAAGGGATGACAGAGGAAGAAATCTATTGGAAGAGACAGACTGCAATGAGCTTAGCCATGGTAAGGATTATTAAAGGCACGTCCTTGTGTGAGAAAGGAGGAGAGAGTGGCAGGCAGCATCATTTTTATAAAATAAGCTCCATAAACTTATGCATCAAAACTCCAAATATTATTTTTCCTAAACTAATCTCACTTAATTTGATTTCATTATTTTTTTCTTTTGTAGATCTGAACTTCACAGAGAACAAATACAGTTTTCATGATATACATTAAAGTTTTATTATATGTTGCCTAAATCTAGATTTTATCTTAATAATTGACCAAATTGATTAGTTTTGTTTTGTCTAATGTAGATAGTCTAATAGGAGGACTAGGTAGCTTGAAATGGGTAGTCCACTGGGTTTTGAATCAGGAAGACTCATCTGCCTGAGTTGAAATTTGCCTTCAGACACTAACTGAGTGACCCTGGTCAAGTCACTTAACCCTATTTGCCTCAGTTCCTCATCTGTAAAAATAAGATGGAAGAGAAACTGGCAAGCCACTATAATATCTTTGCCAAAAAAAGCCCCAAAATGGGGTCAAGAAGAGTCAGACATAACTGAAATAACTGAACAACAATAACAAAGACAGTCTGAGAGAACTATTAGTGTAATAGACCAGCTGACAAATCCCTAGGGAAGGCAGAAAAACAACAGCAATAGTATAGATGGGTTCCATTGATGAGAGTTTCCAAAGTGGCCATACCATTTGGGGCTCATATTTTGTATCAGGAAGCTGGGCACTCATATTTTCATAAACAAAGGCATTCTTTGTGGACTTTATTATGGATGTGTATATTTTCATCACAGAATTGACATTTTAGAGCTGGAAGGAGCCTTAAAGTTTATCTATATTTTAGAGGTGCAGAACATAGCAATCCTACCTTTTATGAGGCTTGGTGTAACTTTTTTGCATACTTGTTTAAATCATGGCAAGCTGAAAAGTAATTTTGATAATTCCTATAGGCCTATAACAGAATATGACTGTTAAGATTTTTCTGGGGAAGTAAAATTTTTGGGGAAGACCAATAACTATTTTCTTTTTCTTAATCACAATTGCAATGGCCATATTAGAAGTATTCAAAGAAAGACTTACCTAACCTGTTTCTGTTTTAAATGTTCTGTAACTAACTTGGACGTGTGTCTATTTTTCTGCAATTCATTTACAACTTCAGTAAATGGGAAGGAATGCAACAGTTTTCTTAAGAGTCATTCTAATTCTTCATCGTTTAAAAAATGTTGGTAAGTGTGAAGGAATGCAACTTTTTTCTTCTGGTTGTGTTTTTATATAAAACTGCTTGTTCCCCCAGCGTGCATGTATGTGTGTATATATGTACACATACATACATATATAGATACATACATGTCACATATAGTTTCTATTGTCAGGGATAATCTATGGTCTGATAGAGGTTCCTTAAGATGGCTTTCTTTTGGTCTTCTAAAGAAAGATCGCCCCTCATTTATGATCTAGTCTGCCCTTTGTCAGATGAGGGAACTGAGGCTTGGATAAACTGACTTGTCTACAATCATAGTTCATCAAACATCCAGTAATAGAACCAAGATCTCTTGACTCCCAATCTAATGTTCTTTTTTCTCTACCATGCTACTTCTTAAGGGATCTTCTCTTCCTCTGCAGTCCACATCTACTTAAGGAAGAGGGCTGATTGAAAGAGTTGAAGGCATTGTTTAGATTTTTGTCATTCCAATTAAATAGTAAGAAAAGGATCAATATTTGGACTGACTTTCATCTAGACCTCTAATTCTGTTCATCAATACCATCGTCCTAAACTGTAATTATTTACTATGTAGCTGTAGAAAATGTTCACAATCTAGACCGCAGACTACGCCTGCTTTCTAAGGCCTAACCCAGCTGGGTATAGAGAAGATTACTGTTAGCAGTCTGGACATGTGATATATTCTTTGACCACAACAACCCCCCAAATAAGTAAAAATACAAAATGACCCTTAGTCCTTTGTAACTCATTTTTGCTTTTGCTGTGATTATGGCACAACAACAGAAAAGAAGGAGTCCTCAACAATGTAACCCTTAGGACCCTAAGAGTTTGAATACAACTATGGTGGTGGGTTGTTGTTTTTCTGGAAAATGAAACCTACTAGTAGGTTGAAGTGAGCAAACTGGCCCAGAAACTAGGTATACACATGTCTTATGTGAGAGGAACCAACTCACATACTAATTATTTTATAGATGGTAAGGTCCCCCAGATGTTCTTCTTTGCCAATAACATTTTGTCAATTGCATCAAACCCTTTGGGGAAAAAAAATCATACTCTCTTAAATGAGATCCATAATTACTCAAAAGAATTCAGCCTAATTCCTATTCACACAGGAAATACCAAGTGGATGAACAATGATTGTTGTTGAGACTATAAAATGGAGTTTTATGGACAACCCATAGAACTAGTCCATCAGTATATATAACTTGAATAAACATTAGATAGACATAAGAAAAATGTACAACTGGGCACTCAACAAGAGCAGGAGATAACTGATGAACAGTACACGAATGTTATTTGTAATCTTGCAATGCCAAGAAGTTAGAGGAAGGTCTTTGACCTGGTGAGTTGGCCTCTTGTGGTAGATTTATTGGAAGATATGGATAAGAGTTCCCCTGAATGACAAGGTATACACATGGTAGCATCCGCACCACTTGAGGAACTACTCAAATTGAAGAGATCACAGATTCATCTAAGTATTAGAATATCCTAAGAAAGCATGACTCTATTCTAGAAAAATGTGTATTAGCTTTTGAAGTCCCTTCCCTCTAGGAAGGAAGGAAACAAACATTTATTAAGCACCCACTGTGTGCTAGGCACTTCACAAATATAATCAAGTTTGAGCCTCACAACTGAGGTAGAACGAAGTTGAACTTGCTCAGTATTACAGTGCTAGGTAAGTTTCTGAGATCACATCTGAACCCAGATCCTTCTGCCTCTAGAGACCTATCACTCTATCCACTAGGTCGCTTTGCTCCCCTATCAATCATAAGTTCTAAGAGCTTATAATTTAATGGATAAACAACAACAGCAATGAAATTTAATAAAAACAATGCACAACAACATATGGAATTATACTTATAGAGCAGATCTCAGCATCCTCAATGTATTTCAAAACATTGTTAAAGGAATTGTTTGAAACAAAGAACATTTTCTCCCCAGAAATATGGCATTATAAACTGTGTCCCTAGCCCAACCCATCAAAACATAGATATTCCATAGCCTAACTATACATTCAAAAGTCCAGCTATCAGGGCTTTCCTTATCATCTCTACTACATTATAACAATAAAAGTAAAAAACCAAGACATTTCTGTAACACTTCTACAGTTTTCAAAGGAACATATATACATTTCCTCTTTTAAGTCCCACAGCAATCCTGAGAGTTAGGTACTATGTCCCTATTTTACCGATGAAGAAACTGATGTAAATGGGTCAGCTAGGCGAGGTGGAATTCAAACTCAGGTCTTCCTGGCACCAAGTGTAGCTCTCTATTCACAACCGAGGCACAATTATTTAGCTGCAAGAAAATTTTTATTTGTCTCCAGGGAATAGACTTCTAGTTGTAGTGTGCGTGCGTGTGTGTGCTTGTGCGTGTGTGTGCGCGCGGGCGCGCGTGTGTGTGTGTGTGTGTGTGTGTGTGTGTGTGTGTGTGTGTGTGTGTGTGTGTAGTGGGGGATATGATACTCATATAGCTGATATTCACTGATATCTGCTCAGTCTTTGATCTGAAGCTACTGAAAAAATGATCAGCACCTGAAAAGGATATGAGTGGGAAAATGGAGGGAACCATCACTGAAAATGAATTGTTTCTTACTGAGAGAGTGAACCCTCCAACCATTTCTTTTGGAATGTTCACATTCATTTGTTCCTTGAGACAGGGGCTGCTGAACAAAGTCAGAAATTAATGACGGTAGGAAGTGGGTGAGGGAAATTGTCTCAGTTAGACTAGGTCTACAGGAAGATCCAGTTTGCCTTTTGCAAGAGAACCCTGGGGCTAAATGAAGGTGGTGGGGTAGAATGGGAAGCAATCCTACTCAGCTTTGGTCACTCTTTAGGGTCAGGTACCCTCTCCTCTACCTGATGTCCCCCCAAAGTTTACTATAGCCTTAGCACCAGCTAGAAACTCCTCTTAATCCCTTGGGCCCCACCTTGCGTAGGAAATGGAATCTGCAGGAGCTAGAGGGCATAGTTCCCTGTGAGGACCCTCACAATCCTTTGGTTTCCTGGACAATAGCCCTGTTTACCTTTAATTGTGTGCAAACAAGTCAAACCTGTTTAAGGGCCTATTTAAGGTCCTGAAAGGCCCCACACTCTGCAGACGGCTTACTGGAAACATTATTCCACTCCTAATTCTGTTCCAGCCTGTGTTAAGAAGAGAACATGCTATCTCAGAAAACATGGGAGCACTTCTAGAGTTTAAGGGGAGAGGCAAGAAGACAGAGGAAAGTGTTCTCTTCCCTAGGGCAGGTTAGCCCAGGTTTTCAAATGGATAAGGTGTTCATAAATTGGGCAGAGCCATTATTGGTTCAGGAGTTAGAAGACCCGAGTTCCAATCTCCCCTCTAATGCTTACTACTTGTGTTGATTTTGGGCAGATCACTCAAACTACATTTTCCTCAACTATCAAATGAAGTAGGGCTGGATTTGATAGCCTCTGAGGTATTTTCAAGCTCAAGGATTGTGATTTGTGATTGTGTGACTAGGAAATGGCTAAATGAATTGTGGTTGATTAACAGACTGCTTCGTGAGAAATGATGAATTTGAGGATTTCAGGAAAATGTGCTCAGTGCCCAGTGTCTTTGCTACAGTTTGAGAGGCAACTACATGGCATAATGGGTAAAGAACTGGCATTGAAACTAGGAAGACTGGGGTTGAAGTTACTTTCATTGGACAGATGAAGCAATTAAAAGACAATCCAAGAAGAAGGAAGAAGGGGAATAGATAGAAGAGAAAACCTAATGTTTTTAGAGATTGTTGAATCTGGAGAAGTTAGAGACTGAGGTTGTCTTAGAGGGAAATGCTGAGAGTAAAGGTTCAAAAAGAAAAAAAGAAGGAATTTAAGGAGCTGATAGAATTATGGAATTTTAGAGTTGTGTACTTTAACTCCTTTACTCAAGGGGTAAATCCTTTCTATGACTTCCCTAACAATGGATGAGGATGTTTTCATAGTATCAATCCATCAACAAATATTTATTAAGCACCTACTATGTGCTCAGCAGTGTGTTGTGCTCTGCAGATATAAATACAATAAATGAACCAATATCTACTCACAACATGCTTACATAGTCCAACCAGAAGACACCATAGAATCAGAGCTGGAAGAGAGTTACTGATATTTATAATGTAATTTAAGTTTCCAAAGTGGAATCATACACATCCATTGGCCAACCACCTCCTCCACAGGGCTATCCACAGGCACCAGTCTTCCAAGCTAAGTAAGAGCTAGAAGGAACCTCACAGGTCACCTTGTCTTAAGATCATAGGATCATATATTTAGAGCTAGAAAGGATATTAGAGGACATTGAGCTCGACTTCCTTGTTTTGCAGATGAGAAAACTGAGTCACAAAGATGTGCCTGGGACTGTATAGCCATTAAAAAACAGGATTTGACTTCAGGTCTTCCTGATTTCAAGTCCAATTCCCTATCTACCTTGAACAATGCCTTGCCCTCCCGCCATTTTATAGATGAAGAAACAAGTCTAAAGACAGGTCCAAAGTTCTACAGATAGTCACACTTGCCCACAGCTAAGAGGGAGGATGGGTGTAGGAAGAAGATTGCCCAGCCATCTTTTCTCACTGGCAGCCTTTGTCTATAAACTCTGTCTATAACCCAACTGACACATGTCAACAAAGTGACTGGGGTTAAGCTGTTCTCCAGGAGCAAGGGCAGAACCTGGGAGAGGGTGAATCCCACTTTTCTCCTGTTTCTGTCATTGGCAATGTGGGCCAGGATAGAGAGGTGGATTAGCTATAATCCAAGACATTTTTTTAAAAATTGGAAGTGGGAGTCGAGGGGGGTGAGCATGTGTTCCTTCTTATTTGAACCTCTTGAAAGTTTCACAAGCAATATCTGCTTTTAAGTCCTCAAGTACTACCCAACCAGAGGGGTGTTTCACAAAGGACTTTTTCTCCCTTAAAAAAACACCTCATATTACACTGTAAAAATGCTTTTCAGTCAATAAAAGTCCCTTTTGACTGAGCACATTTCTTTATGGTGTTTAACTTTTGTTCAGATCCTGATCTGAGAAGACTTGGTGGGGGATGGAGGATTTCCCAGAAGGAAGAGGAAAATCCTGAGATACCATTGAAAAACTCCACAATCAAAGCCTCTTTATGGGATACAAACTCAGAGTTTTTCCTCTAAAAAAAAACCTGTGATTAAAAAAAAAATACCTTGAACACCTAATAATAGGCCCCTGAAAGCTGAGATCCTCCTCTCCTCTTTCTAACCCTTGGGAACACAGTTAACAAGAACGTATGTTTTTAATACACTGATTCTTAGCAACAAAGTAGTTCTTTAATTAGTACAAAACTTGAATAATGCATTACCTAGCATTGTACACAGCACACAACAGTCAGTTACTTGTACTGGCAGATTCGCTTACATATGTCACCACTGTACCTGTAATTTACTTTATTGCCAGTTCAATGTGCCAAGTTGTTTTTTTTTAAATTTAAAGCTTTTCCCAACAGTCATTTCATAGGACCTCTCTGTATAGTATTAACTCCACCATAGAATTTAGCAGTTTCCTTATTAGGAAATTACCACTAGACAAAGAGAATGTCCCAAGACTTGTCTCTACTTCGCTCATCACCCACAGAGTTGCTCATCGGAGTAATTTCTTAGGAAGTTACAGTTCCGAATGAGGATTTGGGGATTCAAGAAAAGTGTAGGATGGTTGAGGCAATTGATTCCTTTTCGAGGCAGGTGTCCCACTACCCCAGCCCCTTGGAGAGAATTAAGTTACAGTCAAAAGAAAGGTAGCCCTAGAAAGGAGTCAGTGAGACTCAGTGCCACAGCAGAGGAGAGGTGAATGGTCCAAGTGTCATGTCATTTTCTAATTTCTCCAGTTCTTCTCTACAAGATACATAATGTTCAGTGGCAGCTAGAGTGCCCACCCTGGAGTCAAGAGGACCTGAGTTCAAATTTGACTTCAGACCCTTGACATTTAACTAGCTGTGTGACCTTGGGCAAGTCATTTGACCCCAATTGCCTTGCCTCCCCCCCTCTAAAAAGAAAAAAGGATGCATAATGTTCTTTATCAGCAAGATTATTCTTTCCCAGCAGAGAAGTATGTAACTAGTCTTTACAAATGGAGACTATCTGAAAAAAAGAAAACTTGACCATCTCCTTCCTCACCGCCAAATAACAACTAATCTTGTCTACAGGTGCAAAGGCAAGAGGCTCTGAAATGGAAATGGAAAGGACGGATGAGGAGGGAAAGGAAAAAAAAGAAGAGGAGGGGAAGACAAGGAAGGAGAGGGAAAAGGAATGAGGGGGAGGAGAGAAAGAAGACAGTAGGGAGGTGAGGGGAAGAGAAAAGGATAGGAAAGGGGGGGAAAGGGAAGTGGTGAGGGGAAGGGAGAAAATGGAGGGGGTGAGAAAAAGAGGGAAGAGGAGATGAAAAAGGAAAGGAAAGGAATGGAGAAGGAAGGAGAGAAAAGGGAAAGGAGGGAGGGAAAGGAGGGGAGAGAAAAGAGAGAAAGGAAGAGAGAAGGGGAAAGTGGGGGGGGGGGAGAAGGGAAGTAGAAAAAGGAAGGGAAAAGAAAGAAGAGGAGAGGGAAGGGAAAAGTGGAAGGAGGAGGAGAGAAAAGGAAAGAGAAGTAGAGGTAGAGAAGGGGAGCGAAGGGGGAGAGAAAGCGAGGAAAGAGCTTTGGAGGAGAGATGAAAGGGAAAAAAGGAGAGGGGAAAAGAAGAAAAAGGAGGGTAGAGAGGAGAAAAGAGAGCCCCTATTTCGTCTTGCCACATCTTAGTAATTCTTTTCACCACCTGGGTGAAAATTTTGCAGAAAGTAAAGACTACATTCCCTTACTCCTCACAGGATTTAAATGTGTGGAATAGTAGCAGCATTTTTTTTAAGTTATTTGTCAGGACTTAAATCCACAGCTTTAGAGCATTTTGTTTGTTTGAAAGTCTTAGCTGTAGAAACTTAAGCCATCCATAGTAAAGCGAGCGTTCCTGGCTTTGGTCTTCAGCAGCATAGCATACATAATCCTTTATCTTTGGCAAAGCTATTAGCTTTCTGGCCTTTGGCTGGTTGATGTATACAGTATCTCTAGCTATTGCATGCAAATGTTCTCCACTGACTAGCAAGTTCTTTGATCCAACCAGCTAAACTTGATTTTCCAGATTATTCGAGAGACAAGGCACACATCTATCAGCTTTACAAGCCCTGGCAGGCTGTCAAGACCCCTGCTCCCCTACTCCCTTCATCAAAATTAAAGGTAAACATGGAGCCAGTTCTCATTTAAATATGAAGCTTGGAGATCCAGCCTTGACTTTCCTAGTTGCTGCCGAGGCAGCAGCCGAAGAATAACAACAGTTGAAGGAATTGCATTAAGTAAAAGGTTTCCCCGGCAAGGAGGCCAAACTAAATAGTGACGGCCAAAGCAAAAACATGCTTCACTGAAACTAAACTTTAGTCAATTCAGTCCCCTTAAAACAAAGGTTTTTTGTGATTTCAAAAGTGAACATTGTACTTTGCCCTGGCAGCCATTTCTGTGTTTTTGAATGATCCGATTATGCATAAATCCCAGCGCTACATGCCTTTCAGCACCTAAATCCCATGAGTGATTGGAAAACATTACTGAAGTTCTCTATATACAGTATCTGCCCCTTTCTTCCTCTTAACCTTTTAAAACATAAGCTTCAAGTGACAATGTTTTGACGTACATTGTCACTGTGTATTTTCTCTCTCTCTCTTTTATTACTTTGGAAATATTTATAGAAGATCAAGGAATCTACTTCCTGTTCACTGGGAGTTTGCATTTTTCATCACCTCCTTTCACTCATTTCCCACCATTTCTGGGTCTGGTGAAGCCTCCGTGCTTTTGACCAGACGGAGCAGGGAAGAGGTTAGAAATGCCGTTGTTGTCTGGGTTCTGCTGTTGACCAGGCTTGTAATCTACAATAGGAAGGTACTGAAGAGAATTCAAAGGGTCCTTTTGAAGTAGCACATTAAGGCTTCTAGTCTAGGTAGCGAAGCTCAATATACTGGGTGAATGATTAGCTCATAAGATGAACAGCACCTGAGTGGTACCATTGAGATTCAGGATTTCAAGAGGGCTGGGTTTGCTCACCTGCCCCTCCCCCTGGCTCCTCTGGACAAGTGATGAAGTAGTATTTTGGCACAGTACTCAGGCCGGAGTGTAGGAGTGATATTTCTTGGTGCCTCTTAAAACAAAGGATCCACATTAATTTCTGGGTGCCTTTTCTTTAGAATTGGAGGGATTCCATCGGTTTCTTGGCCAAAATCCCAAAACAGCTAATTACATTATGCCTTTCCAAAGTTTCCTCTGAAGTTTTAACAGGATCTTGTGGTATATTTATCTTGTCAATACCTGACAGAATTTGGTAGTCCCTTGTTAAGTAACTCTAGTAATTCACTTCAAAGCATGTCCATTGGAGGATTCCATGCAGTAATACTTAGGTGAGTGTGACTAGGGAGCGTAGTGACCTGGGAAATGACAATTTGTCTACTGGAAGGATCTCCTGTTACAGAGTAGAAGGTATTAACATGTCGATTGTACGTTATCTCTCTAGGGCCCAGTGGTAAACTCTAATTGGTCTTCTGAAGTCAACCCTGGAGAAGATTGCCAGAGGCCTAATGCACCTGATGTGAAATCTATGACATGGTATCTGATTGCCTTATTTTCTCTTAGGAAAATTAGGACCTGAGAAAATGGCAGAGTGAGCGAACTTTAATGGAAAAATATGCCATGCTATGCTGGCTAGGGAGGTGACATGACTGGAAGAACTGGGCGTTGAGGGAACAAAATAAATCCATTGCTTTCCTGTGATAGAACTATACAGTGTGTGATTTAAAAATGTAACAAACATTTAGTAAGGACTGGGACGTGCAAGGCACCCATGCTGCAAAGATAAAAACAAAACAGTCCCTGACCTCAAGGGGCTTATATTCTACTGGGATTGTGGTAGTACACAAATAAGAAGATACCAAAGGACAAACTTTAGTTACCTTATAATTTTGTAGTATGGTATAATGTGGCCTTCAACCTAAGAAGAGTAGGATTTACGTTCCCCTCTCTGATATGCACTGGCTTTGTGACTCTGGGTGAGCATTAACTTCTTAGTTAATTCTCAGTTAACTTCTAGTCAACTTCGTTAACTTTAGGCCAGTGGTGTCAAATGTAAATAGAAATCTAATCCATACATAAGGACCCCTGAGGACAACATATTGACTTAGTTTTCAAACGTAATATTACCTATATTTTATTATATTTTTATTTAATTTGTTAAATGCTTTCCAATAACATTTTCATCTGTTTTGTTATTGACTGAATGTTTGACAGCTCTGCTCTAAGTGACAGAGAAGATGCCTATCTGTACTGTATGATGGAGTTTCCTCACCTAGGAGCTCCCTATAAATACCATCGGTCAAGTCCCTATTCCTATAGGCTTGTCTCAGGCAGGTCCTGGACTCTGAGTTGGTGAGGACCATTAATGGATGGCACTAGATAAACTTCTAACTCCAGATACATTGAGTATTTCATAAAGCTTCCAAAGGCTAAGCACTAATTTTGAGAGGTAGTTTATTATCCTGTCCCAGGATATTCCCTAAATGGCTACTCTCTGTGCTCATAATTATGAAAAATGTTGGTCACCAGTGTTTCTTTTAGAGCTTCCTCCCTCCGAGAGCACCCCCTCCCCTCCCTGCTCCAGAGGCATTTTTATAAACTAGCAAACATCAATGAAATGAAATATTTTTCTTAGCCTACAAACATTTATTAAGCACCTACATGTGTTGTGCTAAAAGCTGGGATACAAATATGAAAAGGAAAGACTGTCTCTGCCCTCAAAGATCTTGCAACCTAATGGGAAAAGACAATGCACAAAAAGAATCTGAAGAGGAGGTGGGGTGGGAAAAGATACCTGGCGCAGGGTGCAAGATGGAAAAGTCCAAAGAAGCCCCAAACAAGCAGTGGAGGAGGGTAGCAAATGAGGAGATGGCTGTCCTGGACTCTCTCCTTAATTGGAGATTTTTCTAGTCATAAATCTCTCTGATAACAGCCTTTATGCTGTTTCTCCTCAAAAATTCTTCATTTTCAATGTGTTTTAGCCCACTCAGTACCACAATTCTCTCCTGTGTCCTTCAGGCAAGCCTCAGTTTTAATTCTTTCATAACTCATAGTCATATAGCATCACCAGAAGAATATTGATGTTTAAAAGATGGGCCTTTGATTCAGAAACAAGGTTGAGATCAATAAAAACACTGTATAATTTCCCAAAGACAATCCAATCTGCTCTCCACTTATTGAATTCTGGGCCCAGCTCATAGTCCAAGCCAAACCAACAAGGATTTATTGGGTGCTTACAATGCTCCAGGCACTGTGCTAAGTGCTTAGGATGGAATTAATCAATAGAACAACAAGGGTCTCCACCCTCAAGAAGCTCATATTCAAATGAGAGAGACAATGTGTAAACAACTATGTATATACAACATATATAGAGTGTAAATGGGAGGTAATCTCAGAAAGAAGGAAACAAGGAAAAGCCTCTTGCAAAAGATGGCATTTGAGCTGAGTCTTGAAGGAAGTTGGGAAAGCAAGGAGGAAGAAGTGAGGAGGAAGAGTATTTTGGGCATGGAATACAGTCAGTGAAAAGGCCTAGAGAGCCACATGTATAATCCACTCTACTAAAAAAGCTAAAATTGCTTGGATTGTAGATTGTGGATTGTTCAATCCTGAAAATTCTGGTTTATTGGAGGGCTAAAGCCAATTGGTCATCCATACCAAGTCTAACACCAATATGGCAAGCTCTTCAGGACTGGGGGTGGGATACCAGGGCATTTAAGGAGAAAGGAACCATCCCATATAGAAAATTAAGTAAAAGTCAATTAATTCTCACATCAATGAATGGTGCTGTTGGATCTTCAAGTGGTGACTACACTTCAAGCCTGGGTGAGATAGAGTGATCTGGTCTTAGAAAGAAGAGGGAGAGGAGGGGAGTGGAAAGAAGAGTAGACAAGAGGAGATGAGAGGAGACAAGAGGAAACAAGAAGAAAAAAAGGAGAGAAAAGGAGGGGAGAAGAAAAAAAGAAAAAGAAAAAAGGAAAGGAAAAACAAGAAAAGAAAAAGGCACAGAATAGGAGATGGAGTACCATGAATAAGGATTAGTATTGTTTGACTGGAGAGTACGGGTGGAAGGACATAAACCGTAAGAAGACTAGAAGGTAAGAAAGGGTCAAATTATAAAGAGCTTTAAATGCCAAACATAGCATTTTATATTTGATCCAGGAGGTAATAGGGAGCCACTGGAGTTTATTGAGTAGGGAGTTGACATGATTACACCTCTGATTTCAAATGATCTCTTTGGTAGCTAAATGGAAAATGGATTGAAGTGGGGAGAGATTTGTGGCGTGCAGATAAGGAAGGGTTTGGGAGTAAATAAAATGAGTTGTTTTGGGGGCATATTGAGTTTGAGATATTTCTGAGACATTCAATCTGAGATGGCCTATAGCAACGGTTTTCAACCTGTGGGTCATATTTCCAGTGGTTTTAGGAACCAAGACACCCCTCCTCTATCTGTCTCCAGGCGGGTCAGCTCACATGCACATATTCCCACATATGAGTATTAAAGGGTTGTGGCATTAGGAAGGTTGAGAATCACTGGCCTATAGCTGTTGATGGTGCCAGATAGGTAGTTGAGAGAGGTTAGAGCTGGATAACAAGATCTGGGAATCATCTGCTTAGATGTGATCATTGAACCCGTTGAAGCGAATATCACCAAGTGAGAGGGAGTAGAGGGAGAAGAGAAGGCCAGGACAGAGTCATAGGGGATAACCACAATTTGTGGGTACGACATGGTTAAAGAACTAGCAAATGATACTTAGAAGGGGTAATCAGGTCAGAAAGGAGAGAACAATGCCAAAAAAATCAGGAGAGGAGAGAACAATGAGTAGAAGAGTGTCAAAAACTGCAGAGAAGTCAAGAAAGAAGAGAAGTGGATTTTTTTTAAAAGGCCTTAGATCTGGCAGTTAAGAGATTATTGATAACTTTGGAAAGAATGACTTCTGTTGAATGTTGAGAAGGGAAACAGGATTGTAAGAGGATGAGAAGAGAGTGAAAGAAGAGAAAGTGGAGGCACTGATTGTGGATGGTTTGTCTATGTCTAAGATTAAAAGATGTATATATGCAAGTATCTACATGCATGCACGCATGTCCAAGATATACATAAATGTGTGTGCTTGTGCTAACACATGTGGTGTCTTGGACACACGTGCATATACACGCACACATGTATCTAAGATATAGCACACATACATATGCATGTGTTTACATACACGCAATCAAATATTCTATATCTTGGCTCTACACACACATAGATACACACATGTCTAAGATGTAGTATATATACACACATACATGTATATACATGTATACTTGTGTATGTGTGTATTCTTATATACATACATATACATATATACTAGTATCAGTAAGAGACAGAAATATGTGTGTATGTGTGTGTGTATACATACTGATGCACAAATTCTACAGGATGTTCTCACAATTGGATGTAATAATGTGGACAACGGACATTCTTCATCTGCTTGCTTTTTCTTTCATAGATAGTTATACCGAACACTTTTTAATGATTATGGATCTCGTGTAGAAGACTCTAAAGTATTCTGGAGCTGGATAAATCAACCAAATGTCATCTGAAATCAGGAACACATAGAGGATCTAGTCACCTGTAGGGAAACTACTTGGGTCTGGTACTTGATATCGTCCTCCTCTTCCTCTTCTTTCTCCCTCTCCCCTTCTTCCTCCCTCTCTTCCTCTTCCTTCTCTTCATTCTCCTCCTCTTCCTCTTCTTCCTCCCTCCCCCCTTCTTCCTCTGTCTCTTCCTCTTCCTTCTATTCTTCCTCTCCTCCTCTTCCTCCTCTCCTCCTCTTCTACCTTTTTCTCCTCCTCATCTTCATTCATATTTGCATGGTTTGCAAGACACTTTACATTCACCGTCTCATTCTGATCTTCACAAAAACCCTGCTACATTGATGCTGCTATTGTTATTCTCATTTAACAGATAATGAAATTGAAGGTCAGGGAGATGAAATCACTTGCCCGGAGTCCCTCGACTACTAAGCATCAGGGAAGGTTTCCTTTGTCTAGCATTAAAGGCTATCCACGATGTGATATTACCCTATATTTATTGTGTTCTTTCATCCTACTTCCTTCCATGTACATTGTACTCCAACTAACCTGGCGTATTCACTGTCCTTGGCACATATTCTTCTGATCTATGCCTTTCCCTCTGCCTAGAATCAATTTCCCCCTCAACCTGTTCAATCCTTATCCCTCCTTTAAAAATCCATCTGATATTATCTCATTTAGGAAACCTTCTGTATCCCCCTTGGTAGATAACCACCTTTATGATATATTATTATGTATTACAATTACTTGTGTTTACCTAACAGAGAGCTCTACTAATAGTAAGGTCATATATTTTTGACTCAATTGAAAATGCACATTTGTCTCTTGGAGAGGGAGAGAATTTCCTCAAATCTTTTCTCTTTAGTCAGTCAGTAAGCACATGTTGAGCACCTGTTATGTGCTAAATAAGACGATTCCTGTCCACAAAGAGTTTACAATCTAACAGGGAAAAATGAAACACCAAAGGAAGTAGAAAAGTGGGGACGAGAAGGTACCCAATGCTGGGGCATGTTGGAAAGTCCCCCCAAAATCCAAGAGCAGTGTGCTGGTGAGAAATGGGGGGAAACCATTCTGTGTCTGCTCTTTAGAGAGAGACGCCCTGGAGCTTCTTAAGGGGGGATTGGGGAAGGCTTCTTGCAGAAGATGGGATTATAACTGGGATTGAAGGAAGCCAGGGAAATCAGGAGGTAGAGATGAGGAGGGAGAGTATCCTAGACATGGAGAATAACCTGAAAAAATGCCCCAAATCAAGATGGAGTGTCTTGTTCAAGGATCAGCAAGGAAGACAGTGTTATTGGATCAAATTACATGGAATAGGTAGGAGTAAGGAGATTGGAGAGGTAGGAGGGGGCCCAGGTGTACAGGATTTGAATGTCAAATGGGAATTTATATTTGATCCAGTATATGATAGAGAACAACTGGAATTTATTGAATAGGAGAGTAACATAGTCAGATTGGCATTTTTTTCCACTAACGTGGGAAGAGTTGCAATAGAGAGACCAACTGGCAGCCTATTACAACAATGTAGGCATGAGATGATGAGGTCTTGCCCTAGAGTAGTGGCAGTGTCAAAGAAGAGAAGGGGGCATATAGGAGAGATGTTATGAAGGTAAAATTGATAGGACTTATCAACAGACTGGATGTGGGAGGAGTGAGAGAGAGTGAGGAATTGAAAATAAGATGGAGATTGTCAACCTGGGTGACTGGGAGGATTATAATACCCTTGACAACAATAGAGAAACGTAGAAGGGGCAGGTTTTGAGAGAAAAGATACCATGTGCAGTTTAGACATATTTAAGAGGTCTACAGGATATCCAGTTTTAGATGGCTAGCAGGTGGTTAGAGATTCAAGTCTGTAGCTTAGGAGAGAGTAGATCAGAGAATCATCAACAGAGAGATAATAATTGAATCCACGGGAGTTGATGAGATCACCAAGCTAAATAGTATAGAGGGAGAAGAGAGCTTAGGAAGGGAACACCATATTGAATACAGATTTGTTTACTGGATTGTCTAATTATCACTTTGGAGAGTATGGAGAACTGGTTCGGAGAGAGACAAGATGGAGTGGTAAGTAAATTTCAATATGTAGGGAGAAGGTAAGGATTGTAAAACACAGTGCTCTGGAGGAAGGATGGTGTGCAGGGCCAAGTGGGGAGCATAGGCAAGAGAGGGGTGGCATTTAGATTAGGCCCCTGTCCCCAGGATAGCCAGAGAGGGCTGGGGCAAAGAGTCAGCAAGAGCTTTGGAAAGTCCAAAAGAACAGGCCTCATAGTACACTCTCCATGGAACAGAGCATTGGAGGCAACAGTCATTCCCCGAAGCTATGGATTTTAAAAAGATACATTTCCTATATACCCTTTTAAAATGAAAAAATTTTAAAAGATATACTACAAGGTTTCCTCAATGAGAGCCATGTGAATAAGGGATTATAATAATACTAAAATGTTTTAATTTCTTATATGGTATTAGTAGATATAATCCAAGTAAGCAAATATTCTTTGGGGGTCATCAATAATTTTTAAGAGTACAAAGGGGTCCTGAGAACAAAAAGTTTGAGAACCACTGGTGAAGTGCATTTAATGATCCCAATGATTTTGCTCACGACTACAAAACCTCATCTTTATAAACACTAGTCTTCTCCCAGTGATGGAACATGGCTACAAATCATGAAAAAGCATAACTTTGGAGGAATCATACTAGTAGGAGACCCAAAGGGTAATGGATAGTGAGTGGAAATAAAGAGTAACACATTGCCAAAAACGTGGGAAGGTGGAAGGGAAGAGAAAGAGGAAGTGAATAAACATGATTTAAGAAGCTACTACGAACTAGGCTGAGTACTTTACAAATAATTGACTGGACATGAAGGAAGGGAAAGGAAAGAAAGGTCAAAATGTCCCTAAGTCTAAAAGCCTGGTGAATGGAATAGTCCACAAAAAATAGGAGAGTTGGGAAGAGGGATTGTTTGGGGGACAGGAGGAGGACTATAAATCTAGTTTGGGAAATGCTGAGCTTAAATAATTGGAAATACATGCACAGATAGAGATGTCCATCCGGCAGTGGGAATGCCAGACTGGAGTTCCATAAAGACAGGATTTTGGAGAAGCCCTTTTGGAAGTTGTTTGCATAGAAATGATAACCAAGTCCATGAAAGGGCTGATATTGCCAAGGAAGAGCAAGAAGCAGAGAAAAGGGCTGAAGACAGAACCTGGGGATATGCCCACATTTGAGACCAGACAGGGGAAAGATGAACATGTGAATGCCATCGAAGAGAAGTCTGATAGGCAGGAAGACAAGGAAGAAAAGACCAACAGGGAGGAGGGGATTGGTTGACAGCTTCACAGGACTGGAGAAATGTCAAGTGGGATGAAAGCTGAGAGAGGGCCAGCTGAATAAGGCAATTAAGTTACCAGTAACCTTGGAGAGAGCATTTTAATAGAGTAGGGACAGAGGTCGGGTTGATAAAAGAGCTGGTTATAATAAAATTTGGCTTGGATGACTGCTTTTGTAATAAAGTGTTCTTCATTGATACTTTGGAACCATATCAAAACCTTGTGGTTCTTTTGTCAGAGAGCATAGGTATGTTTGTTTCAGTGCTTGGGGACGGGGGCAGGGGAAGGGGTCGTATACTTTGGTATTGATTCAGCCATATCCAAAATGGAATGATCTTCTAAGGGTATTCTGGGATAATGGTGGAGTGGCTGCATAAAAACCAAAGTGGATGACGGCATATTTTACTGTTACTGGAGGTTGTTGTATAATCCACCAGATTATGAACAACCAATCAGAGCAGGAGAAATAGCAGATAAAAACACATGGAATGGAATAATTTTTGACAAACATCTCGGCTAGCATTCAGCAAATGATCCAGAATTATGCTGTTTTGTCTTATGGTAACTGGTTTCATTAAAAAAAAAAATTAACTAGCGCAGCAGTTTAGCTGATATGTGGAACAGAATTGTCCTAGACCTTTTGAAGGCAGATGGAATGTTCAAACCCTAAGAGATGTTAGAGAGATTATCCAGTCACATTCCCTCCTGTTACAGAGGAAGAAACATTTTCAGAGTGGTTAAGTGCTCTGATAAAGAGCTTGCAAATAATCTAGTGACAAAGTCAGTTAGTCAGTCAGTCAATAAATGTTTATTAAGCCTCTATAATGTAGCAGGCCCTGTGTGAAGCAGTGAGGATATAAAAAAGGAAAAAAAAACCAAACCCTAACAACCTAAACCCCCCAAAACTAGACCCTGCTCTCAGCGAGCTCACAAATTTAAACCATGTGCAAACTACAAAGAAGGTGTGTGTATCAGAGAAACTAGAAAGTACTTGCCTGATGAGACACCAGGTTTCCTGACACCTGGTGCTTTGCATTATACAAAACTTGACCTCTTTGCTAATTTTGATAAAGAGCAGAGTTGGAGGTGGGGGTGGGGGTGGGGAGGGGAACAAACATTTGTTACGTGCCTCCTATGCGGCAAGTCCTATGCTATATGCTTAACAAATAACTCATTTAATCCTCACAACAACATTGGGAGGCAGGTGATATTATTATTATTATTATTACTTCTCTTTTACATTTCAGGAAACTGAGGCAAACAGATTAAGAGACTTGCTCAGGGTCATATAGTAAGTGTCTGATGCTGAATTTGAACTCAGGTCTTCTTGACTCCAGGACCAGCACCTTATATAGGCACTATGATAAGCCAGATTATGGAGGGTTTAGCAGGACTGGGGAACTGGCCGCATTAAAACCCCATGTGGGGGCAGCTAGGTGGCACAGTGAATAGAGCACCAGCCCTGGAGTCAGGAGGACCTGAGTTCAAATCTGAGCTCAGACACTTAACATTACTAGCTGTGTGACCTTGGGCAAGTCACTTAAACCTAATTGCCCTGCCTTCTCCCCTCTAAAAAGACAAAAAAAATAAAATAACATTAAACTGGAAAAAAAAAACAAACCCATGAGGCCTTCTTGGACCTCAAATGTGGCCTTTTGATTGAATCCAGAAAGATTTGTTCGGAAAATTTGGATTTGGTCAAAAGGTCGTAGAAGGCCACATGGGGCCTTAAGGCCCCAGGTTCCCCACCCGTGGCTTATAGTAAGAGGAGAAAAAACCAACTGTAGACAACTTTCTCAAGGAATTTAACCAGAGAATCTTCTACCTCTACTATACTTTTCCCTTTGGGAAATCTTTCACAGCCAACAGGGATGTTCCTATATGTCTGGTGTCACTTTGGAAAATATCCCACCATGTTCATTGTGCATATGGTTATATATCATATCATAATCACAGGTATATGATGATGATAAATATTAACTTTTTTCAACTTCTTTCAGTTTCTCCCAGCACCATTCAGATAATCCAGCGGCCCAAATCCCCTCTTACTGTTTGCACAAGCCTGTGATTATACGGCTCCCTATTACTGTTTATCTGTTCATTTATACTAGGGTTTTTGAAAGGTTGCAAGTGGAATTTGTCCTGTAAGTTGTACATTAATAAGATAAGAAGAAGAGGAAAGAATTTTCTTTAGGGCCTCACACAGAATAACGAGTTTTCACATTGGCACTCTGCCTACAGAGAGCACAGGAGTGGTATAGGATAGAAAGTTCTTTCACCATAAAAAAAAAAAACCCAACCCATCGCCATCTGCCCTCCCACCTCCTCACCACAATAAAATGGCTGCTGTCTGTTAGCCATGGCCTAGAGACCAGCATTTCCTTTCTCTTTTTGAAGGATCTTTGATTCATGGATGCTGCCGTTTTAACACTTGGCCCTCATTTTTACTAACCTCCTAGAGATAGGGTCAAGTGGTATGTTCAGTAGTATTTCCTCACAGAAGGAAAAGCATTTTATTCTCCTTGTAAAAAGTATAGGTGGCTTGTATCTTTTTCTCTCCTACTCAATCTTTACTTTTATGGATTTATAGGTGCATGTTTACAGTAGGTTTTTCCCCCACTCCTTCCTTCTTTGCCTCTCCCTTCTCCATCCAGGCTTTGCAAAGTTTTTATGTCCCAAAGACACCAGTACCTCTCAAGCAGGACAATCTGTGTGTCCGGACACTTAATATATGTCCCTTTGGGGGACATATAAATCACAATTAAGATGGTGAATTTTTTTAAATGAGTCCGTATGGTGTCAAGAAACTAAGGAAAACATTTAAATACGAAAAACCAGTGGTGAAAGAATGCGGAATTTGGAGTCAGGAGAGACCTTTGATATTAGTTGCACTACCCGACCATGGGCAAGTCCTTTTACCTTCCTGAGACTCAGTTTCCTCATTCTGGAGATAATAATACCTTTAGCGTTTACCTCATAGGGTTGATGTGAGGGTCTAATGAGATAATGTAGGCAAAATGTTATATAACTGACAGTTATTGTTATTTCCTTATAATAATAACCATACTTGGCTTGAAAAGTTCTTTGATCTTAGGATCAAATGTATGATATTGGTTTAAATTTAATCCCCATAACGCTCCTCTGAAAATTAAACGGGTTGCAAAGCTTACTAGTTCATTTCTGAAATGGATAAAGAAATGTTGACGTGGCTTGCCTCAAACCAAATACATTTGCAGTGTAACTGATAAATAAAAACTTAATTCTAAGTTTACATCCTAAAGGTCTTAATGCTCCTTACTTAATGCACCAAAAATTCATAGTACCTCAGAGCTTAGGTCCTCAGAGCTACCCTTGAAGCAAAAGTTAGGAATAAAGTAAACACTGATATGTCTGGGCTGGGCTGGGCCAGAGTAAGAGAATCTGGGGAGGATGTTGGTTCAGGGGGTCAAATTGCTTCAGGGAGGAAAAAAAAAGCACTAGTTAATAAAAGTACGTGTTGTCTAACATGTCTAGGGAGCTGTTCAAAGCAATGATAAAACTTTTTTAAAAATTAGAATTATTTGCTACTAAATAAATTGTGTTTCTTGAGTTTTAAAAAGAAACAAACAAACCACAGCCATAGTTTACTATCCAACATCAAATGTAGAGTAAGTGCAAAGAGAGATAGGTAACACAAATCTAGGCAGTTAATTGGAGGGAAGACAGAGAAAGATGCATAACAATCTTGACAGGCTAGAAAACTGGTCTAAATCTAGTTAGGTGAAAACGAATCTGGATATATTTAAAAGTTTATACCTGTATTCAGAAACTGACTTCACAAGTACAAGATGGGGAAGGAGTTGGATAGCAGCTTGTTTGAAAAAGATCTAGGATCACTTGGCTTCTCATGCTGGTCCTGCCCCAACAAATCGTGTGATCTGAGGTGAATCACTTAACCTCTCTTAACTTAATGTGAGTTAACAGCATGATATAGCAGCTAATGCTAAGACAATCTTGGGATACATGAAAAGATTGCCTACATTAAAAAAGGCATGACTTCCAGCAATGAGGAGGCAATAGTTCCACCGTATTTTTGCTTTGGTCACATTACTATTTGCTATATTGTTCTTAGTTCTGGATGCTACAATTTAAGAAAGACTTTGACAAGCTGGAGAATGTTTAAAGGAGGGCTACAAGAAAGGTGAAGGGTCTTGAGTTCATGTTGTATTAGGATTTATTGGAAAAAAGGAGGATGTTTAGCTAGGAGAAAAGAAGACTAGGGTTGTGATGGATGATGTATTAAACAGCCCTTCCAATGTTTGAAGACATCTAGCATTACTGCCAATTCCAATATTCTCTTCTCCAGGTTAATATATGGACCCAAAAGACAGAACCGGGTGAAGAGCGTAAGAATTAAAAGGATACAAATTTAGCCTTGATATCAGGGGGAAAACATTCTGAACAATTAGGGCTGTCTAAAAATGGAAAGAACTGCTTTAGGAGGACTATATTGAAGGGTCTTCCTTGGCCCTTCAAGGAGAAAAGGCTGACCAGTCACTTGTTGGACTATAGATGTATACATTGGACTATACATGACTGGCAAGTCCCTTTCCACCTTTGAAATTCTACAATAGTAAATAGTTATTAATATATTATGTCTTTGGACAGAGTTAAACCTGTGACTACACTGGAAAAGTGGACCATGTCTTTTGACCAAATTCCTCTAAAACACCTACAATCTTTTCTGCTGACAATCAACATTAATTGCAGTTCTTCTCCATTTGGAGCACCTTACTAAGGGTAGCATGGAAGCAAGAGAAGGCCTAAAATATCTCATAACACCAAGCTGAGCTTGCACCCCATATCATGCTTTCACTATACGGTAATATGTTTTATTTTATTAGGCCAGAAAAGGCCCAAGTAGTTTTTGTGCATTGCTCAAGACATATAATGATAGCTTAGATTTATATGATCCTTTACTTTCAATACAATTCAAAGCACTTTCCTATTTATTATTTCATTCTATCCTGCTTCATCCTTGTGAAGAGAAGGACGGATGGCTGTTATTATCCCCACTTTATAGATGACAAACCGAGGTTAAAAAGAGGCTAAGTGATTTGTTCAAGGTCAGGATCAGAGCAAGTATGAGAACTCCTGCCTCAAGCTCTTTCCATTGAATCTGACAAACAAAGGGGAGACAGAAGAGTAGTCAGAGGACAGGGCCTGGATCTATGGTTTCCATGGTCAGCCTGTAGAGGCTGTCACTTTTCTGAAGTTGGAATCTTGAAGAGTTTCCTAGTTTCCCAAGAAGACAGCTAAGTGAGGCAGAAGAGCTAGGGGCCTGGGAGTCAAGAAGACTTATCTTCTTGAGTTCAAATCTGGCCTTAGACACTTATTAACTGTGTGACCTTGGGCAAGTCACTTAATTATGTTTACCTTAGTTTCCTCAGTTGTAAAATGAACTGGAGAAGGAAATGGCTAAAATTTTGCCAAAAATATCTCAACTGGGGTCACAGAGTCAGACAGAACTCAACAACCACAATAATTCCTTGTGAAGTTAAGTGTCCTACCCAAGGTCACATAGCCAATTTGCGTCAGAAGTAAAACTCGAACCCAGTCATGATTCAAAGGTCAGTTTCCTATCCACTATACCATACTATCTTTCCATTTTGTCTGTGGAGCAGAAATTTCATGTAGTATGGCAGAGTTTGGGGGCAGTTGATTTGGATTCAGGAAAACCTTGGGACAAATCTTGCCGCTTAATACATGCTGGCTTTGTGACCCTGGGCAAGTCACTTAACCCTGGGGAAATAGGTTTGGTTACCATTAGAGTCTGCTCCATCTCTAAATGTAAGGGTCTATAGTTTAAATATAAGGAGTTGGAGGGAAGGGCACTGAACAGCTGTAAAAATAGCTTTGGTTCTCTAATCCACCTTCTTGGTTCTGCTACTATCCAAAACAATGTGTTTAGGGGCACATTGCCAGTATAATGAAAAGAACATTAGACCAAGGGTCACTTGGCTTCTCATGCTGGTCCTGCCCCAACAAATCGTGTGATCTGAGGCAAATCACTTAAACTCTCTGAGTTCATTTTCCTCATCTATAAAATGGGAACAGCACTCTTTGCCCCCAAGGACTCTGCAGAACTGTTGGGAGGCCAAATCAGATTAAGAGTTAAAAGGCCTTTGAACAGCATAAGGGCTATGTCAATCTAAGGTACTAATTGTTGAGTTAATGACATGCATTCATGTGATAACAGCACTTTCTATATCAAGGAATTCTCAATGTATCTTTTAGATCTTCCAACTAGAAATTACTTTATCCTACAATGAAAATTTTTCTTTAACAAACACTACCAAACCAACGCTCTGTCTCAATGCTATATAATATGATTTGTTGTAGCCAGAAACCTTGCATTGTAGTAATACTGGGTGGGAAGGAAAGAATACATTATGCAAATAATAGGGCAAAGGAAATTCAAGGTCTGGCCAAGCAGAGTTACATGGAATGGAATTTGATCAGGCAGCTCCCCATCCCTAAGAAAAAATACAGAAGGCTCTTTCATGATGGTTAGTGGACAGGGCCTAGGGTTAACATCTGGCACCTCTGGCATTACCCTGCTGGCCTCACAAAAGACTGGGTATGGGGTAAATATTGTAATCAAAGGGAAGAGCACCACCTACTGATAAGTAAATCCACTTCCAACCACACCCTTGGAAGTCAGCCAGGTGCACTGAGGATCAGTGTCAGGTCTGTTCCTTAGGTGATATTTCTGTTCAGTTTAAGCATATGGTTCCTGTAGAGAACTAAAGTTTATTCCCTGTTTGCTGGGTCCCATGTTCATTTAGGATTTGAATAAAATATGACTATTACCTTTTGTCTCTTTTGCATATCAATCATGAATCCACATAAATAAGAGAATTTACTCTTATTGGGATTTCTTCAAGCATTTTCATTAAAAATAGCAGTGTTGTTGGCCAGTCTTTGGTAGTTCGAGGATGCTTCATGTCTTTTCTGTATTGAGGTCTCATTCCTCCAGATGAATGTGAAGGGCTCACGCAGCTCCTTTCTCCTTTTTCGAGCTCTCATTTCAAGGTTTTTGTCTTATTTCGTTTGTTGAGCTTAAAATTACTATTCCATTCACAATCTGAGAGAACTCAAGCAGTTGTTTCTCTCATTTCTTCTCAACATCTGTGCTAATGACGTTCATGCTGGCAGGATAAATGGCAAAGGACTATGAAGCAAGAATAATGCTTTTAGAATTTGGCTGTGTTCGTTTTTCCTTTTTTCCATAGAGGTGATGATCTTTTTAAAATATGAAGGTCATAGGATCATATATTTATATCTGGAAGGAGACTTAGAAGTTGTATAATCCAACCTTGTTTTACAAATATGGAACTGTTGCTCAGAGATTTTGAGTTTTCCAGTCCCTCATCAATCGGACATCTCTATCTGGATTTCCAATAGATTTCTCAGATTCAACGTGTCCAAAACAAAATTTATTATCCCTTCCAAAAGAAGCAATTTATCCCTACCCCTAACATTTATTTTTTGTCAATAATACATAACTGACATCCTTCTACCCTTCTAGATTTATAACCTCAAACTTATCAGGTTTTCATTCCCCCTTGATTTTTTTCATCCAATAAAATGCCAAGTTTTGTTCATCCTACTTCTGTGAAATTCCTAGTGCATATACCCACCCCTCAGTTCTAGTTAAAGCCCTCATTACCTCTCATCTGGACCATTGCAATTGTCTCCTAAATGGTTTTCCTGCCCCTAGTCCCACGCACGTTTGGTATAGAGCTACCAAACCAATGTTCCTAAAGCATAGGGTGACAACACGATTCCCCTGCTAAAGAATCTTCAGTGACTCTCTGAACTTTGTTAGGTTTATTTTTGAATCCTCAGCACCTAGTACAATGATTGTTATATCCTAGTTACTTAATAAATGCTGGTGGACTGGAATCATATGATGGTGTGGGTATCATACCTGTTGATAGCAAATGACCGAAATCCTTTAAACTGGCACATCAGCCCCTCTCATGACTGTTCTCTGAGAATACACTAAGATGGTGTAAAAAAACTTAAAGTATGTTGAGAAAAGACCTGGGAATAAGTCATTGGTTGCAGATGTCACAAGAGGTTATAATCAGTACTTTTGATGAAAAAAACAAACAAACATACATGTAGGATCTATTGTCACACCTCATATAATATCACCACAACAAAAGTCAATGTGTAATAATGTTAAGAAATTATAACCACGCCTCACTAGCGTGTCCCTGGTCCTGAGGACTCTAGTTCCTGTTTTCTCTTCCAATGACTTTCCCTCACCCCATTTCACTTAGATCATCTCCTATGTTACTAACTACTCCTGATAATATGGTTTTGCCTAAAGCCCTATTTTCACTAAACTAATTAATAATCTTAGGAAGGATATGCTTATACAGGAATATGATACACCTGAGATGAAAAACTATCTGTTGTTAGTGCAGGGACTAATAATAGATCACATTTATATAGCTCCTTGAGGTTTGCAGAACATTTTCCTTATAACAACCCTACAAAGTCTATCATATAAGGATTATTAACCCTCTTTTACAAGTAAGAAAACAGAGAGTCAGAGAGAAAAATTAATCTGCCCAGTCTCCCAACTAGTAAGTGCCAGGGCTGAGATTCAAACTCCAGTTTCCAGGTCGTCCCCTTTCCTCCGAACCACACCTTCTTTCCTCTTAGAGCTCAGAAGTGGGAGAAAAGGGACTGAGATTTATAGAACCTATAAAAGTGCCCAGTGAAGGGAAAAACACAAAGAAAATTAAAGGACCCTGAGGAACTGAATCTGGAAAAAACTGAGGGATGAGTTAAGTGAGTTAAGGAGGACCAATTATCCATTCTCTATATTCATAAGAGATCAGAACTAGATGAAATAGGATTAGATTGATCTAAGAAATTTTTAAGTTTCTTCTTCTCCCCTTCCTCTTCCTCCTCCTCCTCCTCCTCTCCTTCTCCTCTCCTTCTCCTCCTTCTTATCCTTCTTCCTCTTCTTCTTTTCTTTCTATACTAGAAAGTCTAACCCATTCATTTTACCAAGGACCAGACAGGTTAAGTCACATGAGCAGTAACAAACACAACCAAACTTCAACCCAAGCTCTCTGGCTCTAGATACAGCATTATTCCCTAAAGCCTTTGAATATGTGACTCTATGTCCTAGGAAGTCTCTTAAGATGGAATGGACGAGGTCAGGTCAGTACTAAGCAGTTTGAATTTATTGTTGCATTGAAAAAAGGAACACCACAGAGTCATCCTTAGCATAGTGATTTTTTATTATATACATAAGTTCAATGAATAAAGAAAAATAGCAGGTAGAACCACCTAAAATGGAATAATAAAATAAGTGTTGGGTTGCTATTCCTGCAAAAAGTCTGTGGTAAACCATGAGTTCAAGTTGAAAGAGCTCCAGTCAGCAGTAGGATCGTCAATCCACGTCTGTAGTCACAGAGAGAGAAAACGTTTTCCCATTTGTGGCTTATGAAAGAGCCAACTGTTCAGGTGGCTGCCCCCAGTCAGTGACTATTTCAGTAACAGAAGACAATGACACATCTTCCCATCAATGGGGAAATCAGTGACTGATTACACTCTTGTGGAGTATTTAAGAAGCTCTCCCCCACATGTCATGGTGTGATATCACATCATCAAACAGAGGTGACCCTTGACAACAGAAGGCTATACTAGCCAAGCTGACATTCTGGAAGGTTCTACAAAGCTGGAAAGGCTTCAGAATAGTTTCAATGACAGACTGTGTGTCTATCTTCTGGGAGCCAATTTAGGTAAATTCAGAGAGGGTTGGTGTGACAGGCATTCAACAGGGGCCTGCCAGCAGACCTAGCCTATCCTATGTGCATGCCTGTACTCATCACAAGAGAACTGATCACCAGGGTATCAGCTGTTTTGGCCACAGTAACCCCAAAACCCCCCACTAAGTTATGAAAGGGCTGTCCACTGGAGGGGGTACCCACACTGATTGAAAAAGAACATTTTTTTGGATTTTGAATTGAAAATAAAAATGAAAGTTTGCTGAAAAATACGGGGAAATGTGTAAAATAGGGTTGCCCTGGTAAAAACAGCAGGGTGGTACAGCAGCTAGAGAGACTAGACCTGAACTTAGAAAGATCTGAGTTCACATTCTGCCTGAGCCATTTACTATCTCTATGACTCTGGGCAAGTCACTTGTATTAGTTTCCTTGTATGTAAATTGGGGATAATAATAGTACAACCTTAAAGAGTTGTTATGAAGATCATAAGGGGCTTTGCAAATGTTAAAAGTGCTACCTAAATGTTCATTACAATTATATTTATTATAAACATTATATATAATATATAATATAAACATTACAAACATATTCAAATTATATGGGTATTTTAAAAAATTGATGATGGTTGTGACCCTCTAAATAACCCCAGGTAAAAGTGGTTTACATGGCTATTGCCCTGTGTCTCAGGGAGATCCTGAGGAATGAGATATTCTCCAGGGAGTCCTTCTTTCCCATACAAGGGCTTGGGCCTGTACCCCAAATCATCTACCTGGGGCAGCTCTCTATCAGCTTGTGCTGTCTGAATCTTTAGCTATTCACCCACGTCTGTGACCCAATTCCACTCTGTAACTACCAATACAATGGTGGCTAACTCTATAGTATAACTTTCTCATTGTGACTAATTTGAAAACAAGTATGAAACAGTATACAAAATAACATTTCCTAAAGAAGTGGGGCAGGCCAGGAAGAACAAGATTATCTGTCATGTTCCCCCAAAGACATCGGAAACTAGTGGATAGCTGGTGCTCGCTCAGAGCTGCAATTCTGCTGCCAGAGTGATTTGCAGAATTGATGACTCAGCATCTAACTCGGCCAAACACCTTGTATTTCAGCCACTTTGAGATGAAACAACTCGTGTTGGTCAAATCATAGCCATACTAGCCAGTGGCTAAGGATGCTTTCCTCCATTTCTATTCCAATACTAATTATGTCTATATGACTAGGGGCTATGGTGTCACACACCATAAAACTGGCTAAGTATTGGTATTGGATGCTAGTGGATTTCCTTCATTCTTGCAACAGTACTGGAGTGAAACTTAAAATCATTCTACCTCAGGCTGTGACCTTATCAGATTTCATAAGCTCAACAGGTTTTGGCCAGGTCACTTTGAAGATGGCAGCTATCCAAGGAAAACCCAGGTGCTGCAGGAAGTGGAACTGATGATTCAGGCAGGTGTATTCTTCCTTATGAATCAGAGCTGACCCAATAGCTAATCATTGTGAGTGGGCACTTGGTAGTTCTTTTGAATGCGGAATGGAATTGAAGTATCAATCACTTTTGCTAACTAAAGAATTTTCACAAAAATGACTCTTTCCAAGCTTACCCAGTCTAACTTGATCCAATCCAACAAGTCTTTATGAATCACCTTCCTTTGTACTAGGCACTGGGGATACAAATCAGAGAGAAATGTCCTCAGTAAGCTTATATCCTCTTGAAAATTTCAAATTAGATGAATAGTCATATTCAACTCTCAATATAATCCATCCACAAACATTTGAGAGTCTTGCTTGAATACTCTCAAGATGGAAGGGAATTCCACTGTGAGAGAGCTAAAAATGAGATTTTTTTCCCCTCTCAGCTAAAGTCATGAACCAGAGAGTAGGATTATTAAATATTTTATTTAATATTAAATATGAAATTGTATTAAATATTTTATTATTTATTATAAATTATATTTATATTATATATAACATAATATGCATATTTATTAAATAAATAATATTTTAAAATATTAAATATTTCTATTATTTAAATTGTATTTTTTCTTTTAGTGAAGAGTTTTGGTAAGGGACTATTGATAATACGTACAATTCCCAATATCTTCTATTCCTTAAGGGGATTGAACCCTGAATCATTGTCATGGACACAAATACTTCCAAATTTAAAGTGAAACTTTGATCTTCTGCCATGAAAAGATAAATTTGATTGAAACCAAAACTGCTCTGGGCAATATATGTTCTCTAGGCATTTGAACAGATTCAAAATTGATACAGAATGGTGGGTGGGGTACACATCTGGAGAATCTCATCTCTCATATGTATAGAACAATTAGTACATTAAAATGAGCCCTGGCTACAGAAGCAGAAGACCAGGGTTCAAATTATGTCATTGATGTTTATTTTCTGTATGAACGTGATAATCATTTAGAAGGGACAAGGAAAGGGAAGAAGCTTTATGTGGCACCTACCATGTGACAGGCACTTTGGTCACTTTTGGTTAACATTTGGTTAGCATTTTACAAATATAATCTCATTCCCTAGGTCAGGGGTGAGGAGCCTATGACCTCAAGGCCACGTGTGTCCCTCTAGGTCTAGGCCCCACACTTGAGGACTTAGAGGGCCACATGTGGCCTTGAAGCTGCAAGTTCTTCACCCCTTACCAGAGCCTAGGCCTTGTTTTCCTTATATGTAAAATAAAGAAAAGATAGTCTCTGAGGTCCCTCATAGTTGTAGATAGATGATTATGACGGTGGTACTGGTGGTTTCTTTTCATTACTACCAATTATTTTAGGAAAGAACTAAAGCAGAGTTGGAAGCATTATTTTACTTCTTAAGGGAGCTTTTACAAGGAAAAGCACAAGGTTAACCATGATGGTCCCTTCCATCAAAACATCTTCTCCAAATCCCCTTTCATTTTAATATTTCTCCACCAAAAAAATACAAGGACTTGAAGATTACATATACTGTGTGTTGATCTAAGATTAAGGGAAATTTTCACCATTATCTTTTATGGACCAAGGTAGCTTTCCTAAGGAATTTCCCTTAAAATTTTGTTCCTATGTTTCAGGCTTCTCTTTGTTCTTCAAACATATTTTCCGCCTTAATTACATGATTAAAAAGGCATTGTTTAACTGTTTCTGGTTTTTAAAATGCTAAATTACAACCAGTAGGAATGGGCCAATTTGATGGGATTAAAAGACTGACTGAGGTCTGACCTTCCAACTCTTCCTCCTCCCCCTCCTGGATACATCATCAACATGCCAAAATCAACATGGCAAAGATGAAGTTCCTTGAATTTACTCCTCAGCTCTCTTCATTTCCTCCTTTTCCTGGCATTAACGGAAACACTATTATTCTCCCCACTCTTTAAGTCTGAAATAGCGACATTATGTTTGGCACTTCCCTCTCCTTTCCTCCTAATTCTCAGGCCGCGATCATCAAACTCTGTTGCTCCTTTCCTGCCCCCTCCCACACCAATAACATTTTTATTCTTTCTCTTTGCCTCCTTGCTAATGCCTCAATGCTTCCTTATCCATTTATTTTGGGTCAGTTACTATCCTTTCTCTTGGGTCCACTTACCTCTTTCCTTCCTCAATTTTGTTAAAAATAAACATGAATCATATTGCTCATAGACTTCCAGCACTGGAAGAAGCTTGAGAAGTTCTTAGGTCCAACCCTGACCTGAAGCATGAATGCTCCAGAAACATCACTGAGAAATATCACTTCTGCCTGTGCTTTCCTATAACTATTTTCGCCCAGTCTGACCACACCCTTGCTGGCTCAGATTCCATCCAAAGGACCAGGCAGGACCAAGTCATGTCAGAAGACTTTTCCTCCAATCTTTCCAACAATGTTACCTTAGTTTTTTCTATCCTTGGCTCAATGCTGATTCTCCCATCCTCAGGCTGAAAAAAAAAGTCCAGCATCCTCCCTTCAATGTAACCCTTGGGCCCACTTCTTTCTTCCCAAAAGTGATGGGCCAGGCCTCTCCAGTCTTTTTCTTTCTACTTGCCAAGTTGACATAACTGCTTACACCAATTAAATGAGCACAATGTAACTAACCATAATCCTTCTGATGAGATCAAAGAACAGCAGACTTTATAATTTGCCTTACTTAACACCTTCTAGACTCACCCGCCAATGCAAACTAAAGACCCATTAGTCTTGTCATATGCTTTGAAGTTGCCTTAGAAACACCAGCCCATCCATCTGCCCAGCATCTGAACTTTCTAGACATGTTTTCTCCCCCAACTAGAATATGAGCTCCTTAGAGGACAGTGGATTAGATCGTGTCACCATGGATTAAAGTGCTAGGCCTAGAGTCAGAAAGATCTGAGTTCAAATATAGCCTCAGATACTAACTAGGTATGTGACCCTGGGCAAGTCACTTAACCTTTTACCTCATTTTCTCCAACAGTAAATAGGGGATAACAATAGCACCTACTTCACAGGGTTGTTGTGAGGATCAAACATTTGTAAAGTGTTTAGCACAGCACTTGGGGTATACAGTAGGTGCTATATGAATGCTATCATTATTTATGAAAACCTTGTATTGTATTTCCCATAACTTTACTTGAATAGCTCTGTGTTGATTTCTACCCCTTTCAACTTCTTTAGTCCTTTGGTTTTGTTTGGTTTTTTTCTATGACCTCCCATTTAGGATCGTCTAGCACTAAGTATATGTCGACTTCAGTGAACTCTGGCTTGATTCTTTGCAGATAATAGTTACTTTTTTATGAAGGCTTGGATCATGTCCCTTCCTTCCAGGCATGTACTTTCCATGTAGCCACTTTAATTGCCATTTTCAATGGCATGAATAGGGCAAGGACTCCCAATCCCTATAGGGTCAGTGATTCAACACATGATTTACTACTTAGCGTTTCTTTAGTATTTATAACTGTAACGTTATTTTTTCTTTCCTCTTCTATTTTCAGATTTAAGCCAACCTTTAAGAAATCAACAATTCTCCTGACAAATGCAAATATGTTTTTCCTGATATTTATTTGATGTCATCCCCATTTGGCCAAGAATACATCATCTATCCATCTTGCTCCCTGTCACCATCTTGATATACCCTTGCTCATTTCTAATATCTTCATTTCTCTTCTAAAGTTCCCACCTTCAATAAGAACTTGTGATGAAAGCATCACCTATGCCCCAAGTACTTTTTTTTTTCTACTCTGGACTTCACTATGCTTAGAAAATCCTTTTAGGTTTCTTTTAACAACATCATTCAGCCCCACATGAATCATAAGAAATAGGCAATCATCGTTAGGTTTCATTAGATCCGTGTTGCATTTAGCAGCTGCTTCAAATATCCTATATCAAAGCCAAAATTTCTGGTCTACCTTTGTGTCCCCTTTGTGACATATTCAACACTACCAATAGATTTCATTTACAGAGTGCTTTAAGACTTGTTAAGTGTTAATTATTTATTCAGTCACTCAATTATTATTTTTCCAAATTCTTTTTTAGAGAGAAATTTTGACTTTCAAATTTTCTCCCTCCCTCCTTCCTCTCCTGCACCTACTGAAAAGGTAAGGAATGTGATAGCAATTATATATGTGGAGTCATGGAAATATTTCCATATTAGTCAATTTACAAATATTATCCCATTGTCCCTGTTTACTTGACCATGTACAAGACTCTCACCCACTGTAAGCTACAGGCTTCTCTTCTCTGAAATGGGGACAATAGTAATTATAGTACTGGCTTTGAAGGGTTGTTGTAAAGAAAGAATATTGTAAAATGTAAAGTAACATGTAAATATAAATTGTTCAAAATTGTATAAATTAGTTATAAAGTGTATAAATTAGTGTTTGTCACATTGGCTTCTGATTTTCTTATTTTTTTCCCTTTTATCCATCCTGTCCAACTTCCATTGTCTTCTTCTGTACTTGGTAATCCTTCAATTCTTTTCACCTTTGTATTTCTTTTTGGTTCTTTTCCTTTCTGCCTTTTTCCTGATACATAGTTATATATGATTTTTTTCCCATGTGTATTTTCTCTCAAATTCCTCCTGTTGTAGGTACCTTTGCTTAGGGCATAATACTTCAGTAATACTCCAGCATTATTGCTAGTGAGGTTTTCCTTTTGAATCTTCACTTCCTTCCTGGTAGGAGTGAGAGTGAGATCAATGACCCGTTTCCACCTTGACTTGTTACCCAGAGCTCCTGCTGTCCTCATTTCTTGTCTTCTCTATAAGCATCAGGTGCTATCATTATAGTAAATACTGCCTCCAATGGTAAACTTGATTATAAAATTTGAGAAATCCCCACAAGGCAACAATAATTACTGCATAGTGACCCCATTTCTGGTCTTGTTAACCCCTAGTAGATGCTGTTTTCTGACCCAGGATTTCCAAGAGTCGTTTGATTTTTTTTCTTGTTAATATTTTAGACAGCAAGTCATATAATATTTATCTGCCGACTATCTGTCAGGCATTATACTAAGCACTGGAAATACAAAGAAAGTCAAAAGACTGTCTTTACTCTCAAGAAGCTCATGGTCTAATAAAGGAGAGAACATGTAAACAACTACGTTTAAACAACATCTGTACAGGATAAATTGGAAATAATCATCAGAAGGAAGGCGCTAAGATTATGGAGAACCAGGAAAAGTTTCTTGCAGAAGATGAGATTCTGAAGGATGGGAGGGAAGCTAGGAGGTGGAGATGAGGAAGGAGATTGGTTTAGGCATGAGGGACAGCCAGTGAAAATGCATGGAGTTGGGAGGAGTGTGGTGGGCCAGAAATTACAAGGAGATTAGTGTCACTGGCTTGCAGAATAGGTAGTTTGGACAATATAAGATATAAGAAGACCAGAAAGGTGTGAGGAGGAGCAGGTTATACAGGGCATGAAACACCAAACAGGTCTTGTATTTGATGGTACAGATAACTTAGAACTCCTGGAGCTTATTGAGAGTGGGATAACATGTTTAGACCTGTACTTGAGGATGATCACTTGGGTAGTTGAAGGGAGAATGGCCTAGAGTGGGAAGAGTTTTGAGGCAGGGAGACCCATCAGTAGGCCAGGGATGAGGTGATAATGGGAGTGTCAGAAGAGAGAAGGGAGCATACATGAGAGATGTTACAAAGGTAAAATGGAGGCTTTGGCAACAGATCGTACATGGAGTGTAAGAGACAGTGAGGAGCTGAGTGTAGAGGACTGGGAAGATGGTGGTACCCATGACATATAGAAGTCAGGAAGAAGGGAGGTTTGGGGAAGAAGGATAATGAGTTCAGTTCTGAACACACTGAGTTTAAGAAGTCTGTGAGATATCCAGTTTGAAAAGTTAAATAGTCATCTAGAGATGCACAATTACAGGTCAGCAGAAAGGTTAGGGATGCATAAGTGTATTTGAGAATCATTAGCATAGAGATAATAGTTGAATAGTTGGGAGCTGATAATGTGACCTTATAAAAACATTATAGAGGGAAAAGAGAAGCAAACAGAGCAGAATATGTGCAGGGGAAGTAAGGTATAAGAAAAATGGAAAGGTAGAACATGACCAGGTTATTGTAAAGATTTCTTCATCCATGCAACTTAATTTACAGATGCAAACTATTTACTACTGAGGATATAGAACATTCTTTGCACTTACTTTGACAGATAAGAGATTTTTTTTTAAAGCTAAATAGGAATGCTGATCCTCATACTTCTATCAGAGGCTAAAGCCAAATAATCATGAGGCAGATACACAGAGCTGGAAGGGATGTCAGGGACATCTAGTACAACAACCTAATTTTTCAGTTGAGGAAACTGACGCCTATCAAGGTTAAGTGATTTTCCCAGGGTCATGTAGTTGGTGAGTATTCCAGTAAGCCCTTAACCCCAGTTCTCCTGACTCCTGAGTAAAGTGATCTTTCCACTTTTTCATATTGCCTGCAGCTTCTTATACAAGCTGAAACACGTCTGAGGAAATATATTAACAGCTTTAATAAGGAGAAAAACAGCACAATTTTTTGGGTGAAACCTTTCACAAGTGCCTTCTAGACATTTGAGTTTCATCAGGTTTACTAATAATGACTTCACAGAATCTCAGAGTTAGAAGGAACGTCACCTCAGAGGTCTTCTTTTCTAGCCTAGCATTCAATAAGAATTCCCATTATGAAATGCCCAACAAGTTGTCAACTAGCCTTGGTTTAAAGTCCTTTCATATTAAAACTTACTATTTTTTTCCCATTTTTAACATTTTTACTCAAAGTTTTGAGTTCCAAGTCCTATCTCTCCCTTCCTTCCTTTCCCCCTCCCTGAGACGGCAAGGAATTAGATACAGGTTACACTTGTGCAATCATGCAAAACATTTCCTTGTTACTCATTTTGTATAAGAAGACTCCAAAGGAAGGAAATGAAAGAAAAAGTGAAAAAGAGCATACTTTAGTCTGTATTCAATTAATATCTGTTCCTTCTCTGTAGGCAAATAGCATACTTATACTTCATCATTAGTCCTTTGGGATTATCTTGGATTTTGTATCACTGAGAATAGCTAAGTCATTCACAGTTCTTCCTTGAACCATATTGCCGAACAACATCACTCTCCTCGTTCTGTTCACGTCACTATGCATCAGTTCATGTAAGTCTTTCTAGGCATTTCTGAAACTGTCCTACTTGTCATATCTTATAGCACAATAACATTCCATTACAATCATATACCACAATTTGTTTTGCCATTTCTTAGTTAATGGGCATCCCTTTTCAATTCTTAACCACCACAGAAAGAGCTGCTAAAAATATTTTTGTACAAATAGGTCCTTTTACCTTATTTTGGATTTCTTTGGGATATAGACCTAGCAGTGGTATTTCTGGATCAAAGGATATGCACAGTTTTATAGCACTTTGGGCATAGTTCCATATTGCTCTCTAGAATGGTTGGATCAGTTCACAACTCCAGAAACAGTACGTTAAGTACATCCCCTCCAACATCCAACAGTTTTCTTTTTTGTCATATTAGCAATCTCATAGGTATGAGGTGGTACCTCAGAGTTGTTTTAATTTGCATTTCTCTGATCTATAGTGATTTAGAGCATTTTTAAAAATATGACTATAGATAGCTTTGCTGTCTTTGTCTGAAAACTCGCTGTTAAAATACTTTGACCATTTATCAGTTGGGGAATGACTTGTATTTTTATAAATTTGACAAAGTTTTCTATGTATTTGAGAAATGAGGCCTTTATCTGAAATACTTGTAAAAATTTCCCCCCAGTTTTCTGCTTTCCTCATCATTTTGGTTGCATTGGGTTGTTTGTGCAAAAACTTTTTGATTTTATATAATAGAAATTATTTATTTTCATTTTGTAATGTTTTGTCTTCTTTAGTCCTAAGTTCTTCCCTTATTCATATATTTGACATAAACTATTCCATGCTCTCTTAACTTACTTATAGTATCATCCTTTATAATCATGTATTTGTTTTAACCTTATCTTGGTATATAGTGTGAGAGGTTGGTCTATACCTAGTTTCTGCCATACTATTTTCTAGTTTTCATCAAATAATGAGTTTTTGTTCCAAAATCTTGGATCTTTGGGTTTATCATATATTACATTACTATGATAATTTACTATAATGTAATTTGCACCTAATCTATTACACTGACCCACCACTCTATTTCTTAGTCAGTACCAGATTATTTTAATAATTACTACTTTATAATATAGTTTGAGATCTGGTATGGCCAAATCACTTTCTTTCTAATTTGTTTTTCATGGATTCCCTTGATATCCTTGAGTTTTTGTTCTTCCAGATGAGTTTTGTTATTATTTTTTCTAGCTCTATAAAATACTTTTTGGATAGTTTGATTGGTTTCATAGTGAATAAATAGATTAATTTAGGTAGAGCTGTCATTTTTATGATATTGGCTTAGTCCATCCATGAGCAATTAATATTTTTCTAATTGTTTAGATCTGACTTTCTTTGTGTGAAAAGTGGTTTTTAGTTGTCTTCATTTAGTTCATGGGTTGTCTTAGCAGGTAGACTGCCAAGTATTTTATATTGTCTACCAAACTTACTTTTTGATTTGAACGTGGGCCACACAGTCTTTAGACCCCAATAGTTCCCCAACAGTAAATATTCCAGAAATACTTTGTTAGCAAACTATCTGGTTCAGATGATTTTAGGCATTGACCTAATTAGCGGGTAGGTGGTTACATTAAAATGCCCTGTTGAGGATCCTTCTATACCTTTTGTTCTATAATGCTATAGTGTAGTGTGCTGAAGGATTATATTATTGAAGGGTGTACCCCATATGAAAAAGCTCCTACTTTGAATAGTTATTCCCATACCAACATGATCCAGTTCAATCCTATTAGCATTTATGGGGCTGTGTAAGTAAACACTCTTCATCAGTGTATCCAAAAACAGTGAATCATTTTAACTTTCATGCTTTCTGACTCTGAATGGAGAAGTAACATGCTCACATAGAAGCACGCAAAATTTAAGAACAGACCTATTTTGTTTAAAGGCACTGGTAGAACTCAGGTTACGCCATAGGCTCAGAGAAACTGTCAAAAATTAATAAAATGATATTCAACCTTCAGGAATGTGATTAATACATCTGAGACGGGTAACTCAAAACACAAAAGGAGGGAGATATTCGAATTTTTAAACATTTAGCCAGTTTTGAATTACTTGAGAATTAAAAAAAATCATCATAGCAACTCATTTTACTTATAATTGGAAAATAAGGAAGAGATTTTTTTTCCCAATACCTTCAAGAAAAATTAACCTTTGGACAGAAATTAAATTTTAAAAATTAGTCCTTACAAAAGAATTTTTTAGCATTGTGATCAGGCAAAAGAAGAAATATATGTTTAATGTATTCTGTGATTTTATTTTTTAGTTAAATTGCTTTGGTCTCATAACTTTCCCACCTAAATTCAAGGTGTTTAAGGTCACTCCCAAGCAAGAGAGGAGCATGTATACTTAAGGCTGCATTGGCATATGTGTCCATATTTGCTGACATAATAACCATAGCTACCATTTTTAAGCCATCCAAGTTCTGTTAAAAAAAAGAGATGTGGTCCTTATTCCATTATAAGGCATATCACCAGATTACTCTGGAGATTTTTATTCAGAATTACAGAATCATGGAATTTGAGAGCAGTAAGGTAGCATTGAGATTATATAGTCCTTTCATTTTCCAGAAGAGAAAACCAAGGCCCCTGAGGTTTTCCAGCTTCCCCAAGATCACACAGCTACTTAGTGACAAAGTCAGAATTAGATCCCAGGCATCCTTGATCTCTTTCTATTCTATAGCCCTTGTCCCTTTTCTCTTTGAAGTGAATTTTACTCACCTCCTCTAATCACTTCAAATTCTGCATGTGCCACACCTTTTTCCTGGAAGGCCCCCCTCCTCCCAAACTGCCCAGCTCCTTTCTTTCTATTATTTTCACCTCCTCCCCAAAGTATTTCCTGAGTCTTGACTAACTGGAAGTAGGTGGTTTCCCCTTCCAACCCTACTATGTCTAAACATGCAACACTTTTGAGTCACTCTTCACCACACAAAAGAGCTTCTTGCCCCACACTTATACCTGCTACAAATATTTATTCACTGCCTTATTCAGCATGTTCATTGAACACTGACATGTTGTGGTGGTGTGGGTACCCATTGTATATTCATCTCTTTCAGGATTTGTCAAAGACTTCCAGTCTTCTAACTCCTAACTCCTCTTAATTCTAGCACCTTCTTTTTGTTAATTATTTTCATTGTATCTGGTATATAACTTGCTTTGAATATATTCACTGGCATATTGTCTTCCCAATAGATTGTAAGCTTCTAGGGGATGAGGACTCTCTTTTGCCTCTTTTTGTATCCCCAGCACTTAGCACAGTACCTGACACATAGTAGACACCTGAAAACATTATTGATTGTTTGAGTGATTGCTTGTAGGTGGGAAATCCAGCCCAAGAGTTGCATATCTATTCCTTTGGATAGGTTAGGGAGAGGCATGATACAGGCAGACTATAGGTATACATGGCTCATTCAACTCATTGCCCCACAAGATTACTCTGTGTGTAAGTTGCTCCCTGTTTACCCAATCCAGTCCAACAATTTTTTAAGTGCCTACTCTGAGCAAAGCAGGCATTCTTTCCTCCTTCCCACTGAGGAGAAAGGCTTCATTTCTCCATGAAGCTCATTATAGGAAACTCATAATGGAAATTGTTTCAGCTTTCCTATCAAACCTCTTCAGGAATCAAAGTCACTTCTGCTTCTCTGATTAAAGAGCTGGAAGGATGAGCAAAAAACCAACCAAACACACACACACGCACACACACACACACACACACACTCTCTCTCTCTCTCTCTCTCTCATTCTCTCTCTCTCTCATTCTCTCTCTCTCTCTCTCTTCCTCCTCCTCCTCCCAAACTCTACCTTCACAGAGCTCTCAGAATCACAGTCATCTCTTCATTTCCCACCAGCTTCTCTGCTCAGTTTTGACTCTACCACCATCATCATGCTCCCACTAGGTACCTTCTACCTTCCCCCCATCCCTAGTTTTTCAGCTTTCTTTTATGTTTTGTGCATTGTATTCTCCCGTTAGATTATAAGATCCTCAAGGACAGGAACTATCTTTCTTTTTCTTATTTGTAACCGCAGCATAATGCCAGGCACATTGTAGGTGTTTAATAAATATTTATTATATTACTGTATTGGTAATAGTTGATATTTACACAGTTTGCAAAGGATTTTATATACATCATTGTCTTTAATCCTTACAATAGCCCCCAAAAGCAGATGCAACAGGTATATTATTATCAGTATCTTAGAGATGAGGAAACAGAGAGTCGAACATTAAATGACTAGATTTTGGTCTATATATATAGAGACATATACACATAGATACACATACATATATACAAATGTTGTACTATATTACAATGCATAAATATGTATATATAGGTATATTTGTGTGTGTGCTTATAGAGATGTGCATACATGTATGTATGTGATCATGTATATATAAATATAGGTATGTTTCTATATGCATATCCGTATATATGCATGTATATATGTATACAGGGGTATAGTAGAGACATTTCTAAATGACTTATGATTGGCAAATTTTCAATGTGAATATTTATGCCTCAGAAATGGGCAGTTGTTACAAATCAGGACTTGATTTATTGTTTTGTTCATGACCTAGATATACGAAAGTACCAATGATAAAAGTAACTTGAAAGACTGTCTACACACATTTTTGGGAGGAGAGAAAACCCAGTTGGTAAACATTTGCTCGTACACCCTGTACTGATCTATAAACATTGGTTGAGCTCAGCAGGATCACGGTAGAAGGCTCAGGGAATTAAGTCATCAGGCTGGGGTAGACTGATGACAACAACAACAATTATTATTATATTATAATATTGTTATAAATATTGTATTATAATAATTGTTGTGATGATGACTATTAAAAGTAACATTTATGTAACATTTTAAGGTTTGGAAATTGTTTCATATCCATTTTCTTATTTGACCTTCATGTATATGCAACTATACACAAATTGTGGGTAACCACAGGCCCCCTTGGTCTGCTTTGACTAGAATACATCCCATGGAGTGAAGTGTTAATCCTGTGCCCTGAACGCTTCTCTGGAAACACGTGGCTCAACAATGTAAAGTCATTGGCAGGAAACTCTTCACACTTTGATGTCTGAAAGGGGTCATGGAAGTGGTAGGCTGTGTTCAAGCTTGGTCAGGATTTTGCTCATTAAACCAGGAGAAAAAGCCCGCTCAAAAGACCTTAGAGGGAGTTATACCCTAAGAGGATCATCTAAGCTGGTGGTACAGACCAAGTTGCCTACCTACCCACAATGGGAACACCGAGCAATATCTCCTCTTTAGACAGGGCTCTGAGGGGATAGACTCAAGACTTCCCCCATGATTCACCCACAGTAGTGAGGGATTGGCTCCAGAGTTACTAAGGGTCAGACTAAAAATGGTGAAGATAAGGTTCAGCATGAAAAGAGCCAACCAACATCCTCTATGGCACAAAGAAAGTGGAAGGGGCATTAAGGTCTACCAGGGCCTATATTAGCTAGAAGAAATCTGTTCAACAGTAACTATAAATTCAGGTGTCTTCTGCCCAAGTGGGACAGACCTCTTAGAGAGAAGAGGACACTACCTCAAAAGGGTCTTAGTCTTCTGACAGCATCCCCCATTAAAGACTTATTCTTCCCTCTTCTTTTTCCCAGTGAGAGGCCATGGGTGAGTATCCCTTCTTCTCAGAATGTCTGACTCTTAGGATCCAAAAGGGAGCTCAGGCCCTCTAACCCCTTCATTTTGCAGATGAAGAAATAAGACTTAGGTTAAGTGATTTTTTCCCCCAGAGTCACACAAATAAATGCCAGAGGTGAGATATGAAGCGGGTCCTTTGACTTCAGAATCAGTGTTATTTGTACCATATCACGCTACTCCAGAAAGTAAATGACCTGGCACTCGTAAGGAGTATCTCATCTGTCTCATCCTTGGTGAGATGACACAGCTGCTGCTTTACCATCTTCTGCTGAACACAGGGACAAGCTCTGTTATCACCTGCTAGTGCTTAATTATCCCGAACTCTTCCAACCTTTTTTATGTAGACCATTGTCTCTTTCCTTCAGAGACTGAGTGCTGCCCAGAACATCAACCAGCCAAAACTGTTCTCAGGGCACATTTGTTGAGGATAGGCAGAGTGAGAGGGCAAGGAGAAAGGGCTCTTCAAAGCGGCTATACCTCTGTCTCTAGGAAGTCCCATCTATTTTAATGCCTTGGGTCAAAGCCTTGTTAATCCCATACTGGAACATGCAGTCTGGCCTGAGTTGGGACCTTTTTGTTGAGTGGGGATACATGCTCTGCTTGTTCAGGGTTTATGGTTTGGTTGTCCCCCACACAGCTTATACCTGTACAGATCAAACAATGTTGAGAATTATAAGGTCAGAATCTATTTAGTATAATTTAAATGGGTTCACTTCTGGGCTTCTGTTTCTAAATAGATATTCTTTACTAGGACAATCCCAGGGGCGGCTAGGTGGTGCAGTGAATAGAGCACTGCCCCTGAAGTCAGGAGGACCTGAGTTCAAATCTGGCCTCAGACCCCTAATAGCTGTGTAATCTTGGGAAAGTCACTTAACCTTGTTTGACTCATATGATAGAATCCCAGCTTTGCCTTTTAGCTAGCCACTGCCCATTCCTCATATTCCTCACAGAAACAGAAGGTGTGTTCATGTACTCACCCACAACCACATCTATCAGACAGGACCATGATAGCCAGCCTCAGAAAGCAGTACCTCCAGAAAATCTGAGCACAATGTGGACCCCAAAAATAATAGCAGGGTAAAAATAATTTGCACAGTAATAGCAAAAACTGTCCTTTAGGTGAACTTATGGCATAGAGAGGCTTATTATAATATCATTATCAGATATTAATGCCCCTTCAAAAGAGTTTTTCTGTATGCATCGTGGATAATTGCATACATAGTTCCACCAAGGCTTGGGACTTCTCCCCTATTACCTAATCCCTTGACAACCCCCCTGCCTTTTTAATATTCATCATTTGTGTTATATGATCAACATCATTATATTATAAAATTACCTTCCTTGTCTTACTGAAACTGCCAGTTCCTTCTTGGAACTCAGTCCACTTCTTGAGAGGTGTTAGTCTCAATAACTGCCTTGTCTTGAGTTGGAGATGGTCTTAGTATGTGAATTCTTTTGAGATGACCCCATAGCACACCATGAAACTGCAACAATAGCTTAGTCCCACATTTGTATGAATTTCCTATACGGCAATTATATTTTTATTAGAGATGTCTGTTGCCAAGATTTAACACTGGAAAACATTATTCTAGTTACATTTTGTCTATGAAAAAGCTTCTTATATTTCATAGTATCAAAGTCATCTATTTTTTTCATTATTTCCTATTATGAATTTTCTCTTCCACCATATTTGTGAAAGATACTACTTCTTCTGCCAAATTGGACTTTCAGTCTTGAGTTCAAAGTCTGATGTAGTGAGTGGAGGGGGGAAGGGAGACAGAGTTAGTATTATCATTTCATATTCATGAACAATATTTCATTTCAATGAATAATACCAGTCTTAATCATACAGGCCAGTGAGGGTAAGAATGACAATTTTCTCTCCATTTTCTTCCACATCTGCTGTTATTACTGCAATAGCATCCTTATACTTCACCTCTAATAAAGGACTGAACTCTTGGGGGAGACTTTCCTCTCATAAGAATGTCTTTCTTTTATGGACTTCAACTTCATCCAAAGGGCAGAGACTATATTCATTTAGCTTGCTGTACAAGTATTCTCTAAACACCTTTCAATGATACACAAACCAGACAAGCCAGAAGAACTGAATAAATACTAGAAAATAATTCTTTGTGAGTTGGATGCCTAGAATAGGCTTGGGGATGTGCCCACAGGAAAAAGGTTGGTCACTGACAAAGGAACAGAGAGACCAAACTTCTCCTGTATCACAGCTTTGTCTAGGACAGCCCAACCCTGGAAGTGATTCAACTTGATGGGTGTGGAATGGAAGATTATTCCAGGCACAAGGGACTACATGGAATCGACAACTCAGGAAAATATAACAGTTTAGAAAAATAAAGATCACAGTCATTCTAATAAGGCTGATCAAGGCACTTTATTTTTCATATTTAAAACAAAGATTCATTTAAAGACTGGATAAAGAGGAAACATAAATTGTGGTGTGTGTGTGCATGTGCACATGTGCATACATGCATTACATGTATGTATAAAGACACAAATATATGTATTTTATCTATGTATAAATTCTATTTTTGCATATAATTATACTATAAAACTCACAGCCACAATGTAGTATCAGTATAAGTAGCAATGAATGATTTAAAATGCATTAGACGCTTAAGAGAATAAGAAATGTAATAATTACTAATTTCCAGAGATATTTCATCATAATTTGTTAATCTGGCACAAGATATTAGAGTCAATTTTATTTTGCTTGTACTTAGCAAAGTGCTTTGCACATAGTAGGAGCTTGATAAATATTCATTCACTGTTGAATGAATGTGGGTGACAGTTGCTTGAGTCTCAGAATCTTGTGCCTTGAGTTAATTAGGAGTCACATGATTCCTATAGCATAAAATCAATGAAATCACAAATGGGAAAGAGCTAATGAGTCCTTTTGCTTTTCCCATGTCAGTGTCATATTTCTCCTTTTGAAATGCCCATTACAACAATTTCCAGTTGTGTTTTCAAAGTCTCTGTGATACTTTACATTGTTTTCTTATGAAGACATTCCTATGATCTAATAATTGGGCAAATTTGTTTTACCCCTTTAACAATCATCTCTCTCTTTTCCTAATTTAATCACATGTTTTCTAGATCTATTACTTTTAAAATAATGCTCAAATCTAAAGGATATCTATAATGTATTTAAATTCAGTGTATGTATATATAAACGCTTCTAATCACTCACTATCTTATTATTCTTGTTTATTTTTGTTGTGATGATTTCAAACTTTTATCCTATGTCTTAATATTATTTACTGTTCCCTCTAATATGTCTAGAACATTGAAATAAAATTTTAAAAATCATTACTTTCTTTTACTAACTCTTTGCTATCTATCAGTTTTACATGTTGGAACCTAACTCCCACCCAATCAAGCTGCGTGAAAATAACTATTGTGCTTCACCACTCAGAGTGTTCTCTCATGCAGGCTAAACATCCCCAATTTAATTTCCTTTAACTATTTCTCGTGCTGGTATAAACTCTAGACCCTTTACCTGGGAGAGTCCTGGATTCTCTCCAGCTTATGAATGCTCTTCCCAAAATGTGTCATCCAGAAGTAAACAAAAATAATTCCTACATGATGTGAATAGAATTCCTAAGAACTTGAAATAAAGACATATAATTATACCTAAAAAGAGAATGGCAGCAGACTGAGGCTACTCATATCTGTCCAAGGTTCAACAAGATTTCTACTTTTTTTAGACCCAGAAGAATTTCTATCTTTTTTGGAGGAAAAGACAAAAGGAAAGACTTATTTGACGAGATGATAAAATGAGATAATATATAGAAAGTGCTTTGTAAGTTACAAAATGCTGTACCCATAAACACCTATTATTACTTTGACCACCGCTGTGTGTTTCTTGCCTGGCTAGGGGCCATGATAAACCACTCAATGCCCTCAACATATTTACTTTTAACCTGGCACTATCTATTTCTCAAGTCTTCCTACCTTCTTCAAGGAAGAAACTCCAGCGCTTTATTTTATGAAATCATTTCATGTATCTAGGTTGCAGAAATGAAAGGTTTCTTGGCAAAGTGGATTTTCCCCCCTCTGGTAAAGTTTCTACAAACTTCTTCAGTTGAAGTGAAAGTTTTTGTATTTGCTTTCTTGCTGGCATTCCTGAGAAATGATGGAGCTGGAATCCTGAACATAGGAAATATAGCTGTTCTTCTCCCTAACAAATTAGCATTTGTTCTTCTCTGTAAATGAATTAGCATCTACATTTTAATGTTCTCAGCTATTTCCAATAATAGCCACAGCAATAAAAGCACTAGCAAACAGCTCAATTCAATAACTAGTTAAGAAACACCAAAAATGTATAATGTATAGTCCTAGACCCTGGGAAGACATGAAAATATTAAGGCTCCCTTGGCTCCTGCCTTCAAATAGCATATAATCAAATAAAAGGATATGATATCTACACAAATAAAAATGGTGAAGACTGGAACAAAGTAAGGGCAAAGGTCAGAAAAGAAGAAAAAAGGTATTCCTGAGTCTGAGGGAAGAAAGATGAGCAGATTGTGCATTAAGTTCAACCAAACTCTTGAGTGTGTACTCTAAGGCAGTGCTAGGTATTATACTTTAAAAAGCACTTTACTACCTACTTCAGTCCTTCACGGATCCATGATTTCATCAGCATGAATGCAGATTGTAATTCCCTATATACTTTAAGAGATGGTTTAGTAGATTACATGGTTGCATGAAATCACCAACCAGAAATCAAATGTCTATTGAAAAATCTCTTCAAATTTATGTAGACTGGTCATTGGATCACAGACACAGGGCCAGAAAAGGATCCTAGATATCATTGATTTCAATGTCCTAATCTTACAGAAAAGGGAACCTTATTAGAGAGGTTACATGATTTGCCCAGGGTCATACAACTGGAAAGTTATCTAAGACTAAATTCAAACTCAGAAATTACTGGCTTTAAGTCTCGCATTGTATCTAGTATGATGATCCTTCTGATGACAGACATGCACTCTGTTACTAGGTCTGTACTTAAGTCTACACCATGAAGTCTACACCATCCTAGAAATAGCACGGTAGGACCAGTCAGATCTAGTGCCCTAGCGGCATGGCTGTTGGCTGTTGAAAACAGGATGTTATTGTCTGTTTTCAATGCCATCATGAGACATTCAAGACACTACTGCACGCAGAGGCAAAAATTAGATTGAGGTACTTTTGATGAAATTTCATTAGTGGAAGTTTTCTATGCACCTAAAAAAGAAATTTATTCCCTTGCCATTGACACACTATTGTTTCCGTATTAGAGTTCACAGAAAAGCAAAACAGACTTCTACAAACGAGGATTCCACTGGTTCCAGTGGTTACTTCTTGGAACACCCTGACCTACTTGAAATATGAAATAAGGATAAAGCGAAAAAGAAAATTTCTCACTTTGTTAGCTAATGTATACCTTTTGGACTTGCCCATTGATGTAGCCTTTGGCTAATTTGGAGGATTATAGAGCTGAAAGGGACCTTGGGGCCATATAGTCCAACTAGATGAGGAAATCAAGCCCCAGAGAGATTAAGTGATTTACAAGATCATGTAGGCATCAGAGGTAGAATTTGAACCCAGATCCTCTTACTCCAGACCTTTCCATATTTCCATTTTGAGACACAATATTGGTCATGGCAGGCAAATCTAGGAGTAGGTATAGGCAAGGCAGCTGCCTGATGTACAACACACTGAGGAGTACACCAAAGAAGACATTTTAATATTTTTGTACCTAGTCATAGAACCAGAAATATTAGCTACTTAAAAGTATGTTTTATGAGGAGTCAAATTCACTTATTAGAGTGAAGACTTCAACCCTCTCCTGGGCAGGAAGTCCTAGTTTCAAACCTTGCCCTGAATGGACAGATGCCTTTTATAGCCCTGATGACAGGGAGGTCAAAAGCACAGCTGCTTAGCCTTTTTGGAAGGCAGATAGTTTGACCAACTTCCTGATATCTGTTTTCCCACTTAGTCTTCACAACTGGTCTCTTGTAAGTAATATGTATTTTCTTCATTTTGCAGAAGGGAAGTGAGACTAAGAAAGATTAATGAGGCAGGGTTTGAACTGTGGTTCCTTGAGCAGCTAGGTGGCACAGCAGACAGAGCGCCGGATCTGAAGTCAAAAAACTCATCTTCCTGAGTTCAAATCTGACCTCACACATTTATTAGCGGTGTGACCCTGCACAAATCACTTAACCTTGTTTGCCTCAGTTTCCTCATCTGTAAAATGAGCTGGAGAAGGAAATGGCAAACTACTCTGGTATCTCTGCCAAGAAAACCCCAAATAGGGTCATGAAGAGTTGGACACAAATGAAACAGCTGAACAACGACTTACTAACTTCAAATCTAGAGCCTTATTCATTCTACTAGACTGCCCCTCCATAGTGTTATTATGAGTGACTGACAACAGACCCTGCCCAGGTAGAATGCTGCTTTGTCTTACCTTTAAATTTGTAATTGTGTGTGTGTGTGTGTGTGTGTGTGTGTGTGTGAGAGAGACAGACAGACAGACAGACAGAGACAGAAAGAGAGAGAAAGAGTATAGAAGAAGAAAAACACAAACCAAACCCCAGTATGATTTGAAAATGCCTACTTGAGGGGCAGCTAAGTAGCTCAGCCGATGGAGCACCAGCCCTGGAGTCAGGAGGACTTGAGTTCAAATGTAACCTTAGACGCTTGATGCTTGGTAGCTATGTGACCCTGGGCAAGTCACTTAGCCCTGATTGCCTCCCCCTAGAAAAAGAAAGAAAATATCTGCTTGAGAGGGGAGATAATTAGCTGAGAATTATTATCTTTTTCTTGGATTTTGAGGGGAGTGATGAATAAGACACCCTATGTCTAGATTTTCGTACCCTAATACCCCTACCGCCACCACCACTAGGCCAGTCCCAACTCCCATTTCCCCATTTGCGAATTGTGCTTAAAAGTCTGCTTCATAGGAATGGTACTAGAACTATTTTCATTCTACATGTTTTAATGGACCACTTGTGCCCAATCTGTGGTAATACCTTCTGAACTTTTATTGCTCTGGTCAGCCACAGCCGAACACATCTCAGCCTGACTCCAACATCATGATGCCATCCATCTTCTTCTAAAACCAAGGACAGACAACAACAACAACAACTAGATGCGTTGCTAATAGCAGACTTTAAGGTGTCTAAATGAAATCAGTTACTATGCGTTGAGTGCAGAACTTATACAGACATGCAAAGAGGTTTAAAATATTATCTAGCTCTCAAAATGTTTGTAATTTATTTGGCTAAAAGCACATGAAAGTATAAGTAATGATATAAGGCCAGAAATGAAGTGTACCAAATGAGGGACAGAGAAAATATTTCTATGACAGTTGAAAGGAAGGATATCAGTGAAGACACGTGGAAGGGCAGAGAGAAATGAAGATGGCATTCTAGGGAAGAGGACCGGCATAGCCAAAGGCGTGGAGGTAAGAACATAAATTGTATTAACCTCTTTGGAGAAAGGGAAGAGGCTGGCCTGAATGAAAAAGGCCAAATTGGTATTAAAGGCTGTATTTTTCCCTAGTATGTTCAACACTCTCTTTGAAGTCAATGGAGTGCTCTCAGAGATGCAACAAAACATGCTTAGAGTGAGTTACAGGCCATTGTTAAGAAACATATGAAACACCCAATAAAAATCCACAGTGGAATCAATCAAACAAAAAACCCTCATTATTAAACAAATACTATATTCGAGGTACTATGCTAGGAGTTAGCCATACAAAGACAAAAATAGAACTCATCCTGCCTTTGAAGAGTTTACATTCTACCAGGCAATACAACCCAGTTATTAATTAGCTTGTGAGATATTTTATTGCACACATATACACACACACAAACACACATACACCCCTCCTTTTCAGAAAGAGGTGTAAAGATGTAACGGGTCAGAAAAAAGTGAAAGGAAAGCTATTATGAATGCTCATACAGCCCAGTTTTAATTTGAGATTCTCAGGCCTCAGCACTGGATAATCCTCACATAGAAAGAACCATTCGTTTACAATGACAACAATATTACAAAGTTAATCAATTGTGAAAGACTTAGTAACTGATCGACACAAAATAATTCCAAAGAACCCATGATGAAAAATGTTTTTCACCTCCAGATAGAGAACTGATGGCTCAGAGTGCAGATTGAAACATATTTTTCCCTCTTTTTCATGTTTTTTTCCCCCAAACACAGCTAATGCAGAAATTTGTTTTGCATGACTTCATATTTGTAATGGGTTTTGTATTTCTTGCCTTCTCAATGGGTGGGGAGGAGAGGCAAAGATTGGAACTGAAAATAAAATAAAGTTGAATTGGAAAAAAGAAAAATAAACCAAAAAAGAAAAGAGAAAGAACCATCCACAGAGTCTGTCAAAAGACAACTCCATTGAGCATATCATTGAAAGCCCTGACATAATAAAGTGTCAGATTCATAAGCTAAAAATTCCAAATGATGTTGAAGCACTTGAACTGAATAATAGGCTTACACCAAAGTGCACCCCTCTTTTAAATGAGACAGTATGATTTTTAACTTCGTATAACAAAAATATCAATTCAATAGTTGAAGACAGAAAGCTAATAATAACTTATCCAACCCAAACTTAAGGGGCAATTTAAGTTGGCAGCTGGTAGGAGCCAGGAAGTTAAGGCTCTGCTTTTGTCCTCAGCTTACCCCATTGGGCTTGGGTGTAAACAGATAAGTTAACCCCATTCCTGTCAAGAGGAAAATAAATAGAAACAGAAGTGATATTGAGTCACTTGGTTCTGACAACATAATAGAGCTCACTGGATCCATCAATCATATAACTCAAGATTAACTGGATCTTTTCTATCTTCCCACGCTATTTCAAGCATTTTTGCTTAAGGGCTTGTCCCACACACCTGATTTAAAATACAGTTACTAGAATCAATATACCAGTACTAACAGGAACCCTATCAGCAGTGATATTCAGCACAATAAAAACTTTAAACCCACCCCTCAAAAAAATTCCTCTCTAGCAAACCAGAGCATTTTGCTTAGAAAGACTAACATTCAACTGTATTTGACAATGTAGAGAACTATACATATATTACATATATATTAATTATAGTTGACAATGTAGAAAATCAAATAGTCATGTCCATGCCAAATCAGTGTGTTCAACCTGACCTGAAATTTCTCAGTTTATTGTTTTTTAAACTTTAAATTGGTAAATATAACTTAGTTCACACAAAATGTTTCTTACAGGTTTTATTTCTTAGGTTTTTTCTTTTTCTTAATGGAGGGGAAAAAAATTTAAATGTTAAGAATAACTCCTGATTGACCTTAACTTATAATTCTCAAACTAATTGCATGTACATGTATACCTGGCTTCAAGAATAGTCCTCATTCTTAATATTTAATGAATACTTGTAATTCTATCATTTTTGAAACCAGCTTGAGGTCAGGTTCTTGTAACAAAAGAGGAGGTGGGGGGATAAGAAATGTAGAGCAGTGAAATGAGAACTTGTCTGGGAGTTGAGAACACTGGTTCTAGTTCTGGCTCTGATACTGCTTTTGTGTGATTGTGGATAAGTAATTTTCCAATCGAATAAGTTTGTCTACTACATGAAAGATGCTAGTCATTGAAGATACACAGTCAATTGCTCTTGTTTGTTTCTGTTTGGGGTTTTTTTTTTGTTTTTTGTTTTTTGTTTTTGCTTTTTGGAGGAGGGGAGGTAGGGCAATTGGGGTTAAGCGACTTTCCCAAGGTCACACAGCTAGTTTTGTGTTGTGTCTGAGGCTGGATTTGAACTCCTCCCGACTCCAGGGCTGGTGCTCTATTCACTGTTCCACCTACCTGCCCCAGTCAATTGCTCTTGAGGAGTTAATGTTCTCCAGGGGTCATATATACATGTGTTGTGTCTGTATGTATAAGGAAGGCTTCAAAGGTAGGCCTTAGAGGTGGAGAGAGAAGGGAGGTGGGGATGGTAGAAAATGTAATCTAAGCATAAAAGGCACAACCCATGCAAAGGCATAGAGAGAAGAGATGGTATGCTAAGGTTGAGGAACAGAAAGTAGGAGGGTTAGACTAGGCAGTTTGTATACAGTTGTTTGCCTGTAGATTTTATGCCCCTTGAGGCCAGGGACTTATCTCTAGCACAGGGGTGGGGAATGTGCAGCCCTGAGGCTGCATGTGGCCCTCTAGGTCCTCAAGTATGGCCCTGTGAAATTTCAATTCACAGGTTCCCCACCTAGCACCTAGCACAGTGCTTGGAACATAATTGACATTTAAATGTTTACTGACTTCCTAAGATAGGGAACTCTCTGAATCTCTTCCTCTATAAGATGGAGATAGTGTTTATGCCACCTTTTCTCACTGGGTTTTAAAGAAAAAAGTTTTTTGTAAAGCTTAAAGGACTAGATTGATACAGTTGAAAAAAATTTTGAATAATTTTTTATTGAATACTTTGTAGTGATGAACAATCAAACTGGTTGCATCAATGTGACATGGTAGCTACCAGTCTTTGGTTGTGTTAGGAGAGTTATATGGTCTAGGGCTAGGCCCAAGGAGGTGGTGTAATTGTACCCTCCCTAATCAAACGACACTTCTGGTATTAGGTTGAATCCTGGGCATCACCTAGGAGTATAGATTTAAAGGTAGAAGGAAACTCTGGAGTCTATTTTTACAGATGAGAAATCTGAGGCCTAGAGAGGTTGAGTGATTTTTCTAGCGATAACACAGCTGGTAAGGGACAGAGATGAGATTCAAAGACATGTCTGACTATAAATTCAGTGTACTTGTCACTTTTTCCATTTTAGCAGACTATAAGCAACTTGAAGACAGGCACAGGGAAGTAGAAAAATTAGGAGCAACAGGTGGGAGTGATTGGACTTGGACCCCTAGGAGGAAAAGACCATGTCTTTGAAAGCAACGCAGTCCCTGAATCTTCCCACGAGTTTCAAAGGCTGGGATCCCTGGCATCTGGCCCAGCCCAGCCCACCTAGATACTTGACAGTCCTTTCAAGGTGGCTCTTGACCCATCCCAGACCACTTTACTCCTTTCAGTATTGTTCTTGGCCCAGGCTATTCACTACTCATTAATCCCATCCAGATCATCTCATTGTCCTTCTTTTATACATTACTCTCAGTCTCAACTCCCCTCCCCCCATCACCTCAACAGAAATGTAGAAAGGCAGATTGGGACTTGATCCGAAACTTCCTGTCAATTAAACATAGAAAACGACCTGCCAATCCTAGACCATATTGACACATGCAGCATGCTCGGCTGATGCAATGTCCATGTGGACTCCGGCTAAAACTTTCTAGTCTGCTAAACAACTTGTAATGAACTTTTGACTGGTTATTGAGGTGAAACTGAATGTGAATTCAAATTGCTAATGGAATAAAGTACTTTCTCTTTCTTCCATCATAATAGTCAAGGGAAATGAGCTTTACAGGAACTAGCTTATTTGATTCTCACAACTATACTAGGAAGCAGATGTTATTATTACCCCTATTTGCAGAAAGAGTTCAAGTGGCTTACCTAGAGCCACACAGCCGCTAAGTGTCTGAGACCAGACTTGAACTCAGGTCCTCCTGACCCTAAGCTAGCTCTTTATCCATTGCACCACCTGGCAAGATCACAGAGGGCCAGGAGCAGGACAGTGAGCAAACGGTTTCATTCCACTGAGAACAGTGATGAGCATAATACTGAAAGACCTGCTTGATCCAGAATAACAGTGGTTAGAGGACAATCAAGATGGTTTATCTCTCAGCTATGACACGTTTGGAAGAGAACACGGTGGGGTAAATGCTGTATGAGAGCTGTTTTAAGGTTGTACCCACTCTTCCCAGGTGGTATGGGGAGAGTGTGCTACCAGACCAGCAAATGCTTTGTAACATCTGTTCTTGATGTATCTTGTTCTGAGAACAAACCCCCAAACCTGGAAAAGTTTAAGAAAGAAATTCACTTGGTTATTTGGTAGAGGAGAGAGATGGAAAGGATGTGACTCTTTCTCTTCCAGTCTCTGGGAAATTTATGTCATATAAGGTTGAGACCAGAGTAGTTTTACCTAGAGGGCAGTTTTCTAGGTATGGACCACTGAGATGTATATCAGGAAATATAAACTTTCAAATTTGGAAACAAAAGCATTGGGTGGCTCCCCAAAAAAGATCTGGTTGGAATCTAAGTATTCCAACTATTGCCATCCACTTTCCTCAACTATCTCTGAGGACAGCTTCACCTTTAGCTTTTGGGATAGAAAATTTCTAGTCAAAATAAAGCTAGATTTAAACAGTATAATAATTAATAAGTTTTTCAAACCATATAATAAAGCATTTTTCATAATCTTCTCAATATCCCTTTGTAAAATCTCTTGTTTTCAGTTGTGCTCTACCCTTTCTATTCCCATTTGGGATTTTCTTGGCAAAGATAAGGGAGTGGTTTGCCATTTCTTTCTCCAGATCATTTTTACAGATGAAGAAACTGAGGCAAATAAGGTTAAATGACTTACCCAGGGTCACACATCTAGTCAGGGTTGGAGGACATAGCACTATAGGCCATTGCACCACCTAGCTGCCTATTATAAAAGCTAATTGATGTTAATCAATTCAATGATACCGGGACACTGGCAGTTGACACTGGGAGAACACAGAAGAATTGGGGGAATGCCCAATTGCATTAAAAAGGGATACCTCCAGTCCCTTGGAATATTCATGAGGCAGAGATATAGCTAGCATCCCTTTGGGGGACCAGAGTCATCCCAGAGAGTATGAGTAGGGATTAGATTCTCAGGACTTGTAAGAGTGACATAAGGCTACTAAAAAGTAGAAAATGAAATGGGCTATATCAAGAAGTAGTAACTTCAGGGGCAGCCAGGTGGTGTAGTGAGTAGAGTACCATCCCTGAGTCAGGAGGACCTAAGTTCAAATCCAGTCTCAGACACTTAATCCATACTAGCTATGTGACCTTGAGCAAGTCACTTAACCCCAATTGCCCTGTCTTCCTCCCTCCAGAAAGCCCCCCCCCCAAAAAAAAGTAGTGACTTCTACTTCACTCAAAGTCTTCAAGAACTGTGAAGGTCAGAGAGCTATTTGTTGCAGATGATGTAGAAAGGAGCCTTGTTCAGGTATTACTAATATATAGGATATGAGGCTCCTAAGGCTCCATGATTCTAGTTCTCAAAAGCTGGATACAGGCAGCATGTGCTTTGAGGTTATGGCTTAAAATGGCATCAAAAACTCAACCCCAAATTGGAAATTTATCAAAAAGATAAATAATAAATAAGAGAGTATAGATGGAGGAAATAGTTTGGCAACTTCACTGACAGTAGAATTAAATTGACTGTATAGTTCAGCAGTATATTTATAAGGTTTACATTGGTTTATATTCAGAAACAGGGTCTTTGTCAATAGTTGGCCTTGATGAAACTACCCAAGTGCACACTTAAGCTATGAATGCTAAGTTCTCAAAGGCTTCAATGCTTTCTACACATTCTTAAACAAGTTGATTGTTTTGCTTATTTTGTTTCCTTTAAGCCAGTAAATCCACTCTTTTTCTTTACAGATAAATGCCTTCTATCTATAAGCTTTCTAAATCTGCCCTTTTTCAGAAAAAAAAAAACTTGAGATTTCATATAGTCTTTTGCTTTGTTATTATTTTGCTTGGATCTGGACCTATAATTCCATTGATAGAACACCCAATGAGGAAATATCTACCCATATAGATGAGTGCCTGCTTTTCAGGGCAGCTATATAGTTGAGTGCATAGAGCACTGGGCCTGGTGTTAGTCACTTCCTGAATTCAAATCTGGCTTTAGATGCTTACTAACTATGTGACCCTGGACAAGTCACTTGACCCTGTTTGCCTCAAGCTCATCTGTAAAATGACCTGGAGAAGGAGACCAAAAACTACCATACCACCTTCTAGACCATCTTGGTCTAGAAAACCTCAAATGGGGTCTCAAAGAGTCAGACATGACTGAAATGATTCAATACCACCAGTTGCTCTGTAATATAGAGTCTTGGAATATTGAATTAGAATATTGAAAAGCTCTTCAAATTGCCGTAGGTCACACAACCCCTGTGTCTTCAGGTCTAGCCCTGTCCTTGAGGTCAACTCTATCCAGTATGCCATCACTGCCTGGCTAATACGTTTCTGTTTATCCTGTTTCCTTGGTTAGTGAATCCCTCTCTCAGTGGGGGTGAGAAGGCAGATACGTCTCAACTCTGCCATTGGTTCAAGGCCCCCCTCCCCATTATGTTCCTTCTATTTTAGGAATCCTCAAACCGCAGTTTCATTGAATCAGTAACTTTTATAAAAGAATATTTGCTCCAAAGGTATAGAAAGAACAAATGCACAGACATTTCCCTACCCACATCTGAGGTTTATAATCTCCCCTATAACATCTGGTTTCTGAGGAGGGAAGAAAGGGGGGAGGGTGTCTTAGATTCACAGTGTAACTCAGTTCCTAACCCTTCCAGGTTCCAAGTCCAAAACCTCTAGCAGTTTCCTTCCTGGGACCTTGGACTCCTCTCCTGGACTGGTGGCAACATCCAACCTAGAATCCTGGGCTCCATACTTTTCAGGGCGTGGACTCTCTGCCAGGTAATGGTTGCTACTCTCCATATCTACAACTAAAGCAAACAAACAAAACAAGACCTGTACCCTAAGTCCATTTCTTGGGGGCATAGGAGCAAAGAGTAATGGGAAGGTGAAAGAGACAACTAATGCTGCCTAAAGCGCTGCGGTTCTCAACCTGTGGGTTATGTTCGATTTGTAACAATGAAAATACATCCTCCTATCAGATATTTACATTACAATTCATAAAAGTAGTAAAATTACAGTTATGAAGCAGCAACAAAAATAATTTTACATGAGGAAGTGTATTAAAAGGGTCGCGGCATTAGGAAGGTTGAGAACTACTGTAGAGAAGCAAATAAACGAAAACAATCATTTAATCTAAGATGTCCCAAAAGTTTTGGGGCGGTTTTAAACTTTGATGGCTAAACTCTAAAATGAATAAAATATTAAAAATAGCACAGATAAATAAAATGTAGTAAAATGAAATTAAGTAGCTTAGTTAAGCAAAGTTTTATAATACACTAAGTCTTTGGTTATACCCCCTACATAGCTCCAATGCAAATCTTCTTACACACATGAGAAGGTAGATTGCCACTTACTTCATGTGTTGATTTTTGTGGGCTAGCCTGGTAACTTAATGACAATTTATGAGATTGTTTTTCTTTTTAGGAAAGGTGTTCTCAGTTCCAAACAAGCGATCTACAAAGTTAAGTTTTGGAAAATATCTGTTTTTAAGCTGGAGTCTCTGCCTGCATATCAAAGCAGGAGACGGAGGAAGATGTTCACCGGTCAAACTTTTTATTTAAGAACCCTTTGTAAAGAGTTCTTTTAGTTGAAGACTGAATTGTCTCATTAACGTCTAACGAGTGAAAGAAATTTAACTTTGTATTTCCAACAGTTCTTTTATTCTCTCCTATCTCCCCAAGTTTCTAGATTCGTGATTTGAAAATGTGGCTTAAAGATACCCTATAAGTCTTTCTGGTTTCCCAGGCTCTAAATCAATCATCACACCATAGCAACTCAGAAAGAGTTTGTGGGCCATCCCCGGTCTCAGAAGTTAGTATAACAAATTGAAATTGGTGAGTCATTTCTAGCACATCCAGTGTGTTAAATCAATGAGTATGTTTACTTGATCCTTGCCTGCTAATGAGCAGAAACAGATAGGACAGTTCTCATGCATCCAGATGGGATTATTTTGGAAAGTAAACTAATGCACATGCCCACACAAAATTCCTTTGCTATCTCTGGCCAGATTCTTAAAACTTCTCAACAAGACATGCTTTTACCAGCATCCCAAGGTTGAACTGCTTCTTGGTATTGCTACGTATCTTGCACATACATCTTTTCTGAAAGCAGATTTTTTCCAAAGGTGCTGCAAAATGAAACTGATGCTCAGTTTTTTAAATGGTTGTATGCACTTTATAAATATTTTTAGGAATCAAGTGGAATATTCTTATTTTATATAGTTGCAAATTTAAAATGGGGATGGGAAATAGACTTATAATTTTATTTATACAGGGTGCTCCCAGTGAGGAAATTCTGTCTACCAGCACAGTCAGCACCTCTTTTGCAACTTATACAAAGTTTCCTAGAGCACTAAGAGGTCAAGTGATTTTCCCAGGATTATAAAACCAACATGTGTCAGAGTGTCCCTGAATTCAAGCCTTCGTCTCTATCCAGTAAGGCGGTCAATAAACATGTATTAAGGACTTTGTTGTTCAGTCATTTTTCAGCTGTGTCTGACCCTTTGTGACTCCATTTGTAGTTTTCTTTGCAAAGATTCTGGAGTATTCTCTAGTTTGTTTTATAGAAGAGGAAATAAAGGCACACAGGGTTAAGTGACTTGCCCAGGGTCACACAGCTAATAAGTGTCTGAGGCCAAATTTGAATTCAAGATGAGTCTTTCTGACTCGGCCTGGGATCTCTAACCACTGTGCCACCTAGCAGTCCATCTTAAGCACATGCTTTGAGCTAAACACCATGCAACTACTGGAAATTATCATATTTATCAGGTCTGGGCCTGGATTGCTGCAATTTCTCACATTTATAAATACTTCACTCAGCATAGGAAAACACTGGGCCTGATTTTAATCTTCCTCCCAGGCTGGGAGTAGACCAACATAAAACACTTCCTGGAATAATTGAGCATGAATTTCACATAGGGCTACTGAGAAGGCCTTGGGTTACCTAAAGGCTAGAGGGTCCAAAACAGGACAGGACAAGGAGCAGATTCAGCACATGAATGTGTAACTCTATGATAGAGTTAATCTGTGATCGTATTCATGCAAACATGTAGAAGAAAGATCATGACATAAAGGAAAGAAAAGGATCATGCTCCAGGAGTAGAGATAACCAGGCCTGGGGGATGGGGGGGGCATTTTATCTAGAATCAGAGGAATTCCAGGATTTCTGTCATTTAGTAAGGTCACAAAGGCCAAGTCCAGCACCTTGATTTTACAGAAGAGGAAACTGAGAAGCTGAATCTTGTGTTTGAGATTACCCAGTTTATTACATGGTAGATAGAGCATTCAAACCCAAGTATTCCCTTTCTACATCTGGAGTTCTTTCTACTATACCACACTGTCTTGTGCAAAACACACTGTCCTGTGTGAGGCCTTGGATAAGTCACTTAAACTTTCCTAGCCTTGGTTTCTTCCTTTGTAAAATTAGGAGGTAGGCCTAGATAGTCTACAAAATTCATTCAAGGTCTAAGTTCTGGTTTTACAGTTGGATTTTTTCCCCTTCTAATACAGTTGTGGAGTGTATAGGAGCTACCTCTATGTATTTTAATATTTCACTAGATGTCAACCCCCTATACAGTGATCAGAAACCCCAAGATAACTATCAAGAGATGGCAGCATATGGAGGTCTGAAGTTAAAAGAGAGCATCTGTGGAGAGAAAGAAAAAGAAAAAAAGAGATTTTCTCCCCCTGTTGTTACTGCAATCTATAACGGCATGGAAGATTGAGAAAGAATTAAATTAGTCATTAATTGAAAAATTAATGAGGAATTGAAAAGTTATTGAAAAATAATTGAGAAATTACTAGTGATGACTTTCATGTGACTAGAAGGAAAAGGAATAAGGATTTATATTGTACTTACTATGAGTTATTAGACACCACATTAATCCCCTTTTATAAATACTTTCTTTCTCATTTGATCCTTATAACAACTCCATGAGGTAAATCCTATTATTTTTCCCATTTTACAGTTGAATAAACTGATGCAAACAAAAGTTAAATGACTTGCCCAGGGTCACATAACTAGTGAGATTCTGAGACTGGATTTGAACTCAGCTCCTCTTGATTCCAGGCTTATTGCTATATCCAATGTACCACCAACTAACTCTTAAATGATAACAAATAGTAGATTACTTATATTAGTCACAGAATTAAAGGTGAAGCGGTATAGCAAGTTTGGAAGAAATGTTGGCTGTAGTATTGGAGGATTTGGTTCAAATTCTGCTTCTAAGACAACCTACCTGATATTGGATACTGGATGTCACTGAACTTTCAACGCAACAAACCGTCAAACTTTCAACAGTTTCCTCAGAATAAAATGGTGGGCAGGGACGGGAACTAGACGGCCTCTGAGGTTCTTTCAAAATCTACCTTCTTTCATTTTATACATGCAGCCACTAAGGTACAGAGGTAAAGATATTTGCTCAATGGTCTCACTTGTTAATGGCAGAGCCAGGACAAGAACCAAGACTCTTAACTCTGAGAACAGTGGTTGTTCTTTTTGGTTGGTTTTTTGCATGCAATGGTGCTGCCTTTACAGGTGAGAAAGTTAGTCTCACATCTGCCCTAAGATCAAGACAGCTGAATGAGTTGGTCCTTCTGAAATCTGGATCCCAGGACCTAATATGGCTACTTCAGAAAAAGCTCAAACCGCTTTTAAACATACCAAACTGCACCTCTCATTTCCAGGCTGTATCTTGGATGGCTGGTCCAAAGAGCTATGCTTCCTTCAGGAGGTCCTTCAGTAGGGCAATTTATTAATTGCTTCTGAAATGACTCTGGGGCCCGTTCCTTTGATTGGTTTGGTTAAGGGAATGCTGCCCAGCGTGCCGCTGTCCCTTTGATTCTGTGAAGTTTATTATGGACAGGGTAGCTCAGCCAAGGGAAAAGCAGATGAAAAAGCAGCAGCTATGGACTCGTGTGTTCTGGGATAGATAGCGGATTTTTCAACCCCTGTGGGGGACTAAGCAGATGTGCCCCATGGTTCCCCCTCCTCTTGCCCTAAAGGTTGAACTCTTCTCCCTAGAGAATAGGAATACTGTTGATTGTGAGGGTGTACAGGCTGGGGGTCAAAGCATAAGCTAACTGGCTTTCCCATTGTTGATGTTTTTGCTAAAAAGTTTCCAGGCTTCTTGATGCCTCATGTTGGATAAGAGATCCAAGAAAGCAGCCAGGTCTCTGGATTCAAATCAGCTCTACCAAGTCTGAAGCTCTGCTGGGTTTGCACCAAGAAATACAGGTGGTCTTACTGAGCCACCTCAGACTTCAGTTGAGAGGCTCAGCAAGTACCTGGGTGTGTTTATTGCTCTCCAATGACCATTGCGCTATGTGTATAGCTTTTCAAACAACTAAATGAAGAGTGAATTCAGGTTAAAAATAAAATGAATTTTGCTTCCCAGACTAAATTGCCTTCTTTTTCTTCTATTTTAATGAGAAGGAATTTTTTTTTCTTTTAATGATACCTTTAAGGAAGCATTAAAGGGGGCCCAAAAGGAAAAAGCAACCTGACCAACTGTAACAGGGAATAGGTAAATAGATAATGCATTTTAAGGTAAAGGTAAGAGCAGCTTCATGTAACTTGCTTCTGTATTTTTGGGCTTTCACACAAAAGCCTCCTGGATGTTGGTTTCCACAGAGATCCTGAGAAATACTAGAGGCTCATCAGCCAGGATGAATTCCCTGGTGTACCTCAGTCCTTTGCCAAGACTCAAAGGTCAGCACAGTGGAGTGCCTGTCTCCGTGAACAGCCGCTACGGAGTGTCTGGAACAGAGTGAGAACAAAAATTATCTGAGTTCCATGCCCCCTGACTCTTTCAGGAAGAATCTCCAAAAAATGACTATTGGGAATTTAGAGAGCACATTTGGAGACTGGGAAGAGGCCAGGCTAAACAAAGCCAAATAGTTATTTGGAGGTAATAAGATAAAAGGAAATAGATGACTGAAAAAAGGGTTTTAAGCCAATATTTACACCCATATCGCCATATTTACAACTTAAACACTATGCCCAGAACATGCAGGAAGTACGTTTTTTACAAGTCTCTTAATGAGTGTAAAGTCAATAATACCCTAAACAATGAATTACAGTGAACTATCTTGTGAAGGCCATGCTGGGAGTTATTAAAAATAACCTAAAGAGCAAATTCAATTGGACAATGAAAGTACTAAGGAGAGGAATAAAATCCAATTAGCCATTTCTAATATGATAGAAGGCAATATATATATATTTTTTCATTTGTCTATTACTCAAGGGGAACCGCTACATGATCCTCAAATTCTTCCTGTCTTCATGACATTAGCAGGGTCTAGTAGGAAAGTAAGTGATTTTATCATATTTGGCTCTAGGGCTACTAAGCATATAGATGAAGTTAATCATCTAACTATATACAGGCAGTGCTTGTGTAGGTCAACAAAAATCACAACTAAGTAATTTAATGGGTGAAAGTGTCAGTCATACTGATGCATAAAGGCAAAAAACTAACCAATTGTTTGAGCACATTTTTCACATGTCCCTCAGTTGTTTTTCCATCATGGACACAGAGTCCTTGGCTCATATTGGATTGACTGAAAGGCCCACCAAAACAATCAATGAGGCAGCAAGCCTCTGAAATGGAAAACACAAAAACAGAGGGAAAAAAAAAACAACTCCTAAAATCTTTTGATCTTCATGAGCTAGTCTGGCACAGTTTGGGAAACTTTTCTTTATTTATTGGATGCCCCATTGTTCAGTGGTCTCTGGTTGCATTTACAAGTGTAATAGACAAATGGCGGTTCCTGCCATTCTGCTTTCATGGTGAAGAGGCTACATAAAACAACCTCATTCATATACATACCTCCGCAGCCTTGCAGGCCAGTGCCAAACTATCAGCATGACAACAGGGCCCAACATTTGGGGATCATTCAGTCTTGGAAATTCTGTCTTTGTGAAAACACTTTTCTGATTGAAGAAAGACAGCATACTAATTAAGACTACTTTCATACGGATCAATAGAAAGTGATTACATCTCATTATTAAAAGTCACATGGAATTCCTACCTGTAAGCATTCCAAAAGTCACTTTATGTGCACCGAAGAAGGTAAGGAGAAAAGCCTTATGCCAACTTTTGTAGGCGCCTATGCCAAAGAGACAAACTATTCTGACTGCATGAATCCTACAGTGAAAATCCCACTTTGCTCTCTCTGAGTTTCCTGTAGGTTGGAGAACTTCATGGATAGGTAAATTTTAAGTTGATATATACAAAACTATGATGTAGAGGTTTTGACTACAGGGGCCTATCAGATGGGGAAAGCCCTAATGGGTTTTTTGTACCTATTTGTAGGTACCTTTGTACCTATTCAGTTGATATGAGGCCTAGGGGGACTCATCAGAAGGTTTTAGATAAAGTGGAATTCAATTCAGCTCCCTTCCCCTGAGTGATCCTTCAGGGAAAGGAGAGTGAGAATAAAACTTGAAGGAGCTGAGTCATATGGTAGGCGAGTGTTCAGTGAGAGTTTGCTCCTAAAGGGCGTTTGACTACAGGATATGGAGAGCATTTGTTCTCATCAACAACAAGTAATTATTAATCGATCGTTGGCCATAGCAAGAGCCACTGTGCTAAACATATTGATACAAAGAAAGACAAAAACAATCCCTTCCCATCAGGAGTTAACAGTCTAAGTGGGGAGACCACATGCAAACAACTACACACATACAAGAGATAGATAGTATATGATAAATAAAAATTATTCTCAGAGGGGAAGCACTGGCGACTGGGGTGGGAGATGGACATGAAAGTTCTCTTGCAATCACCAACTAGTTACTTAGTAGGAAAAAAGGAGGAGAGGAGCAGGAGTCCATACTTTTCCCTCTTACAACACTAACCACTCTGTTAGGGGGCTAGTTATCTCTGCCATCTCCTTATCCTCTATTAGTAACAACGTTGGGACGTGAGGAGTACTCCAGCAAGAACAGTAAATCTGGAAGATGGGTATTAGTGGGTCATGTGGTTGTATCAAAGAATTGACTTCCTATTGTTAACCAGGTAGTGCATCTTCGATTCAAAACTGGACTATCTCCTAAAAAGGGACAGCACCTTAGGAATGTCAAAAAGAAGTTGGGATATAGATAATATAATTTTGCTCCCAAACCTCGGGGGACATTGAGGGTGTCTCTCAAGATATTAACAGGCATAGCTTGCCATTCTAGCAAAAAGAAAGGTAAATTTACATATGAACTGACTAGACTGGAGGAATGTAAGTATATCCTTTGCCCAAAACAACTTCTGCCTTAGGTGGAAACTTTTGCTTTTCCCTTCATTTTATATTGGGTAGCAAGAAAAGGGGGAGGGAGGAGGGGAGAATGCTGGGGGAAAGGAGAGAGAAGGAAACCACTCAGCTGACTTAAAAGACAAAGCCATGAAAAGTCAGAAGGATGTAGAACTGCTATGCAGGCACCAGAACCCATGTCCAGCCAATCGGGAGGAAGAGATTGTTCAACTGGCTTGCTGCCTGTGGAGAGGGAATCAGGGAAGATAGAGCCTGATGATGCAATTTGTCTCTTCTGGTTCTTTTGAGATTATGAGACAAAGCAACACCTTGCACAAGGCTTTGCCTGTGTAACGGTAGTGAGAAGTAGAGTGCTGAATAAAAGAATGGGGGAAGTTGAGATTTCATACCAGGATCAGGGTCAATCCTACTATCATACCTCTTTTCAGTTTTGTTTCAGTGGATTTACTTAATTTCTCTAACTTTCTGTCTCCTTCTCTGTCCCTGTGCATGTGTTTCTCTCCCTCCATACATACATACACACACATACATACATACATGCATAGATATAGATGAATTTGGTATAGATATAGCTGAGAAGGGAAAGAGAAAGGAGAATTGAATGAAAAAGGAACAATGTTGTTTGGTTGATTAGTCATGTTCAACTCTTCACAATCCCATTTGGGGTTTTCTTGGCAAAGATACTGGAGTGGTTTGCCATTTTCTTCTCCAGCTTATGTTACAGATGAGAAAACTTAGGCAAACAAGGTTAAGTGACTCTCCCAGGATCACAAAGCTAGTTAAGTGTCTGAGATTGGATTTGAACTCAAGTCTTCCTCACTGCAGGGCTGGCACTCTATCCATTGTGCCACTTAGCAGTGAAGCTAGTTAAGAATTTTTTGGAAACTAATTTATATCTAAATCTAGGTAAAGATCCAAGAAAGACAGTCATGCATGATTAGCAGGTACTGAGCTACAGGTGGGGATGTGAAGTCTTGTTGACACTTGTGTGGTGGGAATGAGATGATGGAGCTTGAATTTTGAGCACCTCCTGGTGGCTTGCATAGCATGCAAGTATGGCACTCTAAGCAGCTAAACCGCTACCTCTGTATATACAAAGTCATGGGCTTTAACGAGGAAAGCCTACAAGGATGAGCATACAGGTTTTCTCTGCCTCTTTACATCTTAGATCTTAGGACCCATTATATCTTATTTCATTGAGTGACATAACATAAGGAAACACTTTTCATTTGGCCTCTGATCTCTTCATTTGCTCTCAGGCTTAGTGAGAAGAAGAAACTGAATTTCTCTTCTCCAGTGGTCAGAGAAGAACCCAGATGGAATTCTCTTCTTTCTAGTTCTGCTTTGGAGATGGAAGACTCATGTGTCCTTGTGTCAAGGTAGACCTATCAGAGGAGAGGAGAAGTAATCCAACCATAGCCTATTTGTAGAAATGCTTCCGTGTCCTGTATCATTAAGGTTGCAGTTAAAAACTCTATTGTCAATTTACCCTACTTGATTTTTTAATGAATTTGCATATTTGTACCAAACTAGAAAGAAATTTCTTCCTAAATTCATATGCTTGTAAGTCTTTATTAACTATGCCTGACTGTTTCATGCAAAATTATTTCCTCTTATTTGATGGAATTAGATATTCTATCATTCATATGCATTAAGAGTTTCTTGTTGGGAAAGGGGAATCAGTTATCTACCAGCAACCCCAAATCCATTATGAAGAACAAGGTCTTTAACAACTGGATTTTCACCTTGTGAGGCCTGCATCTTTCTTTTGAGATTTCAAGTCTTTCTCTTAAGTCAGAAGACAAGAGTTCAAATCCTACTTCTGAAGAGTTGTGGGCCCTTGAGCACATTCCCTAATCTCAGTGTGAGATAGAAGATTTATGTATCCTTGTGTCAAGGAGGGCCGGCTGAGAAGAGAAGTCATCCGATTCCTTACAACAGACAAGTTCTTAGAACCCTGATACTGAGACGGAAACTTGGTCTGGTGAAGCAACTTTCTGACTGATGCTCTCCGTGTCATATTTGTAAAGAACAAGTCAAATCATTTAATGATAACTCAAAACCTACAATAATAGCAATAACAATAACACCTAACAATTATAGGTTGTTTTAAGGTTTGCAAAGCGTTTTAGAAATATTTTGTTTGATATTCGCGACAGCTCGGGGAGTTGGGTGATATCCTGTTCATTTTATAGATGAGGAACCTGAAGCAGGCAGAGGCTAAGTGACTTGCCCAGGGATACATAGCTAGCAAATATCTGAGGCTGGATTTTAAATAAGTACTAAGCCGGGCCACCTAGGAGCCTTTGATGGACAGTATATATTTCAGGGAGGAACAATTCTCAAAAGTAGGGGCAATAGAGGTGGGAAATAATACAATATTCTCAAAAACAACAACAACCAACGATTTATTATCTCTCCCTCTTGAACAACTTTCTTCTGAACTGAAAACTTTTTTAAAAGAAAAAATAAAATTCTCACAATAAGTACATTATATGATACCCAGCAAAACAAATTCCTACGTTGGCCATGTTCAGAGTCAGTCTCAGGTTGGATTTTGAGTCCATCGTGTCTGGCTGCAAGTGGGCAGCCCAAGTTTTGAACCGTGTCTCGGGAACATCTCTTATATCTACTGTTACGGACAGGGCAACTCAGCCAAGGGGAAGACAGTTTACCTAGGCTCAAGCTTAGGGTCCAGTAGAGACAATGACAAAACACACAACTAAATGCAGTATGAAGCAAAAGAAAGCAAACGTCACGAGCGTTCAGTTCAGCTAAAGAGTTTTTTTACCCGCCGTGTTCGTGAAAGACACTATTAGGCAGAAATACAGAAAAACTTCTGTGGAATACAAAGATGATGGAATGGAACGGGGTAGGGATCTGAGGTCTCAAGGCCACGTGTAGCCTTGTAGGTCCTTGGGTATGGCTTTTTGACTGAGACCAAGTTTTACAGAACAAATCCTTCTATGAAGGGGATTTGTTCTGTGAAGTTTGGATGTCGTCAAAGGACCACACTTGAGGACCACATGTGGCCTTGAGGTCCTGGGTTCCCCACCCTTGGAACTGGAGAAAACAGTACAGCCTCACTCCCTCTACAACTACTCCAAAAAAGATTTATGACTATTGCCAGACCAATTAGTGATCGGGAAGTCTAAAAAGAAATCCCAGTGTACCACTTTTCCAGCTCAGTTTCCAGATTTAGCCAATAGGCAAGAGACCAGAGAAAGAACTATGCATCAGAGATAGACCAGCAATAAAGTCACTCTGCTGATGGAGACAGATCCTGAATCTGTGGCTCGTGCAAGGACAAACACAGTAATGCATTCACTGTAACAAAAGAGCTGATTCTTGGGCTTGGACCCTGGGCTCAGATTGGCTAAGCCTGTGTTGCAGGATTGTAGACTCAAAACCTTACCCAAGTAACAGATTCCTTGACAATGAGAATGGATCAAACAGAAATTAATGTCTCCAGGAAAAAACAAGAAACATTTGAACAAAACCATTCTTCTGCAAGGTGAGCTCCTGACTCTTGGGAACTTCTCTCCCATGCCATAAAAAGTCCTTCATTTTGGAAGCTAACTATGCCACACATTTGAAGTACCCACAATCCAGAGTCTTTCCCTCTGATTGGCTGATTCCTTTTAGACTCTCCATTTTAGTTGTTTTTTTTTTTTGTAAGAGGGGAAGGCAAGACAATTGGGGTTAAGTGTAGAACCTCCATTTAAAAAAAAAAGATGCCCAAGCCAACCGTATTCTCATTTTTTCCAGGCCTCATGCATTCCTGACTCTCCAGACTTTCTCTACTATGTTCTTTCTCTTTCATCTCTTCTTCACCTCCCTCCCCTTTTCAGTTTTCCATTTATGTATTTTTTTTCTCTTTTGAATGTAAATTCCTTGAGGAACAGGACTAGCTTTCTTTCTGCTTTCTGTATTTATGTTCGCAGATCTTAGCCCAGAGCCTGGCACATAGTAAACACTTAATAAATGCTTCTTGACTTGAACAGAATTGGAAATTTTTTTTAAGGAGACTGTGTGAGTTATTGCTTATCAAAAAACCAATTCAACTGGAAAACAGATCAAGGACAGATAATTTAAGAATCAATCTACCTAAAGGCCATGACCCCCCCCAAATATATATTATATCTTAAGGAATCATGAAAGAAAATTGTCCATAATTCTGAGAACCAAAAGGCAATGTGAAAGTATTCTGACTGGTTATCTCCTAAAATAATCCCCCAAATGAAAACTCCCAGAACCTCATGGCCCAGATCCAGAGCTTCAGGCTAGGAGACCCAATAGATAGAACATTAGACCTGTAGCCTAGAAGACTTGAATTGAAAAACAGCTTCAGACCCTTATGAGATGTGTGATTCTTTGCAAATTAGTTAATGCCTGCTTGCCCCAGTTTCCTCAACTGTACAATAGGATAATAACAGCGCCTACCTTTCATGGTGGTCGTTCTAAGGATTAAATTGGATAACATTTGTAAAGAACTTTGCAAACTTTCAAGTGCTATAGAAATGTTAATGAGCATGAAGAAAATTCTAGCAAAAAAGTAAAGTTTGTGTTGGTTTGAAGGAAGGACAAGTCATATCCTATTAGGAGAGAGTAGTTTAGAGAAGGAGGTGGTGGTTCATAGATAAGGTGACCTTTGAGTGGAGCCTCAAAGGATTCATGGAATTGGAGCAATAGTATTATCAAGAGCACTGAGGTGGGAAAGAAAGGGCAAGACTTGGTTGGGGAACAGGTGAACCATTTTAGAGGAAGAGTAAGGTACATGATGGGGAATAATGGGATATAAATCTGGAGAGACAAGTTGGGGCAGCAATATGAAGGACCTTGAATGCAACGCTAATACGTATGGACTTTATTTTGTAGTTAGCAGAGAACAGTTGAAAGCTCTTAACTAATATATTTAAATCCGTATTTCAAGAGAATGATTTATCTAGTAGAAATGTGTAGGATGGAATGGAAGGAGGTGGAGATTTGAAGCAAGGAAAATATTTAAAAGGAAATTGTAGGATCATAGATTTGATCTAGAAGGAACCTTAGAGATCATCTAATTCAGAGACCTCATTTTGTCTATGAGGAAACTGAGACCCAAAAAAGATTCAGTGCCTTGGTCAAGGTCAAATAGGACATAGATATGCATCATATCAAATTCTAAACCCAGGCCCTGACTCCTGCCCCAATAATCTTATCAATAGTGTGAACAAAACACAATGAAAGCCTGAACTAGTATAGTATCTGGGGAATAGAAAGGAGGGCATAGATGAATTAATTCATTTGTATATTAGCACCCATTTTGTGCTGAGTATAGTGCTGGGTGCTGTCTTAGACATAAGATGGTCTGTGTACTTATCGAACTTATAATCTCCTTGGGAAATGAAGCATGATTACAGGTAACTAGGAAACACAATATGTGATAAGACTGGAAAAGTAGGCTGGCTGTAGAGGGTAGATGCAAAAGACATCAGGAAGGTAGAGAAAAGATAAGACTTCAACCATTAGCGTTTTTAGAAAAAGCACCCTATTCGTTGTGAATAGCAATAGCAGGGCATTGAGTGGAAAAGAAAAGAAGAAAAAAAATGACACTGTCAAGATCAGGCTTCATAGATCACTCCTAGCTCTGCAAATTATATTCAGCATTGCATTATCTTAATTCCACAAAGTGCAGTTCATGTTCAATATGGGAAATCCAACTGATGAAAGGACAATAAAACAAACCCATTACTTCATCCCAAACAGAACAGCAAATGGGAACCCAATAAAAATAAGTTACGAAAAATCTTTTATGCAAGAAAACACATTTATATTTAATATTAATCCCCATTTTGTTTCAGTGCCTGATGAGGGATTTTGAGTATTGCCTTCTGAATCCACTGCCTGTCCACAGATTTTAGCCTCACGTTGTCTGCATAACAATTTCCTTTCAATAAAAAATCAAAATATTATTAAATATTCATGTAATATTAAAGAGTACATTTCTGAATTTTTAGTTTTATGCAGAAAATGAACCTCCCTCCCACTATAACATTAATATCACTGAATAAGATGAGTAGATTTTTAAAAGATTCTTCATTTGATCTACAGATCTTTAAATATTTTTGATCACAAAACTGTGCCAATAAAATTTTTTGAGCATACACATCCAAAACATATGCACATTTATGTATTATATATAAGCAATGTACATAAGCATGATATATAAGTAATTGACATAAAAGTGATAATAATTATGTACATTATAAAACCTCTGCAATAAGAGAAATTTTAAAAGAATGAGATAAAGATAAAATAATATTTAACCCAATAAGGAGACATGGGAGTTTTCTGAATAGGGTTTTGGAAGGGTTTACGTGATCAGATCTGTGCTTCTGGAAAATCAGTTTAGCAGTTATGTGGAGGATAGATTGGAATGTGAGGAGACTTGAGACAAAGAGAACCAATTATGAGGCTATCACAATAATCCAGGTCAGAAATGTTGAGGGTCTGAATCAGGATAGGGGCTGAGTGAATGGACAAGAGGGAATGAATGTGAGAGATGTGGAGGAAGAACTGGCCGATTTGGCAAATGCTTGGATATGCGGGGTGTGGAAAGGTGAAGAATAGTCCATTATACTGAAGCTGTGAGAACCTGGGTGCCTGGAAGGATGGTGGTGCCCTTTAGAGTAATAAATAAGTTTGGTGGATGGGTTGGTTTTGAAGGGGAAAATTACAATCATATCTCTTTCATCACAATTCATCATAAGTGGTCTATCACATATATGACTTATTCTGTCTCACCCAAAATCTAATGGTGGGAGATGGAACTCTTTCTCATGGGTTGCTACTCCTAAGTACAGAGCCCAGTCTTCGAGGGGCACCTGCCATATTTATGAAAGTGATCCCAGAAACAGGGAGTGGTGGCAGAATTGTGCCAATGGTATGTGTGTATCTAGTGAGAATAAGGGGAAGAGTTAAAGAGGTAGAATTCTGGAGAACAATTTGGAACTATGCCCAAAGGACTAAAAAAACTGGGCATACCCCTTGACCAAACAATAGTACTACTAGGTCCAAATCCAAAGAGAACAAAGGAAAAGGAAAAGGATTTATACGTAGGGAGCCAAGATGGCAGCGTAGAAGCAGCAAGGTCCCGCAGCTCCCACACACCCACCCAAAATACCAATAAAATATGACCCCAGACAAATTCTAGTACTCTCAAACTCACAAAGATACAGAAAACACATCTCTCACGGAAGGCAGCTAGGCAGCAGGGGCTCATCGTGGCAGGACGGGAGCCAAGGCCAGCCCAGCCTGAAATGGAAACTCGGCCAGGCCCCAGGTTGGCTAGAGGAGCTGGCAGAGCACAGTCAGTCTACAAGAGGGAAGATTCACTGCCTCAAACAACTCCATATCTACCAAGGCGTGAAAAATAGGGATTAGAGAAAGGCAGCTCTGCAGGAGGGGCTTATTGAGCAAGCTGAAGAGCCGAGACCAGCCCGGCCCTAAAACCAAAGCCACTTGGCCAGGCAGGAGGAGCCGAGCCTCCTAAGCCTCAGTGTGAATCTACTTCAGAGAAGATCTACAGCACCTGATGGGATCTTCACATCCAACAAACCAGGATTAGAGGTCAGTAAAAAGTGGAACTTTGAAACTTAATTTGGGGGAAGGAAAAGCAGTTTGGCCAATCTGCCCCCAGGGCAAGGAAGCAGTGGGGGAAGGGGAGGGCCTGCTGCAACCAGCAGCTGTCTCCCCTGGGCTGCTTCAGAGTTCCTAGCCTGCAGACCCCGCAGAGGGGCTGAGACCATTGATCCGGGCCAAGGGCTCTTGCATTGAACAGCCTGGATCTGGATCATGGTCTTGGGTGGTGGTCCTGGGATGCACTCTCAGCAAGTGAAAGCTGGGGGGGCCTGCAACACCCCCCTAATAGCTCTGGCATCTGGGAAAAGCCCAGTGATTTGGAACAGAGCTTTCTCCCCTGGAAGCAGAGTTCCACAAAGCTTAAAAAAAAACCCAACCAATTAATTAGTAATTCACACTTCAGTAAAGGGACAGGGACAGGGTAGAGAAAAGAACAAGGAGGGGAGGAATAGGAAGGATGGACATATGATCACTGTCACAATATGTCCACTATGAAGATGTCCTGTATAATCACACATCCACAGCCTGTATTGAATTGATTGTCCTTCCAGTGGGGGTGGGTGACAAGGGAGGAATAGAAAGAATCTAGAAGTTAAAGCTCTGCAATACTGACAACTAGGAATTAAGATATACAGGGGCTAGAGTAGGGAGACCCCCCCTGCCCTACCAGAAAGTAAGAGAGCAGATAGGGGGAGGGACTTTACAGTGAGATTGCTGTTTTAGGCTTAGGGTAGGGGAAAGGTGGGGAGAAAATTTGTAATTCAAAAATCTCATGAAAATGAATGATATAAACAAGAAACAAAATTTATTAAAAAGAAAAAAACTAAATAAAAAATAAAAATAGTTATAAAAGCAAAAAAAATTAAAAAAGGATTTATAAGTAAAAAAAATTTATTTCACCTGTTATTGAGGTGGCAAAGCATTGAAAATTGAGGGGATGCCTGTTAGTTGGGGAATGGTTGAACAATGTGTGGTATATGAATGTGATGGAATACTATCGTGCAATAAAAAAAAAATGAAGGGGATGATTTCAGAAAAACCTGGGAAGATTTATGTAAGCTAATGCAAAGGAAAGTGAGCAGAACCAGGAGAAGACGGTACATAGTAACAGCAATATTGTAACAATGATGAACTGTGAAAGACTTAGCTACTCAGATCAGTGTTTCAAGACAGTTCTGAAGGACTCATGGTGAAAAACGCTATCTATTTTCAAAGAGAGAACTGATGAACTCTGCATATTGAAGCATAATTTTTAAACTTTCTTCTTTTTCTTTTTTTTGTAATGTGGCTAATATAGAAATATGTTTCACATGACTTTGCATGTATAATTTATATCATATTGCTTGTCTTCTCATAAGATCAGAATAGGCTCAAGGGAGGGAGAGAATCTGAAACTCAATTTAAAAAAAAATTAATGTTAAAAATAAAGAAAAAAGGGGGTGGCTAGGTGCCACAATAAATAGAGCACCGGCTACAATAAATAGAGGACCTGAGTTCAAATGTGGCCTCAGACACTTAATGCTTACTAGCCATGTGACCTTGGGCAAGTCACTTATCCCCAATTGCCCCTCCAAAAAAAATGCAAAAAAAAAAAGAAAAAAGAAAAATTGAGTATGTGTAGTTGTATTGGACACAAATCATAAGTAACTATAACAACAAGGGTGAAATGTGACCTTTCTTCTCATCATCTGTTTGATTACATACTCCTCACCACTAGGCCATGGTTCTTCTGGGATAATGTCACAGCTCCCCAGAAAGCCTTGGTCCCCTATTTTGGACACTATTGCTGTGAACAAATTGAAAAACATAAATACTATACTCAGAAGAAATTAGGCTATTGTGGCCTTTTCTCCTTTTGATAGTAATAATAAGGCACTTTGAAAACATTTTCTTATTTGATTCTTACAACAAACTTATGAGTCAGGTACAATTTTGCCCCATTTTACAGATGAGAAAACTTGTTCATAAAGGTTAAATGATTTACTCAGAATCCAAAAGCTAGTAAATATCTAGGTCAGGATTCAAACAAACATTTACCTTACTCTAGAGATCAGCATTCTATGTACTCTGACTCTTAGTGTAGAAAAGAATTGTCTAGAAATAGAACTACTGCAGCTTTTCAACTAGCCAATGTCCTGAACAATGACTTTCCCTAAGATTAAGAGGAAAAGTATCATGATGAAATATGGCACCCCTTTCACCTCAATAATATCTCAGGCTAAAAAAGGCATGGAAAAGATAGAATTCCAAGGGAAAAATAAAAGATGAATATCATAATAGGTGTTGTTCCTTCCTTCCTGTCTTATAAAATGATTGCTTCTAGGAACATGTTGCCTTAGTTGCATTAGTATGCCTTGGTATGGGAATATAGACAATCTAGGAAGATCTGAGTTCAAACCTGATGCTTATATAAGGTGTGTGATCCTTGGGTAAGTCCTTCAATCTCTGTCTGCTTCAGTTGCCTATTCTTAAAAAAATGGATATAATAATACCACCTATCTCCCATGGCTGTTATGGGATAAAATGAGATAATATGTATAATGCACTTTGAAAACCTTAGGGTACTATAGAAATACTATGTGTTATTATAATTATTGTTAATAATAATAATTATTATATCTGATTGAATAATATCATTTCTCAGTTCACAGAACTGGTTTTACTACCAATAAAATCTGGCTTTGCATAGACTGGTACTTTGCATTTTTACTAGTTGCAGGGATTCTAGGTCATGATATCAACATGAAAGACTATACATTTTCTCTAGTCTTCACTAACAGTCAAAAACTCTCCCAAAAGAGGAATTATACAACAGAGAAGGAAAATGTTAGCTGCCTCTACAAGGGAAGACATCAAGAAAGCTAAGGGGTAATAACCTTATAAATTAATAGCAGAGAAGGTGAATCCCCAAAACATTCACTCAGTACCCCCACAACCAGACTCCACACTCTGGCAGAGCATATAACCTGACCCATCAGCTTGTGCTCTGGCATTTATTCATCAATTTCTATGTCATTGCTGCAGTGTCTGCTGGCATATACTGCCTGGGGTTTCAGTGCTCAATCAGAGACCTAAAAAATAGAGGGAACTGGGACAGTGTACCAGTGGACATCTGTGTGGGGCTACACCAAGCTTAAAGGAGAAGGAACTGGTATCCAACTGGAACCAGTCCTAATCTCCCAAAAACATTTTGGGGCAGGGATTAAGTGTGGTGAATAGTGAATTCCTCAGTATTAGAGGAGAATGAGATAGCTTTGAGGTCCAGCCCCAAAGGACTGTCACTGAAGGGGAAGGGGTCAGAAAGAATCAGGGAATTTAAGGATGAAGGACTAAAAATATCAAATGTTTCAGGAGGACAAAAAACTCAGTCAAAAATTTAAATCACAAGTAGATACATGCACAGGAAAGATGTTTAAAAACAGAAGAGAAGATATCTACTGAGTCATCTAAACCACTACAAATGTCTCTAAGTAACAATCACAAGGCAAAGGAAATTGAACCATCTGATGAAGCAGTGGACGCTATGGAGATTCCAAAGAATGGATGGAGCTGCTGTAAGAAGTTCTCAAACGATGCAAGAGAAAAATAATGTTCTTGAAAAGAAGAAGCTAAAAGGGAACAAATGATAAAAATATGCCCAGCAAAGCAGAAAATTTGGAGAAAAGAAAAAATTTAAATTTAAATTCACAATGGCAAACTCTCTTCAACGAAAGAAAAAAAGAGATCAGCCGACTGGGAATACAATTGTACTGCAGTGAAGGACAATTTGGTTGAAGAGAAGCAAGAGGCAATACTATTAAAAGAATGATCTTTATGCAAGAAAGACACAGTCATCTGAAAGGCAGGAGACAAAGAGAAAACTTAAGCATTAGAGACCTCCTAGAATAACCTGAAAAGCCAAAAAACCTGAACACCATAGGGCAATACACACAGTGATTAAATTTAATAATTCCACGGACAAGCAACAAATTCTCTGGTGGAACTGAGGAGGCTTTTCACCTCCTGCTGACTCAGTCTTTTCTTTTCTTTGAAGTGATACAAATTCCAAGCAAATCAGACACACCTATATTCAAATGTAAACACAGAAGCACACTACAGAGCCAAATACATATGATTTTTGGATTACCTACCACTTTGAATTATTTACCCTATTGCTCACCTCCATTAGTGTGTATAATCAACAGTTGACTTTATAGATGTGCTTACAAAAATTAAGACAACACTTAGCTTCAAAGCCACAGGAGATCTCAGGCTTCATCATCAATATATGTAGTGAGAATCAGAATCACAAAATCTGAGAATGAGAAGGGACTTTAAGACTGTATAGAAGAATTAATACCCATTATACCATTTCGGATAAGTGATCATCTGGCATCTGTTTGAAGACCTCCAGGAAGGGGTACCTCTGGCACACAGGATAGTTTATTCGGCTTTTGGATAATGCTTATTGTTTGGAATCTTTTCTCAGCGTTGAGCCTAAATCTCTTTCATCATAACTTCTACCATTGCTCTTGCCCTCTGAGTCCAAGCAGAAAAAATACATCTTTTTTCCCACAGGAAAGCCCCTACTTGCAACCCTTAGGTCCCCCTTGTTCCTACTATATCTTCTTTTCTCCAGGTCACATATCTGTAGTTCCTTTAACTAATCCTTAATTGCCATCCTTATCACACTCTGTTAGCACCTCCTGTTTAAAGCTCTCCAAGACATCAGTGTCTTCCTTAAAGTGTAGCACCACAATTGAATACCACACTTCAAATGTATTCTGACTAGAACAGAGTACAAAGGGACTATCACCTTCTTTTCTGCCCTATCACACCGTTGACTCATACTGAGCTTGTGGCAGTTCATTAAACCCCCCAAATCTTGAACTACATTAAAACTCCCTCTATGAACACAAATTGCAACCCACTCTGTTCCCCAGGGGATGGTTTAATTAGTTACTCTGGCCAAAATTTCATCTCCTGGTAGCCAATGTTATGGCAAGGTATGTCTCTGAACTTACCCAGGCTCATCCGCAAACAACGGTCTATTGCCCAGCCCATTCCCCAAACCTTTCCAACTCGGTGGGACCTGCTAGAGCCTGTTTTCAGCCAGCATAGCTTTGAGAACCCAAGATTACCTCCTGACATGATGGGTGTGTTAGTAGGACTTAAGTGGAGGAAAATAACCTTTATTCAACATTCTTTGTTTTTCTATATTTCTTATCTCAGATGAGATGTCATAGACGTGACTCCCACGGCCATTATGACCACATTCGGGATGCGTAATTAAGTTAATTCTGTTCTTAGTTAAAGAAGCCCCAATAATGAGACAGTACATTGTACAGGATACCAGTGACAATGCTGTTAACCAAATGGCTGTTGCTCTTCACCACAGTGTTGGTGGGAGTAGATTTGGGCAGAAGGAGAGGGATGCTTTCATGTCCAACTGAAAAGATGGGGGTGTTTGGCACCTGAATCCAGTTCCTGGGCTCAGAAGTTTGCCAGCTCAGGAGGGTTAATATCTCCTCTCCACAATAATAGAATTCTGTTTTAAGTATTTATACTCCCATGTGCTTGTACTTACAATGTAAGCTTTGTCATGCTGTGTCTGGTGGTTGTTTGCATCCCTTTATGACAGGCAGGTAATCGTAGCCAGTATGTAATGTGCCCAGGGGCAGAGCAGTTGCTGGCAAATAGAGCGGGCAAAGCCTTGTTATGTCTTTTCTTTCTTTTCCCCTCATTTTAATGACAGTCTTATGTTTTATTTGTTTCTTCTGATCCAACATATTTATATGCCTTCTTATTTGAGGGCAGTACTATTGTACATAAAAGCCAGTTCCAGGGTGGTAATTACTGACCTTAGTCTCATAGAGCACCTCATGTGGTGAGATGATAAATACATAATCACCCGGTAATATGGAAATGTTCTGACTGAAGGACCAAAGGACTTTGTCATTTTACTCCACCCTTTGTGAGTCAGTAAAATGGATTGAATTATAAACCCCAACCAGCACTTCATGTGATGAGACTCATCATAAAAAGAGGAAAGTGTCACTACATGTTGGCCCTTTATAAAATGCGATTATCTGGCTTAATCCATTGGAATCAACATGTCCTTAATAATAGCAACATTCTTTGTAAATTAAATAGCTATTAATTAAAAGAACCTGTCAGGATATGCTTATGAAGTTAGGCACATGTGATTATGTATATCTCCATGGTGTCTAAAATATATACATATATGAAAAATAATCCATTGGGGAATAATAAAATATTGTAGCGAGGTCTCCACCGCTATGGGCATTCACTGGATGTCAATGTCAGGACCTTTCCCCAAAGTAGGAGTGCCTGGGCTTCTGGGGTGAGAATAGATCCAGTCAGGACATGGTCATGGTGTCCTGAACTGTTTCCAATTGATCAGGTTTAAAGGTGGAGATAACAATTACATCATTCACCCCCTTCCCTACTCTTTTTCTTCTCTCAGTAAATCTCCTTTCCAGCAACAAGAGACTAGAGAATCTCCCTTTCATTTTTGGAGAAAGGAGTCATTATGATGTGGTGGAGGGTGCATTTCCTAGGCTCCAGCTGATACTTCCTGTTCACCTCTGTAACTCTGTTTATAGGATGGCAAGACCCCTCCATCCAATTTAAGGCTACTGAAAATGACGAGGGTTTGATTCAGGGGCTGTTTCTGTGGGTAAATGCAATCTAACATTTATAGATCAATTGCAAATGAGATTTGCAAAGGGCTTTACACGAAATATCTCACAAAATTTCCATGAAAGGACCTACTGAACAAAGAACAGTCGATATTCCCACAGAGAAGAGAGCAGAGGCTGCTGGGTAAGGTGAAATGCTGGCAAAAAGGAGCAACTATATGATGTCAGAGCACCATCCTCATCTATTTTAACTTCTTCATTTTAAAGATAAGAAAGGTTGGCCTCAGGGAATTGAAATGACTTGCCCAAGGTCACAAAGCCGTATCTGTTAAGTAATTATTTTTATCTCCTATAATTTCAATGTTTAAAAGGGATTATTCTGTATCACATCACTTAGAGAAAAGTCTCTAGAAATATGTAAAAATACATTAAGTACTCTTTTTGTATATATCTTTAATAATAGGAAGCTTAGAGCTGAAACACATTGTAATGCAAAACAACTCCGGGCTGTGCTGAAAACAGATTAAAAACAATAGGATAAATCTTCTAACCTGTCTTAAAGATAAACCACTGGCAATAGTCATCTTAAATTGAGGGTTTATCACTACATCTGCTTATACCCTGGGTGATGACAGTGTATGAAGCAGACAGGATACATAAATGGGAAAGCCAGGGAAATAATCAGTTAGGCTTATAATCAGCAGATCTCATTTTAATGGAATTCTGTAAACATATGGTAAAAAATTTCAGACATTGTTTAATTTTTTTTTTTTTAGCACACTCCTTTGGCCACGTTATTTAATGGGAGAATAATACTCATCATTTAAATTGGTACTTCTCTGTTCAGTGTGGAGCTCTTAATGACTGCTCCCAGACAGAGGGATGTGTAGACCAGCCTGAGATGACAGTGGTTTGAGACAGGGTCTATTTTACAGGGTTATGATAGGTAACAGTTATATAGGATTTTAAAGGTTGCAAAGGACTTTACATGCACCAGCTCATTTGAACCTTACAATATCCTTGTAAGTCAGGTTTTTATTCATTCATATATATAGAGAGAGATATATAGACATTGAAAGAGAGAGAGAGAAAGAGTGATCTATGTTATCTATGTATATATAATGTAACATAGGTATGTATGTTACATTATATGTGTGTATGTATACATGTATCTATCTATCTATTCAGTCTTGTATGTATGTATGTATGTATGTATGTATGTATGTATGTATTGAGACTGGAGTTTTCTATTTCAACCAGGCAATGGCCACTCACAGGTTTGATCCTATTGCCTTTTGGCAAAGGAATGTTGTCCTAGTCTTTTTCTGATTTGAACTGGTTTACCCCTATTCAGGCAGTTTGGTGGCCTCATCATTTTGGTACCAGAGAATACTAGTGGTACCTAGATTTTTTACCTAGAATTTTTTAGAGTCTAGGTACCATGCTGGCACCAGACTTAGTATCAATATTCCACTGATTTAATACACTGAAGCTCAGAACTCCCAAGCTCAAGTGATCCATTCCTTGTACAATGTTTAACTGTCTTTTAGATTCATCTTACTTGCTCCTATATGACATTCTAAGGTCAGACTCTAGTTCCCCATGAGGGGAGGAGTGAGCTTGCCCCATTGCACACTTCCACTTCGGGTCAATGCCTCAGGAACACTGTAGTGGCAGCAGCTCCCGCTGGTGCTTCTAGGAGTACCTCTGAGCAGTGCTGGCCATTTCATTATGGCATCTAGACAAATACTGTGCACCAGAGATCCTGTAAAGAGGCCCTCCATTTTCCGGGCCATAGGCATGAGATGCAGACATCTCTGTATAATAACAGCTAATGGTGATAAAACACGTTCTGTCGCTTATTTTGTTTGTTCCTTGCAATAGTCCTGTGAGATGGACACAACTGTTGTTATCCTCATTTTCACAGATGAATATAACAAAGCTCAGAGAGGTTAAAAGATTTGCCCCTGGTTACACAGCTAGTAAGTGTTAAAAGCCAGAACTGAATACACATCTTCATGATTCCAAAGTCAATGGTCTTTCTATTGGATTTCATTATTGCAACTGATCTCTCTGACCTCAGAGGGTACATACACCACATCTCAATGCCAAAGCCTTGCTTTAATGTAAGAGATCAAATGTTTTATTATGTGGGAAGGGAACAGTTCAAGCCTCAGTGAATCGCTCCCCCAAACACACACACACACACACACGCACATGCACACATACATACACACACAGTAACAACAATAACCACTAATCCCAGACCAAATAGAAAAGTGACTAGGACATTGATAAAGTATTATACAGAAGAAACATTTTTAACATGTGAAGGAAAGGGGTCAGGCAGCGGGCTTTTACTTTCTATAGAGACTGCAATCCACTTGTAAATAGAAAACATCAATAGTTGACATTGCTTATAGCACAGAGAGGGAAAATTCTGAAAAGGAAGTATCTATTCTCTCATTACCCAGATGTAAATTATATGTGCTCTTGAAGTATGCCCTTTATTTAATTTTAATGCAGATTAAATTTTAATATGGATTACTCTACATGAATCACCCTCTTTGTTTTCCATTCCATTAGCACACTAAAATTGAGAGAGGGATTCTTTTCTTTTCTGGCAATTCTAAGTATTTTATTATATGATATATTTGCTTATGCTATAAATCACTAATCGCTCCTGTCCAATTTTAGTCTCAACTAATAAGGACTCCCTTATTGCCTCCTTCATATATAAGTATAAATAGATATTATATACATATACATACACACATATGTGTATATCTATATCTATCTATCGATCAATCACTTATCTATCATCTATCAATCTATCAATCAATCTATCTATCTATCTATCTATCTATCTATCTATCTATCTATCTATGTACTGCTCCAGGCAGAACTAAGGAACCAAGTCTTACTGCATTATTTTGGCTTGTCTCTCATTGAAATGCTCTACAAAAAGATGGGGGGCATGGAAACATTCCATATACTGTCTGATTCAAGTTATATGTTGGCTACTTTTGCTAAATTGATATTTTTCTCTTTCTTTTTTAAAAATTATTTTGGTCTAAAAACTGAAAAAGAACAAACAGATCAAAACCTTCAACCTGTTTCTTGGGGCCACAGGGTCTAAGAAGAAAGGTGATCCTCCCTCCAACCTAGATTAGTAGACAGTACCTGTGCTGTTGGTGGCTGAGATACTCACCCCCTGGATGCTACCAGAAAGAGAGAGCAACTGTGTCTCAGGTAAATTTAAAGACACAGTTAATTATGGCTATACAGGTAATGGAAAGAGGCTTTTCCTACTCATGTGGTAGGGTAATGTTGAATGTCTCCTTCCAGAAGCATACCTCTGGTATCTCCCATGCAGATACTTCAATCTTAAGTGATTTGGGCATATGTGAAAGTCTTGTTACACTAATACTTACATAGTGTATTAAATCTTTTAAAGTGCTATACATTGATTTATTTGAGCCTTGCAACAATCCTATTGGTTGATATTAAAATTCCCATATTGTAGATGAGGAAATCTAAACTATTTCCCCAATATCTCATAGCAGCAAGTGGAAGAAGCAACTATAAAAGTTTGGTCTGTTGTAGAACATGATGCCTATTTGTTCCCTGTTCATGTTCTAAATCTGTGGTCCTGGGATTCTGCAAAAACTGGGAGTCTGGTGTAAAACTCCTTGAAAAATGAAAGAGAATTGAGTGGTTTGGAATGAATTTGTTGTATCTTATTGGGGTCTTTTGATCATTTTCAGTCATTTTTGACTCTTCCTGACTGTATTTGGAATTTTCTTATAAGGGTACAAGAGAAGGTTTCTTATCTAGTTCATTTTATAAATGAAGAACTGAGACAAAAAGAATTAAGTGACTTGCCCAGGGTCACCCACCAGAAGCCAGATTTGAACTTATGAAAATGAATCTTCCTGATTCCAAGCCCAGCACTGTATTGACAGTGTAGCTGGGATCTAGATAGGGTTATATAGATGGATGCTGTAAATATGAAAGGACTGAATAATGGTGGCATGGGGGAGGCTTTAGAAGTGGCAATGAAGAAAAATCTGTATACTTATTCCTCCTGTCTTGGTGTGCCAAGAGGAATTAAAGAAGGTATGCTCAGTGGTGCAGAAAGTGGCCAGGGATACAGTTTTCTGGGAGGGACCCAATTTTAGTGAATGCAAAAGGACAGAAGGGGTATGAAAGCAAGAGGTACAACTTTAAAATGACTTTGTTAAAAATAAGACGGGAGTTTCAGAGGACTTAATGGAAGGGGAGGACAGAGCAGAGCAAGGCCTCCAAAGTTTAAACTCTTCCTCTACCCACACTTTAACACAAACATTCTAACTCTAAATTGTGTTGGAGGACGGGAACCAGCATAAACTGAAAACATCTGCCTCATGTAGACCCAACCTTAAAAACCAGTTATTGAATAAGTTCATATTCAGGTATCCATGTGCATGTTCCATGGGCATGCTTTTGCCAACTCATTGCTAAAAATCTTTTGAAAAATTATTCCCAAATGCCTCTAACCAGAATGGTTTTTCTTTCTAATTTAATTTTATTTCAGTTTGCTGAGAAAGTCCCAGTTTCCTTGACTGTCATTCTGAAACTACCCCAAGAGCAATTTCTTCCATGGGAAATAATGAGACCCTAACCTCACCATTAGAGCTCAGTCCTGAACTCAATCCTGAATATTTGTCCTGAACAAGACAGGAGAAATGAATGCTATTCAACCTTGTGGTATTTTTTGACATAAGTAATGCTTAGATGTAATAATCAAACACAGAAACCTTCTGAATCTCAAACTTCCAGAAGAAAAGGCAGAGTAGCTTTAAGTTCTGGGAACCCAGGAGATTTAAGTGATTGGCATATTTCAAAGGAAAAGTATCTATCTAAAGGTGGGAACAATTTCTAAAGAGTCCTAGAATTAATGGTTGTGGATGTGAATTAATCTAAAATGGGAATTTATGTGATTTTAATGATATATTATGCCAAATAATTTTATAAACAAAGAATATAGGGGCAGAATGAATAGGCAAGAGTCATGTCTAATCAATGGTGAAAGGATGGAAAGATTTATGAAGAAGTGAAAACTGGTTAGCTTTGGATTTCTTCAAATGACTTCCTTGTTGATAATAGCAAATGGTCATTATTATTTATGTTACGGATTTGATAGTAATCTGTTCACTGAAAATCAAGCTGTAGCTGAGTAGATGATCCTGAAGAGAAAAGTTGACAATAACTTAGACAAATGTGTAGAAACTCTATAAATAAACAAACAAACATTGCTCAGAGATTCCCAGTCTGGTAAACAGGCAGAGAAAAGGGAAGATTTGTTAGCCAGCAACAAAAGCTACATTTTGGATCAATGGTTTGAAGGGTAAAGGGAACATTCCATTATTCTGTAGATTATACTTTGTGTTTCTTCCAGTATTACTAACAGTAATATCTATATACAAAATGAAGGTTGGTATCTCTGTAGAGAAGGCAAAAGGCAAATGAAAAGCCTTCCCTAATCTCTAGTTTATCAAAGAGAACACAGTAGCCATTGGAATAATGGAAGATAAAACAAAAGAGTCCAAAGAGGCAGAAATGAATCCAAATTTATGTCAGAAATTTGGAGAGTGGAAGAATGTTACACAAAGAAAGGAGAGAAAAACTTCATGGGGGCAGAGCCAAGATGGCAGCATAGAAGCAGCAAGGTAACACAGCTCCCACACAGCCACCCTAAACACCCATAAAATATGACTCTGGACAAATTCTAAGACACTCAAACTTAAAAAAATACAGAAAGCACATCTCTTGGGAAGGCAACTTGGCAGCGGGGGATCATCATGAAATCAAAACATGGCCAGGCCCCAGGGCAGTCAGGAGGAGCCCAGCGGAGACAAGCTGCAGCCAGTCTATAAGAGAGATCTACACCCTCCAGCAACTCCACATCTACCAAGGTGTGAAAAATAGGGATTAGAGAAAGGCGTCTTGGCAGGAGGGGCTCATACCGCAGGCCTGCAGGCCAGGAGCCTAGACCAGCCCAGCATGAAACTGCCATACGGCCAGGCTCCAGGGTGGCCAGGAGGAGCCTCCAAGACACAGTGTGAGTCTACTTCAGAGAAGATCTAAAGCACCTAGAACAATCTTCACATCTACTGAGCCAGGATTAGAGGTCAGTGAAAGTGAGTGAAGCTTTCAAGCTAAATTTGGGGGAGGAAAAGCAGTTCAGCCAATCTAACCCCAGAGCAAGGAAGCAGTGGGGGAAGGGCAGGAACTGCTTCAGAGCCCCTGGCCTATGGATCTGGCAGAAGGGCTGAGTCCATTGATCAGGGCCAAGTGCTCTTGCGTTGAGCGGCCTGGATCTGGATTGTGGTCTTGGGTGGTGGTCCTGGGGAGTGCTTTAAGCAAGTCAAAGCTGGGGGCAGGGCTGCAACACCCCTCTAATAGCTCCGGCAGCTGTGAAAACCCCAGCGACTTCGAACAGAGCTTTCCCCCCTAGAAGCAGAGTTGCACAAAGCTAAAAAAACCCAACCAATTAATTGACTGGCCAACATGAGGAAAAGGAAGCAAAATAAGAACTGCAATAAAACTCTAGAATCCTTTTTTTGTGGACAAAAAGGATCAAAGCATGGAAAGGGAGGAAGACAACACAGTCAGAACTCCCACACATGCTTACAAGACATTCAAAGACTGCCTACAAGCTATAGATCAACTGAAAAAAGACTTTGAAAAACAAATAAGAGAAGTGGAGGAAAAATTGGGAAGAGAAATGAGAATGATGCAAGAAAATCATGAAAAGAGAGTCAGCAACCTGACTGAAGAAAACAACATGTTAAAAAATAGATTAACCCAAATGGCAAAAGAGGCCCAGAAAGCCAATGAGGAGAAGAA